>JAVSCE010001081.1:0-27166 GCA_032199065.1 Smutsia gigantea | reverse complement strand
CCAAAGTCACCAGAAGGAGGGACATAATAAAGATTAGAAAAGAAATAAATAAAATTGAGAAGAATAAAACAATAGAAAAAATCAATAAAACCAAGAGCTGGTTCTTTGAAAAAATAAACAAAATAGATAAACCCCTAGCCAGACTCATTAAGAGAAAAAGAGAATCTACACACATAAACACAATCAGAAATGAGAAAGGAAAAATCACGACGGACCTCACAGAAATACAAAGAATCATAAGAGAATATTATGGGAATCTATATGCTAACAAGCTGGAAAACATAGAAGAAATGGACAACTTAGAAAAATACAACCTTCCAAGACTGACCAAGCAAGAAACAGAAAAACTAAACAGACCAAACACCAGTGACGAAATCGAATTGGTAATCAAAAAACTACCCAAGAACAAAACCCCTGGGCTGATGGATTCACCTCTGAATTCTACCAGACATATAGAGAAGAAATAACACCGATTCTCCTTAAAGTTTTCCAAAAAATAGAAGAGGAGGGAATACTTCCAAACTCATTCTATGAAGCCAGCATCACTCTAATACCAAAACCGGGCAAAGACCTCACCAAAAAAGAAAATTACAGACCAATATCCCTGATGAACGTAGATGCAAAATACTCAACAAAATATTAGCAAACCGAATTCAAAAATACATCAAGAGGATCATACACCATGATCAAGTGGGATTCATCCCAGGGATGCCAGGATGGTACAACATTCGAAAATCCATCAACATCATCCACCACATCAACAAAAAGAAGAACAAAAACCGCGTGATCATCTCCATAGATGCTGAAAAAGCATTTGACAAAATTCAGCATCCATTCATGATTAAAACTCTCAACAAAATGGGTATAGAGGGCAAGTACCTCAACATCATAAAGGCCGTATATGACAAACCCACAGCTAACATCATACTTAGCAGAGAGAAGCTGAAAGCTTTTCAACTAAGATCGGGAACAAGACAAGGATGCCCACTCTCTCCACTGTTATTCAACATAGTACTGGAGATCCTAGCCACAGCAATCAGACAAAACAAAGACATACAAGGCATCCAGATTGGTAAAGAAGAAGTCAAATTGTCACTATTTGCCGATGACATGATACTGTACATAAAAAACCCTAAAGATTCCATTCCAAAACCGCTAGAACTAATATCTGAATTCAGCAAAGTTGCAGGATACAAAATTAACACACAGAAATCTGTTGCTTTCCTATACACTAATGATGAACTAACAGAAAGAGAAATCAGAAAAACAATTCCATTCACAATTGCATCAAAAGAATAAAATACCTAGGAATAAACCTAACGAAGGAAGTGAAAGACCTGTACTCTGAAAACTACAAGACACTCCTAAGAGAAATTAAAGAGGACACTAACAAATGGAAATGCATCCCATGCTCTTGGCTAGGAAGAATAAATATTGTCAAAATGGCTATACTACCTAAAGCAATCTACAGATTCAATGCAATCCCTATCAAACTACCAACAGCTTTCTTCAATGAACTGGAACAAATAATTCTAAAATTCATATGGAACCCCAAAAGACCCCGGATAGCCAAAGCAATCCTGAGAAGGAGGAATAAAACAGGGGGAATTACACTCCCTGACTTCAAGCTCTACTACAAAGCCACAGTAATCAAGACAATTTGGTATTGGCACAAAAACAGACCCACAGACCAGTGGAACAGAATAGAAAATCCAAACATTAACCCAAACATATACAGTCAATTAATATTTGATAAAAGTGCCTTGGATATACAATGGGGAGATGACAGCCTCTTCAGCAGCTGGTGTTGGAAAAACTGGACAGCTACATGTAAGAGAATGAAACTGGACTACTGTCTAACCCCATACACAAAGGTAAACTCAAGGTGGATCAAAGACCTGAATGTAAGTCATGAAACCATAAAACTCTTAGAAAAAAACATAGGCAAAAATCTCTTGGACATAAACATGAGCGACTTCTTCATGAACATATCTCCCCGGGCAAGGGAAACAAAAGCAAAAATGAACAAGTGGGACTATATCAAGCTGAAAAGCTTCTGTACAGCAAAGGACACCATCAGTAGAACAAAAAGACATCCTACAGTATGGGAGAATATATTCATAAATGACGTATCTGATAAGGGTTGACATCCAAAATATATAAAGAACTCATGCACCTCAACAAACAAAAAGCAAATAATCCAATTAAGAAATGGGCAGAGGACATGAATAGACACTTCTCCAAAGAAGAAATTCAGATGGCCAACAGGCACATGAAAAGATGCTCCACATCACTAATCATCAGAGAAATGCAGATTAAAACCACAATGAGATATCACCTCACACAGTGAGGATGGCCAACATCCAAAACAGAAACAACAACAAATGTTGGCGAGGATGTGGAGAAAAGGGAACCCTCCTACACTGCTGGTGTGACTGCAAATTAGTTCAACCATTGTGGAAAGCAGTATGGAGGTTCCTCAAAAAACTCAAAATAGAAATACCATTTGACCCAGGAATTCCACTCCTAGGAATTTACCCTAAGAATGCAGCAGCCCAGTTTGAAAAAGACAGATGCACCCCTATGTTTATCGCAGCACTATTTACAATAGCCAAGAAATGGAAGCAACCTAAGTGTCCATCAGTAGATGAATGGATAAAGAAGATGTGGTACATATACACAATGGAATATTATTCAGCCATAAGAAGAAAACAAATCCTACCATTTGCAACAACATGGATGGAGCTAGAGGGTATTATGCTCAGTGAAATAAGCCAAGCCGAAAAAGACAAGTATCAAATGATTTCACTCATATGTGGAGTATAAGATCAAAGAAAAAAACTGAAGGAACAAAACAGCAGCAGACTCACAGAACCCAAGAACGGACTAATAGTTACCAAAGGGAAAGGGACTGGGGAAAATGGGCAGGAAGGGAGGGATAAGAGGGAAAAAGGGGCATTACGATTAGCAGATGAAATGTTGGGGGGCACGGGGAGGGCAGTACAACTCAGAGAAGACAAGTAGTGATTCTATAGCATCTCACTACGCTGATGGACAGTGACTGTAATGGGGTTGGTGGGGGGGACCTGATGAAGGGGTAGTTTAATAATCGTAATATTGCACATGTAATTGTAAATTAATAATAATAAAATAAATTATATTAAAAAAACAAAAATAAATAAATAAAAATACAATAGCTTCTGCATCTCAAAAAAAAAAAATAGCACCAACAGAGTTTTCTTGTTCTAACAAATGTTGATTCCAGGACTGACAACTGATATCTTTCTCAGTCTCACAGAATAATTCAAATGGTTACCCAGGGTGTTGCAAAATGTAATGCTTCTGGTTGTGATTATTTCCAGGAAGAGGAATTGTTCCTGCAAGAGAATGTGTCAGCAGTGCTATAATGACATGTAGGCTTATGCAATCCCACACCCTGACCAGAATGGGATATCTGTCTGCATATTCAACAGTTAGGATTTATGGGATCCTATGTGTCATATGTCTGCCCAAAGTTTAGTGATGCAATGGAATTAAGCAAACAAATGCTCTGGAGAGATGAATGTAGGAAAGAGAGAAGCCACAGGTATCAGGAATAAGTCCAATCCACCAACATAACTCCAGTGCAAAGAGTTAATGAAAAAATGCTATTCAGGAAATGTTTATTATGAGAATGGGAATTCAGAGCAAGGGATAGTCAGGAATCTAGGTAGTTGGTAGGTATTGGAGAAAATCTGAAATTGAGTAAAAATGCCTCAGGCATATAGGCAAGGAGCCAGGGCCAGAACTTTAGTTCCTGGTAACTGGCTGGAAAAGAATAAAGCCAGATCCCAGTTTTAGAGGTATAGGACCCCAAATAAAAAGCCATGTACAAGGATCAAATCAGGAATATGGTTACCAAATATGAAGTACAAATGTGGACCATGTCTCAGAAATAGGGTAGTACTGAGTACACACTCAGAGCTTGGGGCTGAGTCCCAAGACACTAGTTACATCCCTTCTATCTGGAGTTAGGAAAATCCCCAAGGACTAGGATCGGTTCAAGCCTGCAAGTTAGGCTGAAGTTCTGATTTCGGAAAGCAGTAGTAAGCAAAGACTAGCAGCCAGGCAGAGACTTCTATTATGGATATTGTGGAATGAAAATAGCAATTGCCCATCAATGATTAGAGAATCATCATAGCATAAGGCATTTTCTGTGTCTCACTGATGGATCCTTCAGAATCACTTTCTTTGAGAGCTCCAACCTCCAGTGTACTACCTCCTCCTTCTAGGAGTTTTTGTTGTTTTCTCTCTAGAGGTTTGGGATTAGATCTCTATCAGGGATCTTGTCTTGAAGGCTATAAGAATGACCGATTCAACTTTTCATGGTGGAAATTATCCTTTACCAAATCCAGTTGCATTCCAACTGGCAAATGGTGCTGGCAGTCTCAAAACCCACACATCTGGAAGAAGGCTTAAATTGACCATCTCCCTGACTCTTACGACTGAGACCTTTCTTACGTAGCAGGTTAGAAAACATGTTTTGAGCTGGACAAAATTAATGTATTTTTTTAACCATGAAATCTCTGAGGAAACTTAAAGTAGACAAAATAAGATATAGTAAGCAAAAAGTCATTGCAGTTCTAATTGATTTAATAATTGTGTGTCAACTGCAATGTGAAGACCAGTGAAACCGTGGTATGTTGTTAACTAACTGTATGTTTTGACCCTAAAGATGAAACTGACACTTCATTTATCTGTGGGTTAGTTGGTCAGTTAATTGGATGGTTCAGCTGTCCAAAATCTGGTCTGAATGGACCTGTTGCTTGGACATTAGGTAGACCTGAGGATTGGAAAGAACACCTGAAATTAACATGTTCATATTTAATTTTGACCTCCGTTCTTTGAGGATTTCTTCCATAGGTTTTGCAGGAAACACAGCTGAAAAAAAAGCCCTCAGTATGGGGCTGCATTGAGCTGTGTATTAACTCTGTGAATGCAAATGACCTCCTTCCATTTTTTAGTCCTTCATTTCTTCATCTGTAAGATGGAGATAGTTGTAACTGTTGCCTGATTTGCAGTGATGTTTGCAATAGAAAATGTATGCAAAGACATGTCAAGCAGTAGGTGTTTATTACATGGCAGTTACTATTTTTTATTCTTGTTTTTATTAAGCTATGAAGCAGAGATCAGACCGACATCATATACCAAGAACATTGAGAGTTGTTGCCTGATATGGGTTTACAATGTCCAATCTGTTGTAATAGTGGAAGGAGTCAAGAGATGGTTGACATCAGTGAAAGTAAAATGTGTTCCTTTGGATACATCTGGAATGCAGCCGTGGAAAAAATCCATTCCTTTCTCCCTTTTAAGGATACCCACATAAATATCAGATAAGGATTAGCCCAGTGTGGTCTTTTCTCATCATATGGCAACAAATCTTTGCTCCAGGCTTCCTGCTGAAGTTCCCAGATCTGTTTGGTTATTTCCTGTTGGGAAAATGTATTTGAGAATATCCCCCACTGTCTGAACTTCTTTTTCTTTTTCCAGCCACTCTGAGAGTCAGTGTTTGAAAGAATTGAAGATTAAAGTCAGTTCATTTCTCAGATTCTTTGCCTGCAATTAAGTTTAAAGATCTAGTCTGATAATTTTATGAGAAATCAAAGTTACTCATAATGTAAATTTATATTCCTAAATTCCAATAGAAGCATTTTATCTAATAAAAACATTAACTACTAATATAAAAATATATTACATCTTTTTAAAATCTCTTTCCACATCAATTTAAATGGAATTCATTGATTTATTCAACAAATGTTTATTAGGTGGCTAATATGCCTCAGACACTGTGGGATTACTTTCTTTTCTGAGAAACAATAACGAACAAGACAAATATCTTAATCCTATCCTCATGGAGTTTAGAATCTAGTAAAAGAAATAGAAATGAAACAATAAATTAACCTAATATGATGGAAAAAAATGCTTTTTTTTTAAAGTCAGAAAGCAAGGGGAATAGGGCTTCCCTGGTGAAGAGACTGCTGTTACTTACAGAAATATCTTGTTGATTTTTCTTAGTATAAAAAAAACACATGCATAGAGTGCTTTAATGGATTTATTCATTGGCTTGTCATCCTGGCTGCATATTAAAATAGTTTACATAAATTTTTTTAAAAAAGAAAAACTGATTCTTGAGCTCTGTGCCCAGAACTTCTGATTTTATTATTTGGGTAAGACTCAAACATGGAGATTTTTGAGATGCTCACTGAGTGTTTCCAATAGGTGAGTCTAGGGGCATTGCAATTTGCTGCACTGCAATGTGAAAAAAACTCCATGACCACTACACTGCCTCAACTTCTCAGGAAAGTTGGAAACACATCAGCTTTTACTCTATTCAGGGAAAGAAGTGCGTTCCTATCCTATGAGAAGCAAGGAGGTATGAAAAAAAAAGGAGGGTACAAATGTACAGGTAGCAAGATTTGGTAACCTGCATGCAGCTATAGTAGGGATTTCCACACAGAAACGATCAAGAGAAATTTAGTTTCCCTATTAATTCCTAAACTGTTTAGAATATTCTGGACTACCATGTATGTGGAGTGAAAGTTCAACCCATTTGTATTTGAATAGTGCAAAAATCCATGATTCTATAATTCCGGAGGACTTGAGTATTGCCAGGGAGTGGTGTCCCTTTTGTCTGTAAATAAATAATTAATCATGTTACATTATATTACATTATGTAGAAATGAATACTGTGAAAAAGCAAATGCTAAGAGATCATGTGTTGGGAAGAGGTTAGAAAGAGCTTCCTGGGAAAAACAAAATTTTTGCGTGTGTGCATGTGTGTGCCTAGCAAGAAATTAAATACATTCAAAGATGATAAAACAGAATTATAAAGAGACAAGGCAGGCAAGTGAGGCAAAGCCAGTTCGTGTGGAAAGCAGAACACGTGATGGAGGACTGACCGTGGTGGGATGATGATATTGTTACAAGAAAGAAGGGAGCTAAGAGTAAGAGTGAGCAGAGAGGGCAGGAGTAGAACAATGTGATATAAAGATTGAAAAGAACAGTCTGACTGATCCAGGATACCTCCCACTCCCCACCATCACACAAACTCTAAACACTTTACTTACACCATGACTATGAAAAACACCATCATGTTTTTATCTCATTATTGCATATCTAAGAGTAAAGAAATTAAGCCAGATCACCTCAGAAAACCCAGATAAAGAGGGCAGCTTAGCACAGTGGTTAAGAGCATAGGCTATGTCATCTAATTGGTTGGTTACAAATCTTAACTTCAGAAATAACAGTGTAGGGGACTGTGAGTGACTTCCTCTTGCTATACCTTGGTTTCTAGACCTGAAAAATGGAATAGTAATAGTAGCACCTCAAAACATTTGGGGAAAATAATTGAGGTAATATATATTTTATATGCTCACTTTAGGTCATTATCATCATGGTAATGTTAGCGAAAGGTGATATAGTGTAGAATAATATGAACTTTTATTATCCTCTGAGGAACTTACAGTATCTTGTATAAGGTAATGTGTATTGACTAAGAAATATTGTCATCCTGTTAGCCAGGCTCCTCTAGTTATAGGATATGGACAGAAAGAATTTAGCACACTTTTCATCTCAGGTGTTTTCATTAACTTTTTTATTGAAGCAATTATTCAAGTGCTAATGGAACCTATCTTTGTAAGACATTGTCCTAAGTGTTGGAGTAACTGCAATGATGAATTATAAATAGCTATTCTCCTTAAGCCACTTGCATTACCAAATTATAAAACAATTCATGGCCAAATGTCATAAGAAAGCTAAAATGAAACAAAATTAAATCTCAGAGCATATTCAATTAGGAGTGATAAACTTCTGGTACTCTACGGTACTTGACCTTAATGTTTCTATTTTAAAAGTTCACTTCTGAAAAAATTTTATCGTTTGTACCTGGGGGCTCTTATTATGGGCCCTCAAAATGCAGAAATAATTGAAACAAGATTTCCCCTTAATAACTAAGCAGTAAATCAACTAATATGACTGGAGCAGAAGTGTGGCTAGTTAGTTCAAGGTAATGTAGCAACTGAGCCAAAAATAGAGTAAGTTGAACAGAAGAGGGATCTTAGAAAAAGTAGACAAAAACATGAAGTGGAAACAAATAGTGTAGAATAGGCTAGGAGTCCTTAGCCTTTGTTTTGATTTTAAGTTTTTTCTGATCCTCATGATAAAGCCACTCCAAATCTGGAGATGCAGATGGCTCACCATGGTGAAAGTTATCTTAGCTAAAGATGTATGATAGCGTACCTGCTGCCATTGCCAAGAGAACTACGGCTGTGAGATGCCCCATGTGACGTGTGAATCATCAGACTTCTTACATCTGATTCCATGTTCATGAAGCAACCTCTGATTAAGACTTGGCTTCCCATACACATCTGCCTACAGGGACTCAAGGGGCTGATTATATAGATTTTGAGTATATCCAGTTCTCATAAAACTGCAGTAGCTTCTGATTATAATTTGGCATCCTGTTTATCTTGACTACATAAAGAAAATAAATTGATTCCACGAACTTGAGTATCTGATTGTGTGACAATGATTTCTTATTGTAAACTCAAAAAATGACTTTAATGCATCAGGCTCCTGATCTTGGTACATCTTTAATCTATCTCAACAGATGGATCTGTTCTTTGTGTGATGACAAAATTAGATACATTGGCCTGCAACACTGAGACTCAGAGACATAGTGCATTTAATAGAGTATATATCTCTTCCTTCCAGGAAATGATAATCCATGATTTGCTATTGTAACTAGGCTGTGATCTTGCTTATAAGGACTTTCTTTTTTCTGAAACTGGAGTTCAGTTCCAGCCGGTTCAAGAACTTTTTAGCCATGTCCAAAATACTGGGCAGAAGCCATGTGGTTTTTGTTAGAGCACAAGGTAATATCCTGTAATAAATTCACCCCTAATGGCAGTGGTTTAAATAAGATCCAATTTTTCTTTCCTTCAGATGTATCAGCCCCAAATTAGGTGGATGGTCAAATGTGGGTAAATATTTCCACCCCACTAGGATACCCAAAGACCCAGGTGTGTGCAGTAGCTCTACCATCCTCAAAATGCAACTTATATTTCTGGATCCAAGGAGACAGACTAAATGGTTGCCATTCTGCATTTCCCAGTGGGTGGGAAGGAGGCTGAGAGGCAAGGTAGGATAAGCAACCAAGTAGTTTTATGACATTAAGCTAAGTTTACCTCTCTAAGACTTAATTCCTACTTTAGGATAATGCAGAGAAATATACCTACATTCTAAGACTTTTGTGAAGATAAGCAAGTTAATACATGTATATGCGTTAGCAAAAATATCTGACTTGTGTAGGAAGACTACATGAGTTATTATCATTAACCTCACCTTATTGTTTTGAAATGGGCTTAATAAGAATAGAGATTTGAATCAGAGAATGGACATACATCACTGAAAAACTTCAAAAAGTAATATAGTTGTTAGTGTTATTTTATATTTGGAAAAGCAGTGTTATCACACCCTCTGTCCTATATGGTGAGGTTCATGTGTGAGGCTAAAATGGCTGTTATCCTCATATTCCCCATACTTCTAAGTTTTAATGTCTTTAATATTAGTGTTTCACCACAAATGATGCTCATTTTCTTTTTTATGGAATTCATTCCTTTCTTCGAAACAAGTTAATCTCTGCTTTTTAAGGCTTTGCTTCTCTCTCTTCTCCTTTCCTCTCCCTCATTCCTTCCCTCCCTCCCTCTTTTTCAACACACACACACATACACACACAAACACACACGAACACACACACAAAGTTTCTTTGTGATACAGGCAGAATATTTTTCTCAGAATTCTTCCAGTAATACTATGATTAGGAATAAGCTGGAGACTGATATGATTCTAAAGACCACCAGGATGACAAATGTGGTCAGAAAAATTGTTCTGGAAATTTGAGGAGTTTAAGGATATTTTTTAATTGGCCTCTGATTGCATTTTGCTTGTTATTTATTGGTAATTCAATAAATGTTTATTGAGCATGTACAATGAGCTGGTGTTTGTGTTCAGCCCTGGGAACTCAATGATGAGAGACATCTGGCAGTGCCCTTGCTTTAGTGGAGCTGATGGTCCTGTGGGAATATAGCCCTTAATGAGAGAATGATGCATGCTAAGGTGAAATTACAACCAATGGGATAAGCCTTCAGTCAAGCAAAATGAATAAGGTCCAGAGATCTGCTGGCATAACATTATACCTATAGCAAACAATAATGTATTATACACCTAAATATTTGCTAAGAGAGTAGACCTCAAGTTAAGTGTTCTTTCCACAATATTTTTTTCAAAAAGGTTTTTTTTTTCCCTAAAACCTGACACTAAAGAAGTTCTATATGCATTCCATCCCATTAGACCATGTCAGGGGGTGGGTGTTAGACATAGACCAGAGGTCCAGGGACAACTTCTCTAAGGAATGGCAATTGAGCACAAATCTTAAATACAAAGAGTGGGGAAGAATGTTACAGGTGACAGACTTGGGGTCAACTAACATGTTGCCTATGGTCTTCAAGATTATTATCTCTGATTATTTATACCTAAGTACACATCACACTACTTATTCTACCTGTACTTGGATAATAGACAATATTTATAAATACAGGACCTTGATTTCTTCACCTATAAATTGAGGAGTTACACAAAATGTTTCCTCAAGTGTCTTTCAGATTTAAATTCTGAAATCTCATGACTTCATAAGCTTTCACAGATCATGTAAAGAACTGCCATAGGGAAGAACGACACCTGTTAGACTTATTTTTCATTAAATATCAAATGTAAACCTTCAGAGGATTGTCCAGTCATCAATATCTGATCATCAAATTAAAACACATTTTTCCAAAACATCTACATTTTTTATGCCCTCTTTTCACATCCTAAACTCACATACAACTGCAACAATAACTAGTAATAGGACCAATAAATGCTTAGTAATTAAATGATAGCAGTAAAAATAAAAATAATTTTAACATTGGAATATATGAGAAAATATATTTATAATAAATATAATATTAATAACCCGATTAAAATCAATTATGTGTTAAAAGAATATAAGACCCACAAAGATAATTTTTGGGATGTTGGCAGAATTGAGAAGAAAAAAAATTATCTTGGATAAGGTGGCGTAAACATTTTATAGAAGGCAATTTTCATAGACTGTCCCATTTAATCTCCCAAATTGCATGAAGTATGCATAATTTTATTTATTTTAAAGGTACGGATATTTTCATTCTGATGGGTTGTTATCTAGCTCAAAGCAGTGTTAAAGTTCAGAGACTTAAACCTTAATGGATCATTGAATTGATATAGATTGCTGTCTGATTCAAGTTATTTTCTTTCCACTGAGTTCCTGTTTTGTAACCTACACCTACATTCTGAAAGTGGTAATTCCCTTGTCCCAATTCTTTCATCTCCACAAAAGGTTTTAGTTTTCTTCTCTTATCAAAAATTGTTTTAGAAAAGGAAAAACAAAAACAAAAACAATGAACTCTGTTTGTAACCAGAAGACCAATCACATAGACCTGTCTTTATTAGAATTAGCAACTTGACCTGAAAATTCAGGTTACACTAATACAATCCCAACACAACCATTTCAGGAGACTAGAAGGCATCTGCAGGACACAGGTTCATATTCGTGCACTTAACCATACGCCTCAGGCAGCTGCACAATCTATTCATCTGTGCAAAACCTTCCTAGAACCCTCCAGAAAAGACCCAAGCTATCTCACTCAAGTTTAACTTCATAGCCAGAACTATCCAGGTCAAATTTGGAGTAAGAAATGAAAAGGGTCCTTTCAAGAGTGATAGCTTACCCTCTGTGGATATATACATATATTTTTTTTTTCTGGTTTTCTAAGAGCGATTTTAATTTACACCAAGAATTGACGAAAAACTCACAGAAGGGGTCACAACCTCCTCTGCCATCTTTTCTTGAGTATTTGCATTTGAATCCTTTCCAAAATCTTAAGGGTAATCCATTTTCTGTATCTATGGTTTTTAAAATTTTTATTTTGGTATCATTGATCTACAATTACATGTGCAATATTATGGTTATTAAACTACCCACTTCATCAGGTCGCCCCCACCAACCCCATGACAGTCACTGTCCATCAGCATAGTGAGATGCTATAGAATCACTACTTGTCTTCTCTGAGTTGTACAGCCCTCCCGCGCCCCCCCCCAACATTACGTCTGCTAATCGTAATGCCCCCTTTTCCCCCTTGTCCCTCCCTTCCCGCCCATCCTCAGGAGTCCCTTTCCCTTTGGTAACTATTAGTCCGTTCTTGGGTTCTGTGAGTCTGCTGCTGTTTTGTTCCTTCAGTTTTTTTCTTTGTTCCTATATTCCACATATGAGTGAAATCATTTGATACTTGTCTTTTTCCGCTTGGCTTATTTCACTGAGCATAATACCTTCTACCTCCGTTCATGTTGTTGCAAATGGTAGGATTTGTTTTCTTCTTATGGCTGAATAATATTCCATTGTGTATATGTACCACTTCTTCTTTATCCATTCATCTACTGATGGACACTTAGGTTGCTTCCATTTCTTGGCTATTATAAATAGTGCTGCAATAAACATAGGGGTGCATCTGTCTTTCTGAAACTGGGCTGCTGCATTCTTAGGGTAAATTCCTAGGAATGGGATTCCTGGGTCAAATGGTATTTCTATTTTGAGTTTTTTGAGGAACCTCCATACTGCTTTTCACAATGGTTGAACTAACTTGCATTCCCACCAGCAGTGTAGGAGGGTTCCCTTTTCTCCACATCCTTACCAACATTTGTTGTTGTTTGTGTTTTGGATGTTGGCCAACCTTACTGGTGTGAGGTGATATCTCATTGTAGTTTTAATTTGCATTTTTCTGATGATTAGGGATGTGGAGCATCTTTTCACGTGCCTGTTGGCCATCTGAATTTCTTCTCTGGAGAAGTGTCAATTCATGTCCTCTGCCCATTTCTTAATTGGATTATTTGTTATTTGTTTGTTGAGGTGCGTGAGTTCTTTATATATTTTGGATGTCAGCCCCTTATCGGATATATCATTTATGAATATATTCTCCCATACTGTAGGATGTCTTTTTGTTCTACTGATGGTGTCCTTTGCTGTACAGAAGCTTTTCAGCTTGATATAGTCCCACTTGTTCAGTTTTGCTTTTATTTTCCTTGCCCGGGGAGATATGTTCACGAAGAAGTCGTTCGTGTTTATGTCCAAGAGATTTTTGCCTCTGTTTTTTTCTAAGAGTTTTATGGTTTCATGACTTACATTCAGGTCTTTGATCCATTTTGAGTTTACTTTTGTGTATGGGGTTAGACAGTAGTCCAGTTTCATTCTCTTACATATAGCTGTCCAGTTTTTCCAACACCAGCTGCTAAAAGAGGCTGTCATCTCCCCATTGTATATCCAAGGCTCCTTTATCATATAGTATTTGGCTGTATATGTTTGGGTTAATGTTTGGATTTTCTATTCTGTTCCACTGGGCTGTGGGTCTGTTCTTGTGCCAAATCAAATTGTCTTGATTATTGAAGCTTTGTAGTAGAGCTTGAAGTCTGGGAGCGCAATTCCCCCTGTTTTATTCTTCCTTCTCAGGATTGCTTTGGCTACTCGGGGTCTTTTGTGGCTCTGTATGAATTTTAGAACTATTTGTTTCAGTTCATTGAAGAATGCTGTTGGTATTTTGATAGGGATTGCATTGAATCTGTAGACTGCTTTAGGTAGTATAGCCATTTTGACAATATTTATTCTTCCTAGCCAAGAGCATGGGATGCATTTCCATTTGTTAGTGTCCTCTTTAATATCTTTTAGGAGTGTCTTATAGTTTTCAGGTTATAGGTCTTTCACTTCCTTCATTAGGTTTATTCCTAGGTATTTTATTTTTTTTGATGCAATTGTGAATGGAATTGTTTTCCTGATTTCTCTTTCTGTTAGTTCTTCGTTACTGTATAGGAAAGCAACAGATTTCTGTGTGTTAATTTTGTATCCTGCAACTTTGCTGAATTCAGATATTAGTTCTAGTAGTTTTGGAGTGGAGTCTTTAGGGTTTTTTATGTACAATATTATGTCATCTGCAAATAGTGACAATTTGACTTCTTCTTTACCAATCTGGATGCCTTCTATTTCTTTGTTTTGTCTGATTGCCGTGACTAGGACCTCCAGTACTGTGTTGAATAACAGTGGAGAGAGTGGGCATCCCTGTCTTGTTTCCGATCTTAGATGAAAAGCTTTCAGTTTCTCGCCGTTAAGTATGATGTTAGCTGTGGGTTTGTCATATATAGCCTTTATGATGTTGAGGTACTTGCTCTCTATACCCATTTTGTTGAGAGTTTTTATCATGAATGGATGTTGAATTTTGTCAAATGCTTTTTCAGCATTTATGGAGATGATTATGTGGTTTTTGTTCTTTTTGTTGATGTGGTGGTTGATGTTGATGGGTTTTCAAGTGTTGTACCATCCTTGCATCCCGGGGATGAATCCCACTTGATCATAGTGTATGATCCTCTTGATGTATTTTTGAATTCGGTTTGCTAATATTTTGTTGAGTATTTTTGCATCTATGTTCATCAGGGATATTGGTCTGTAATTTTCTTTTTCGGTGAGGTCTTTGCCAGATTTTGGTATAAGAGTGATGCTGGCTTCATAGAATGAGTTTGGAAGTATTCCTTCCTCTTCTATTTTTTGGAAAACCTTAAGGGGAATGGGTATTATTTCCTCTCTATATGTCTGGTAGAATTCAGAGGTGAATCCATCTGGCCTGGGAGTTTTGTTCATGGGTAGTTTTTTGAATACTGATTCAATTTCATTGCTGGTTATTGGTCTGTTTAGGTTTTCTGTTTCTTGCTTGGTAAGTCTTGGAAGGTTGTATTTTTCTAAGAAGTCCATTTCTTCTATGTTTTCCAGCTTGTTAGCATATAGATTCTCATTGTATTCTCTTATAATTCTTTGTATTTCTGTGGGGTCCGTCGTGATTTTTCCTTTCTCATTTCTGATCCTGTTTATGTGTGTAGATTCTCTTTTTCTCTTAATAAGTCTGGCTAGGGGTTTATCAATTTGGTTATTTTTTCAAAGAACAGCTCTTGGTTTCATTTATTTTTTCTGTTGTTTTATTCTTCTCAAATTTATTTATTTATTCTTTCATCTTTATTATGTCCCGCCTTCTGGTGACTTTGGGCCTCATTTGTTCTTCTTTTTCCAATTTCAGTAATTGTGTCTTTAGACTATTCATTTGGAATTTTTCTTCCTTCTTTAAATAGGCCTGGATTGCAATATGCTTTCCTCTTAGAACTGCCTTTGCTGCGTCCCACAGATGTTGCGGCTTTGTGTTATTGTTGTCATTAGTCTCCATATATTGTTTGAAATCTGTTTTTATTTGGTCATTTATCCATTGATTATTTAGGAGCATGTTATTAAGCCTCCATGTATTTGTGAGCCTTTTTGTTTTCTTTGAACAATTTATTTCTAGTTTTACACCTTTGTGATATGAGATGTTGGTTGGTAGAATTTCAATATTTTTTAATTTACTCAGGTTCTTTTTGTGGCCTAGTATGTGGTCTATTCTGGAAAATGTTTCATGTGCACTTGAGAAGAATGTGTATCCTGCTGGTTTTGGGTGTAGAGTTCTGTAGATGTCTGTTAGGTCCATCTGTTCTAGTGTTTTGTTCAGTGCCTCTGTGTCTTTACTTATTTTCTGTCTTGTTGATCTGTCCTTGGAGTGAGTGGTGTGTTGAAGTCTCCTAAAATGAATGCATTGCTTTCTATTTCCTCCTTTAATTCTGTTAGTATTTGTTTCACATATGTCGGCGCTCCTGTGTTGGGTGCATATATATTTACAATGGTTATATCCTCTTGTTGGATTGACCCCTTTATCATTATGTAATGTCCTTCTTTATCTCTTGCCATTTTCTTTGTTTTGAAGTCTATTTTGTCTGATACAAGTACTGCAACCTTGCTTTTTTCTCCTTGTTGTTTGCATGAAATATCTTTTTCCATCCCTTCACTTTTAGTCTGTGTATATCTTTGGGTTTGAGGTGAGTCTCTTGTACGGAGCATATAGATGGGTTTTGCTTTTTTATCCATTCTATTACTTTGTGTCTTTTGATTGGTGCATTCAGTCCATTTACATTTAGGGTGATTATCGATAGATATGTTTTTATTGCCATTACTGGCTTTAGATTTGTGGTTACCAAAGTTTCAAGGGTAGCTTCCTTACTATCTAGCAGTCTAACATAACTTTCTTGTTAAGTTATTGTAAACACAGTCTGATGATTCTTTATTTCTCTCCCTTCTTATTCTTCCTCCTCCCTTCTTTATATACTAGGTGTTTTATTCTTTGCCTTTAGTTAGTATTTGGATGGTCTGCTTTCTTTGCTATGATTTTATTTTCTCTGGTGACATCTTTTTAGTCTTAGGAGTGCTTCCATCTAGAGCAGTCCCTTTAAGATATCCTGTAGAGGTGGTTTATGGGAGGCAAACTCCCTCAGCTTTCACTTGTCTGCGACTTGTTTAATCCCTCCATCATATTTAAATGATTATCTTGCTGGATACAGTATTCTTGGTTCAAGGCCCTTCTGTTTCATTATGTTAAATATATCATGCCATTCTCTTCTGGCCTGTAGGTTTCTGTTTGGAAGTCTGATGATAGTCTGATGGGTTTTCCTTTGTAGGTGATCTTTTTTCTCTCTCTAGCTGCCTTTAATACTCTGTCCTTATCTTTGATCTTTGCCATTTTACTTATTATGTGTCTTGGTGTTGTCTTCCTTGGGTCCCTTGTGTTGGGAGAACTGTGGGCTTCCATGGTCTGAGAGACTATTTCCTTCCCCCGCTTGGGGAAATTTTCAGCAATTATTTCTTCAAAGACACTTTCTATCCCTTTTTCTCTCTCTTCTTGCTCTGGTACTCCTATAATGCGAATATTGTTCTGTTTGGATTGGTCACACAGTTCTCTTAATATTCTTTCATTCCTAGAGATTCTTTTATCTCTCTCTGCTTCAGCTTCTCTGTATTCCTGTTCTCTGATTTCTATTCCATTAACAGACTCTTGCATCTCATCCATTCTGCTGCTAAGCCTGTCGATGGCTTGTCTCATTTCTGCATTGTCTTTCCTCAGTTCCCTCACTTCCTCCCTCAGCTCTTGCATATTTGTCTATAGATCCGTCAGTATGGTTATGACTTTTATTCTGAATTCTTTTTCAGGAAGATTGTGCATGCCCATCCCATCAGGCTCCCTCTCTGGGGTTGTCTGGCTAATCTTAGTCTGGACCATATTCCTCTGTCTTTTCATGGCTATAGAAGTGGTTGCTAGTAGGTGCCACGTGTGTCATCTGGGAGAACAAAGTCCCTTCTTGCTTGTTGTTCTCCTTGCCCTTCTCCTGGGCCTGAGCTGTTTTCCTGCACACCAGGAGGCAGTCTCTGGGGTAATCCTCTGAGGGGCCTGTGTGCAGGGTCGCCCTCAGCCTAGACCTGGTTCTGGGGTTCTTCCCATTTCGCTGCGTGCCAGATGAGAGTCTGCAGTGCCGGCCAGGGAGGGAATGAATGGCAAGCTGCTGATCTCTGTGGGAAGCCTTGGTGTGGCTGCTTTGCCTGGCCATTGGCCAAGGGGTCCGAAATACTCCAAGACAACCAGCCTGCTTGGCTAAGTGTGCTGGCATGATTTTGTTCCGCTGCTGGGCCCTTGTCTCTTTATAACTTAAAAAAAAAAAAAAGCCCCCACCGGAAGTAGATTCTGTGAGGATGCTGTGGGTGGTGCTGCTCCTCAGCTGCGGCGCAGCAGCGGTGCCTCTGCCAGACCCTTTGCAGCTCTGGCTGCGCAGGGAGGAACGAATGGCAGGCTGCTGATCTCTGTGGGAAGCCTCGGTGCAGCTGCTTTGCCCGGCCGCCAGCCAAGGGGTCCGCAATTCCCCAAGACTCCCAGCCTGCTGGGCTGAGTGTACTGGGATGGTTTTGTTCCACTGTTGGGCCCTTGTTTCTTTAAGACTTTTTTAAAAGCGCCCACTTTTCTTTTGTCCCGGGAGCCTGCTGAGAGGACCCTCTTGCATTCTCCATCTCAGATCCTGCCCTTCTATTTCTCTAATCTCCGATACACCACGGAATGTGTGTCAGTGCTCCTGGCGCAGATCACCAGGGCTGGTTATTTGGTGGGCCTGTGCTTCCACTCCCTTCCTGGTCTGAATCCTTTCTTCCCGCCAGTGCTCTGGGGTGGGGGAGTGCTCGGGTCCCCCCGGGTCACGGCTTTGTATCTTACCTGCTTCGTGAGGCACTGAGTTCTCGCAGGTATGGCTGTAGCCTGGCTGTTGTCCTGTGTCTTCTGGTCTCTCTTTTAGGAATAGTTGTATTTGTTGTATTTTCATAAATATATATGGTTTTGGGAGGAGATTTCCGCTGCCCTGCTCATGCCCCCATCTTCCCAGAGGTCTCTGTGGATATATTTTGACTAAAAATTGGCTGAACACTTGCTGGACAGGATCAGCCCCAGTCCTTGACATTCATACAGGCCTCCCTGGACCCCAAGATGATGAAGATAGATAGCTAGGTAAATACACATTTTCACATAAATCAGTTTTATGGTATTGGGTCCTGTTGTTCTGACTTGCTTCATCATTATCGGTACCAGCTGCAGCAGCATCTCCACCACATCATTAACAACTTTACCACTCCATAAATTTGCAGATCACTGGGTTATTTATAAAGCAACTTCATATGTGCCACCTTGTCTTCTTTTTTTTCCCCTGCCAATAATTATGTGAATTAGGACAATATTTCTATTTTACAGGGGAGGAAACTTATTCATAATAGTAAAATGGATTGCTTAAGGTCACACAGATGAGCAAGAGATATGGCATAGCATTGGTAGTTTCAGCTAGGGAGCAGAGTGAGTCTTCTGCTTCAAGTCTTGTCTCTCCAGATCTCATACCCTATGAGGTATTAAAAATTACCTTCTGTGTACTGTTGGTCACCTTAATTTAACAACTCTGTTAGAGGTTTATTATGAGTCTAATTCCTATAATGTTATTCATCACTTTCTATGTTACTTTAATGAAGCTTCTCATGGGATGTTTTAAATGTTACTGAATATGTATTCATAACTATTTTTTGCTGTTTTTGGTCATCTTTGGATCCACAACTATGCCCTTTTCTTACTGTCTTCAATTATCTTTGCAAAAAAATTTTTTTTGTGTTCTAAGACCGAATTTCAGTGCGGTGGTGGTTGGAGAGGTTTCCTCAGACCAACAAAACAATTCTCAGACACCAGCAGGATGTCTGAGAATTCAATTCAATCGTGACACTACCTACCTGAAGATAGCATCAGATCCCACAGGTTAAGGTTTCAGTCCTACAAGGTTGCCCCTCCCACCTCACTTCAGATGCCATTTGTAAGCCCAGGTTGTTACCTGTATTTCTGACCACCTAGCCTTAAATAAGAGGTTCCTATGATTCCCTCCTTGATTCAGTTAATTTGCTGGAGTGGCTCACAGAACTCAGAGAAATATTTTACTTACTAGACTACCATTTACTATAAAATGATGTAACTCAGGAACAGCCAGATGGAAGAGATGCATAAGGAAATGTATGGGGAAGAATATGCTGAGCTTCCATGCCCTCACTGAGCTTGCCACCCTACACCCATTTCCATGTATCCACCAACTGGGAAGCCCTCAAAACCCCATTCTTTGGGGATTTTAAGGAGGGCTTCATTACATAGGCATAATTGATTAAATTATTGACTATTGGTGATTGATTCAACCTCCAGACCCTCTCCCCTCCCTGAAGGTGGGGGTGGGGTAGGACTGAAATTTCCAACCCTCCAATCATGAGTCTGTTTCCACTGGCAGCCAGCCCCCTCCTTAGGGGCATTCCAAAGGTCACCTCATCAACATAACAAAAGACACCTTTATTGCTCTCCTTCCTTAGGAAGTCCAAGGGTTTTAGGAACTCTGAGCCAGAAAAGGGGATAAAGACCAAATACATACTTCTTATTATAAATTACAATGTCACAAAATACTTCAAAATTTTACCACTATGTAATTAACATTACATTCCTAAAGCTCTTCACATGTCCATGTGGAATAAATGTCATGGTATGAAGTAAGTCCTCCATGATATCTCATCAGACTTTATGTACATTAACAAATCTTTAGCAACTTAAGGGAGGTTTTGCAAAGTGTAGTTGAGTTACCTTGTACTTAGAAGTCAGCTATCCTAAGGTTATCCCTTAGCTGTCCTGTTTGTAATCTAACACAGCTGAGATCAAATCATAGCTCCATAGCTTTGTGAACATACTGGGTTGTGAAGATTTAATGAGATAATACACAGAAGTAATTAGTACACTATCTTGCCTATAGGAAGTAGTCAAAAAATAATAGCAACAACAATTCTGAAAAGATTAATAATATTTTTTCTTTTTTTTAGAATGAAGTAAAATTTGTCTCTCCCTATGCTTTTCTTATTTGATTCTTAATTTTGTCTTGAAAGATACATACCACAAACCCATTCAATCTCCATGTATCTACAGTGAAATGAATATAGAAGACACTTAATAAATGTCTTAGCAGTTCACTGTAAGTCCAGGGAGAGGAAATCCCAGGCCAAAATACCTCTAAAACCTAAATCAGTCAAAGGGAGAAATAAAGTTTAAAACCTGTTTATTGCTTATAAGCGGCAGTCTGGGGCTGTCTCTTTCCTGCTCCAGCAGAAGCAATCCAGCCCTCCTCCTCACCTCTCAAGTTCAGATAAGTCCTCTGTTGCCCAGGTAATTACCCATTGATATGGATATACAAATGCACTAAAGCCATATCTTTCTCCACCCTTGAGGAATGCCTGTTGATATGCAGATGCACTAAAGCCAGGTAAGATATTCTGGAAATATTACAATTTTACCTACATCACCCAAAATAATAACAATTAATGCTACTAATAATCATGTTTTGTTTTAGTCTTTGTCATCCATTATCTATTTATGAGAGGTTAGTAAGGTAAGTGTTATGATATTTGGTTTTAGCATTTGAGGATCCTCCAAACTAGAAGTTTTCAGGATTGTTCTAAGAGATAGATACAAGATTTAAACCAGGACTACCTGGCTGTTCCCTTCCCTTCCCAATATGCTTTTCTACCTACTAGGTTAAACTAGATTTCAGTTTCAGGGAACAAAATGCAAATACATGAGAGATTTGGTATATTACCTCCATCATTTTGTAAGCAGTAAATCTTGAGCACACAAAAAAAATTTCTTCAACTAATGATAAAACTTCAGGTGCCAATGACGATCAATGGGAGCCATATTATTCTGAATGTGATGATTTCTAGAATCCTTTAATTCACACAAAAAAGACACTGATTAATACTTTTACACATATGTCTGAAGCTGTTTGCCATGTGTAAAATCTTGGAATGGATTCAGATGGTGCATTTAAATTGACTTAGATAGAGAATGTGGGACTTAGGGCTTTTACCAAGCAGGTTGTCCAACTGAAAGCAGAACATGTGTATCTAATAATCTTACATTTTGAAGACCTAGAATTTGAAGGTGACATTACATATTATACAAGTTTACTTGCAAAGAGCCACAAACAGACTCAGGAAGAGTACAGCTTGGATGTTGTAATATATTTGAATTCAAGGTGATAATAAATGCAACACTTTTTTTGTTTAGTTCTAAAAATTTGAACATGAATGTAACAGGCCTCAAAGTTCTAGGTGAAGAATATTTACCCAAAGGAATATATTGCCTGCAAGTATGGTGATTTAAAACCATTGAACAATATATTTTTTGCTTGCCAGCTCAGTAACACTAAGGAAGAGTGGCCTACAGTTTAATTCTTCCCGTAGGAGGACAAAAAACGGTGATGTTTTTTTCTCTCTGTCTCCTGTTAGGCACAGGCAGTTGATGATCACCTTTCAGGATAGCAATAGCAAGAATTCACAAAATAGCCCAATCTGCTTGCTGGAAGCCCTGAATATGAGTATCACTGTGGACATGAAACACGCAAGGGAGGAATGTTCTGGCCCAATCACCACATGTGGTCACAATAACTACACAGAGTGAAATCCAAAACAAAAATATCCATTATGCAAAATAAAATTCTGTGCTGAAATGTTGCAGGGCTTCCATAAACATTTGTATTCTTTGAAAAATAACAGAGCTGCATGACTCTGATTTACATGAAATTTTGGCTTGGTGCTTCTCTCAGTTTGAAGAATTTTTAGTCTTTCCCTCATATTTAATTATTTAGTAAATTGAAGAATACCAAAGAAAGATTATTTTGTTCCACTGAGAAAATCTCAACATTATACAGTATATATTAGGTCCTCTTTTTAAAAAAGTAAAACAGAAACAGATTTATAATTCTTTCCAATCTACCTCTCATATAGCCAGAATAGCCAGAATCAAGCTGGCAGAATGACAGCTAAAATTGCTCTCCTAATAGAATGTATGTTCTAGGGGTAGATACTGAAATAAACAAAATAATATATAATTTCAAAGCATTTTATGCTCCGTATGAAGGAAATAAAATAATGCAGTGTGATAGAAAGTGGCTTTTGGTGTATTCATATTCTGTTTCTGCATAACAAATTGCCATAAATTTACAATTTAAAGCAGCACAATTTATCAACTCACAGTTTTCCTAGATCAGGACTCTAGGCATGAGTTAAATGCACCATCCGCTCAAGGCTGAAATCAGGATGTTAACTGGAGTTACAGTCTCCTGGAGCTCAGGATCCTTTTGCAGCTTATTCATGTTTGTGGCAGAATTAAGTTCCTTGCAAATCTAGGACTAAAGTTCTTGTTTTCTTGCTGGCTGTTGGCCAGAGGTAATCTCAGCATCTTGAGGCCATCATCAGGTCTGTGAGATGTGACTCTCTCCACAGACTCTTTCACAAAATGGTTATTTACTTCTTCCACATAAACAGAAGAATAACTCTGCTTTCAAAGAGCTTGCCTTTTTAGGTTAGGGCCACCCAGATAATTGCCCTTTGGATTAATTTATAGTAGACATATTAAGGATCTTACTTACATCTTCATACTTCCTGTACCAAATAACATAATCATGGCAGTGGTATGCCAACATATTCACAGGTCTCCTCCACACTCAAAGAGAATGGATTATACAAGGGTTTGGTTAATTGTGGATCATCTAAACATTCTGACTACCACAGTGGAGAAAATTCACAACATTAACCAGCATAATCAAGAAAGACTTCTGAAAGAAGTAATATTTGAATTGAAAATTGAATGATAAGAAGCAGCCAGCCAGCAAGGATAGTAGTAGCAAGATCTTTTTGCTGACTTAGTTAAGAGTTATATTTCCAGGGATAATAATCATGGAAAAAATATTCTAGCAGAAAAAAATAACTTGTGTGAAAGCTCTGCTATGGAGATGGCTTTTTAGGTACAATAACGGAAGGTCCAAGTGCGAAGAAGAAGGATAAGATCATGGAGGATCTTGTAGGTCGTGCAGACTTCACATTTTAAGACAATTAACAGGGCTGCATTATATGATTCACATGAAATTTGAATTCAGAGTCCAATAGGGAGTACTAGGACGACTCAAGAATGAAGTGCCATGGTCTATTGCTTTGCAAAATTTCAAAACTTTTCAGCTTTTTTATGTTTGATGATTGAATATGCTCATGAGAAGGAAAGCAATTACAGGAAATGTAACTCTTGATCCAGCAAAAAGAGTTTGCTGCTATCCTTGTCACTGTACGCTACTCTGATTTTCCTCTGGGAAAATACAGACAGAAAAAACAAAGTAACTGTCTCACCTGAGGGGGACTGACCCCCGGGAAAGTTCACTCTGGATTTAGTAAGACCGAGTAACAACAATGCAACGTTAGGTGTAAAGGGTTTACACCTACAACTCTTAGAAGAAAACATAGGCAAAAATCTCTTGAATATAAGCATGAGCAGTTTTTTCCTGGACACATCTCCTCAGGCAAGGGAAACAAAAGCAAAAATGAACAAATGGGACTACATCAAACTAAAAAGCTTCTGTACAGCAAAGGATACCATCAGCAGAACAAAAAGGCACCCTACAGTGTGGGAGAATATGTTCATAAATGACTCACCCTATAAGGTGTTAACATCGAAAATATATGAAGAACTCATACACCTCAACACCCAAAAAACAAATAACCTGATCAAAAAATGGGTAGAGGACCTGAACAGAGACTTCTCCAAAGAAGAAATACAAAGGTCCAATAGACACGTGAAAAGATGCTCCACATCACCAAACAGCAAGGAAAGGTAAACTAAAACCACAATGAGATATCACCTCACACCAGTTAGAATGGAAACCCTCTTTCACAAAAATCATGTGTTTCTTCAAAATAGACTAAATTATTTGACAAGAGTGACCTTTGATAAAAAGCCAAGCCCATTCTGATGTTGCCCATTCTCAAAATGATTGGCATTGCTTCTAAGCCCCCAAATTATTTGATTCCCCTTGCTTCTACTTAGATCCAGTGATATAGAAAAGCAATACAATGCCACTGACAAAAAAAAAAAAAGGTTTTATACCGAGTTTTATTCTCATGGTGGCAAGTCCAGTGCTGGAATCATGTCTGTCTCTGGGGCAGTCTGCATGCAGCAAGCCTGTTTCTGTCTCTGCCTCGGGGCAGAGCACTGGGTGGAGCTTTTTATATAGTAACAACGACAATAATGGTTCATTGCCAATTGGTGTGTAAGCACTGGCCAAGCAGTAAGCCAATTACATCATCACATAGTTTAAGGTCAGGTGAGGATCATGGCTACAGGAATTTTCATTTTCCCTACAATAACTATAGTTTTTTAATTTTAATTTCAACTTAAACCAGTTGCATAGTACAATTTTTCAAAGTTTTCAAATGGTTTTTCCCAGGTGGTTGAACTTTCTAAAGAAGAGAAGAAAGAATAAAATATATTAAATCATTACAGAGTATAGTATTATTTATCTAGCAATGGGTTCCAGCCACTCAAGCTAATGTTACATCTGATTAAAAAAAAAAAAGACTTGTAAGTAGAGTAGGTATTTAACCTCCATTTGGACCAATAAAGCATCTAGTGTGCTTACTGACTTTTCAAAGATAAGAATAGACCTGGAACTGAAAACCAGATCTAGTTTATAACTTCCACTTCTTGCCAAATGGAATAAGAGGGACACCAGGAAAAAAAAAGGAAAAACAGGTCCAAAGATGTGAAATTACGGTTCTCAATATATTGAACTGCACATAATAAAGGACAATGATAACAGAAAGATGGGAGACAGATGTGGCGAATCTTATGATTATCTCAGAGTATTGCCTGGAGAGTGTTTCCACACTGTAGTGCAGGAAAGCAGAGCCCAGGCAGGGCCTTGTGTCTTCCTGAGCTGAGGAGGTGAGGTGGGAAGTCCAGGAAAGATAAGATGGCAAGAGTTCACAGGGAAAAATACCAGAGAGGAGGAAAGTTAACAGAGAACATTAGAAATCAGTAAAGGGCCCTCTTTGTGTACTCAGCTGAATATTGATTACTACATGCATGGAGGAAAGTACCCTGCATGAGGAAAGAACCACGGAAAGAACGAGGAAAAATACTCAGAGATCACAAGGTACCATTAATCGTGCCTGTCCCAGATTGGAAACCTCATAATATACTGGCATCATGTAGTGTACTCAGAGGGGCTATGTTACATTTTAACCCCTATTAACCCTATGTTAAAGAGAAAATGGAGTGGAGGAAACTAATCCTATATTAAAATTTTAGAAAATTAACCCTATATTAAAACTAACTCTATATTAAAATTAGAAAGTGGAGAAAAGTAACCCTATATTAAAAACTATTCTGTTCCAGCCAAACAAACTTAAAAGGAAGATTCAAAATAATAAGTAGTTTTCACAACCACATCTCAGTATAAAGTCTAGAATATTTATAGAAAGGCAAAAATATCCAGTACTCGAAAATACAAAATTCACAATGTGTGGCATCCAATAAAAAACAAAAGAATGCAAAAGGGGCAGGAAAATAACAATCAATATTGGGGAGAAGAGTCAATCAGTTGAAACTAATACAGAATGAACAGAGACTAAAACTGGTAGACAAAAATATAAAAACAGACATTATAACTGTGTTCTACACATTCAAGAAACCAGAATAAATATTTAAAATACAATACAGAAACATTAAAGATATTTTTAAATACCTAAATTGAATTTCTACAGATTAAAACTGCAATGAAAAATATGCTGGATGGGATTAATGGCATATTGGACCCTGCAGCAGAAATTAGTGAATTTAAAGGCACAATAAAAACTATATGAAGTAAACTACATGAAGAAAAGTGACTTTAAAAAATGAAGAGAGAATCAGTGAGCTGTGGGACAACTTCAAGAGACCCAATATATGGTTAGTCAGAGTCCTCAAATGAGAGAGAGGAAAGGCAGAAATAATCTTCGAATAAATAATGGCTAGAAATATGCCAGATTTTCTGAAAATAATAACTCCACCTATCTAAGAAGTTTGAACACCAAGTGAAACAAACATGAAGAAAATGGTAACATGACCCATTATAACCAAATTGCTTAAAATCAGTGATAAAGCGGCTGCTTCTCCCAAAAAGACACATTACATACAAAGGAAAAAAGAAAAGGAAGATAGCAGGTTGTCACTGAAAACAGGGCCAAGGAAAAGAAACATTTACATTAAAGGCTACACTCATACTACCTACAATATAATGTTACATTAAAAGACAAAAATAGGTTAAAATAAAAAGATGGGAGACAATATACTATACTAACACTAATCAGAAAAAATAGAGTGGTTTAATACCAAACAAAATAGATTTCAAAGCAAAGAATCCTTCTATAGATAAAGGGAAGGCAGTTTCATAATGATAAAAGGAATAATTAATCAAGAAAACATAAATGTTTATGTCCTAAACAACAGAAATTCCAAATACATGAAGCAAAAACGAGTAGAATTTCAAGAGGATGGAGACAAATCCACTATTAAACTCAGGGATTTCAAGATTACATCCTCACTAATTGATAGAAAAGATACACAGAAAACCAGTAAGATATATAAGACTACAACAATATATTCAGCCAACTTAATTGGCATTTATAAACTGCTATACCCAATAATAGTACAGTAAAATTTCATGTGCTCATGAAACATTTTCCAAAATAGAATAT
>JAVSCE010001080.1:0-379817 GCA_032199065.1 Smutsia gigantea | reverse complement strand
TTTAATCCCTCCATCATATTTAAATGATAATTGTGCTGGATACAATATTCTTGGTTCAAGGCCCTTCTGTTTCATTACGTTAAATATATCCTGCCATTCTCTTCTCGCCTGTAAGGTTTCTGTTGAGAAGTCTGTTGATAGTCTGATGGGTTTTCCTTGTAGGTGATCTTTTTTTCTCTCTCTAGCTGCCTTTAATACTCTGTCTTTATCTTTGATCTTTGCCATCTTAATTATTATGTGTCTTGGTGTTGTCTTCCTGGGTCCCTTGTGTTGGGAGATCTATGAGCTTCAGTGGACTGCGAGACTACTTCCTTCCCCAGCGAGGGAAAGTTTTCAGCAATTATTTCTTCAAAGACACTTTCTATCCCTTTTTCTCTCTCTTCTTCCTCTGGTTCTCCTATAATGCGAATATTGTTCCGTTTGGATTGGTCACAGAGTTCTCTTAATATTCTTTCATTCCTAGAAATCCTTTTATCTCTCTCTGCCTCAGCTGCTCTGTACTCCTGTTCTCTGTTTTCTATTCCATTAACAGTCTCTTGCATCTCATCCATTCTGCTGTTAAGCCCGTCGATCGCTTGTCTGATTTCTGTATTGTCTTTCCTCAGTTCCCTCACTTCCTCCCTCAGCTCTTGCACATTTCTCTGTAGGTCCATCAGCATGGTTATGACTTTTATTCTGAATTCTTTTTCAGGGAGGCTGTGCATCTCCATCCCTTCAGACTCCCTCTCTGGGGTTGTCTGGTTGATTTTGGTCTGAACCATATTCCTCTGTCTTTTCATGGCTATATAATTGGTCACTGATAGTTGCCATGTATGTCAGCTGGGCTCTTTAAGACTTTAAAAAGAGAAGAAAAAAAAAGAAAAATAGAAAGAAAGAAAGAAAGAAAAAAGAAAGAAAAGAAAAAACAAAAACAAAACAAAAAACAAAACAAAACAAAACAAAAAATGCCCACCGGACGTAGATTCTGTGGGAATGCTCTAGGTGGCGCTATTGCCCCACTATTCCACAGCTGTGACTGTGCTGCTCCGCAGGGCCCTTTATCGCTCTGGCAGGGGTGGGAACGAATAGGAGGCTGTTGATCTCAGTGAGAAGTGTTAAGTATGGCTACGCTTCCTCAGTCGCCAGCTAAGGCGTCTGAAACTCCCCAGGACTCCCAGCCTGCTGGGCTGAGTGTGCTGGGGCGATCCGGCTCCTCCGCTGGGCTCCTGTCTCTTTAAGACCGCTGAAGAAAGCGCGCGCTTTTTTTTTTTCCTTCCCGGGAGCCGGCTGCAAGCACCCTGGCACGTTCCCCGCTCAGATCCTGCCCCTCTGTCTCTCCAATCTCCGCTGCACTGCGCAATGTGGGTCAGCGCTCCCCACGCAGATCACCGGGGCTGGCTACTTCGCGGGGTGTACTTCCACTCCCTCCCGGCTCTGAATCCTCTCCTCCCGCCGGTGCGCTGGGGTGGGGGAGGGCTCGGGTCCCGCCGGGTTGCGGCTCCGTATCTTACCCGCCTCTTGGGGTGCCGAGTCCTCTCGGGTGTAGCTGCACGCTGTGCGCTTTCCTGTGTATTCTCGTCTCTCTTTTAGGAATAGATGTATTTTCTGTGTTTTCGTAGATAAATATAGTGTTGGGAGGAGATTTCTGCCGCCCTGCTCACACCACCATCTTCCCGGAAGTCTCACATTTTAAATTAAAGGTAGAACACTTCAAAATAGCTCATGGGACAAAGAAGAACCAATGAAAATTAAATAAATTTATGTAATATATAAAAATAACAATATATGTAAATATAATTCAATACAGTTATTATATTCTATTACAATTTTAATATATGTTACTAATTTAATTTCTTTATATACATAAAGAACTAATATTGAAATCCTACATATAAAATTCTCAGGTTGCAGCTAGAGTGGTACCACTATAAGGAAAGTTTTAACTTTAAACATTAGAAAAGAAGGCTTAAAATGAATGAGCTAAGTAACTTAGAAGTTAGAAAAAATATAGTAGAATAAATCAGAAAACAGAGATAAGAAAGATACATCCTAATATTACAGAAAGAGAAAATAAGAAAAACGAAATTAGTTGAGAAGATCAGTAGTGAGAATTGCCAATTTGATGAGGAAAATTAGATAGGAAAGCACCCCCTAAAATATGAATGAAAACCATGACATAGTTACAGATAAAGCATTGTACAGATATGACAGCTTTAGGTTAACCTCAGGGAGTAGATTTGGGTATTATTCTTATTTTGCAAACAAGAAAGCTAAGGCTAGTCACTCACACTCATTTTGTAGACTTTGTGACTTGCCCCAGGGCAAGCAGAGAATAAGTTGAAAAGCCAGGCTCCAAACCCAATTTTAAATTCCCAATATTTTACCTATAAATAACAACCAACAGCCCAAACTATCCAGCCAATACACACATGATAACTAAAAGAACTTGTAAGAAGGATCACAAAATTACTGTTGGAAATATTTGAGTCTACATGGAGCAAGATAAAGAATAAAAAGACTGGAGATGTGCAATGGAGATCCGCCTCACTTCATTTCAGTTCAATAATTGGCAGAAGCACTTTATAGTTATTCCTTGTGAAGTCCTCAAACAGACTCTAAAAAACCATTCTCCCAATACCTTTCTCTCCAGTTTCTTTTCAGCCTACCTGGATTATGTTTGGTGCCTGAAACTGTTTAATTGAATTGAAATCATTTAATTCAACAGCTATGTAAATAAGGCCTCATTTGGGGGTGGATACAGCAGGTAACATGGTGGAACACTCCATCAAAAACTCAGATACATTCCTAGAGGCCATAATGGCAGTACATACATTTGGCTTTAGGGGTAACATAAAATACAATGAAAAGGACAATAGAAATGGCTTTAGGATTATTTAATAACCTAGCCCTGGCTGGGCAATTAATCATCAGCTGATTTCTTATTAGAGAAGCAGGACAGAAACTTGTGAACAATATAATGATCTTTTCTGAAGGTATGGTTGGGAATTTTACCAGGGGTTCAAGAGGTGCTGGTGAGGTAAATCCCTGCACATCTTGGTTTCTTCCATAAGCATGCTTACCTAAAATGGCAGTAAGAAGAGGGAAAGAAATGTTTACTGAGCAGCTCCTGTGTGACAGTGTGTTACACCCTGCACGTAGAAAACCTACAGCAAACTTTCAGGTACACTCTATTGACCCCATTTTATGGATAAGGAAATAGCAGCTGGAAGAGGGTACCTTATTCAAGGATTCACAGACAGCAGAGTCAGAATCATATTCTGTCTAGAAAGGCCATTTTCAGAAAATAACATATCCATTACAGCACAGGACACATCTAAAAACTGACACACCTCCTCCTCCTCCTCTTTCACATCAGTTCCTTTTCCCAAGCGCCCAGTCTTGATCCCGATCCAGGAAACTCCTAATCCTGATCAAACTCATAGCCATTAAGGCTTTGTGCCTCTTTTTTCCTCCATATTCAGTTCCCCGATTCTTTCTATTCTGTTTCAAAAATGTCTTCATATTTGTCCCTTTCTTTTCCTTCCCACTCATAATCCAGAGGCACATAACCTTTCTTCTGGATTATCTTGACCCAGTTTTTATGATCTTCCCATTAATTTCGAAGGTCCTTAGAAAAGTCCTCCTATATCTTCTTTCCTACTGAACTGTTGATTCTTTGTCATGCTGGGAACGTATCAGGATCACTTCAAGCAGGTTGTAGGGTGTACTGTGTATGGTGGTGGTGGGGGAGGTACTCTCACAAATTAACTGAGACATTCTTCTCTCAGCCCACTGTTGAGATTCTCTGGTGGGGTCCTTCCTCTCTCTGCTCTCACTGCAAGAATTTATTGCTCTCAGAAGCCTGTGATGCTGACAGAGTTCTTCATATTTTTTGTGCCGTGTGAATGAGATTTGGAACTAAACTATGAACTTCTTGAAGGACGATCTTCTATCTTTGATCTCTAAAATTTAGCACAGCACTGGGCTCTTAATAAATACACAATACATACTTGTTTATTAAGTAAGCATGCTATTACAAACTTCAAGGCAGGGACCATGTCTTTTATCATGTGGCTTACCCCATAATAAATGTTTATTGAAATAGTAAATAAATGAATGAATAAACAGCTAAGTTTGGTAATATTGGGCTGGTTCCTTCTTTTTTATTCTTACAAGTAGAATGATTGAGCTGTTTACTGTTGACATTCAACCTAGAATCTCAAGATACAGAAGAACTTTTAAAGATAGTAATGGGAACTGAAGGTTATTTCCTACATTCCAAAGAGGCTAAAAAATACATTCAGTTATACTAAAGCTAATTAAAATAAAAATTGCTTTGTTTTTGGCTGGAATATATCAAATTAATGTCTGCTGGCACATCGTAAGTCCTGATTGGCTGATACATACCTTTGATTAATAAAAATGAGACAAATTAGTTATTGCTAAATAAATGCAGGTTATTTGACACATAAAATTTCTCAAAGCATGGTCTCTGTAGAAACACACTGAAAGAGCATCTTTCTCTCCCCAGTCTTAGTAAAGGAGTTGGCATGAAAAACAGGTGGGAGGTCTAGGCCATCTCAACCAGACTGAGGTACATAATCGACTTTGGATTCTATTTAGCATCGTCCCTTAGATTTTATCCACAGAATTTTAATCACCTTCCTTGTTTTAAAACTCTGGAGTCAAGTTGTCTTTATTTCTTCCATTTTTTAGAGCTAAGGGGGCCCAGGGAGGTTAGGTAACCTTACAGTAGTCACCCTTCAGACACAGAGCCAGAACTGGAAGTCTCCCCTCTCAGGTCCAAACCACCCACTTAATTCACATGGATATTCTTTCAACCTGATGTACTGAGGAGGAAAAAGCTAACGATGATTATTTAACTGTTTATTCAATACGTGTTTACTGTACACATACTGTGCGCTATTTGGGCTACTGGACTCCACCTGGGAGATGGCAGCTTATTAGAGGAGATAACCAGGGAGGCCTGAAGATGGCCCCGAAGAATCTCGAAAGACAACCTCTACGCACATTCACCTCCCTGGGCCACACCCTTACCCTCCTCCCAAAAGTTCAAGGGCTCTCCACTTTGTTGTGGAGTTCAAATAATTTTAGTCTAGCATTTCAGGCAATCCATAATTGGGCCCGCCTACCCTTTCTCACCATTTCTTTATGTCCCTTTGTGCTCCAGTCATAAGGGATTTGTGACTTTTCTGAACACACCACCCACATGCTCATCAATGTCTCTATTCATGCATTCCCTTTGGTTAATAATGCTCAAAGCTCAACTTCCAACTATTGAAACTTCCCCACTTTCAGTGAAATGCTTCTGCCTGCTTCTGTAAAGCTGTTCATTCTAGCACTTCCTGTACTTTAATCACTATGAGCCCATCTCTCCCACTAGACTAAATTCCCTGAAGCGGGATCAAGCCTCACTTCTCTGCCCACCCCTATAAAATCCAATCTTTAATACTGACAACCTCCATCAATGCCATGTGTTGACCCTGACTCTGTGCCAAGTGTTGGTACCGAGCACAACATATACTTTATCTTATTTAATCCTCACAGCAACCCAAGGGGCAGTGCTACAGTGCAGAGGCCATTGTAAACTCTGTCTTAGGACCTTCCTTCTAGGCCTCCAAACTTCAATGAAGTGGAGTGAAGAGCAAAGCCCACAGACATGGGGCTCTCTTCCTCTGTCTGTCTAAATTTTGTTGAAGTATTACTGAAGAGGCGATAGGGTCCAGGATAGTCTTTGGGTATGCTGGGAAAGGCAGTCTCCTGCATGCAGTCTGTCAACTCCCACTACACCTCATAAGAATGGAACCTGGGCCTCAAACACTTCTAACCAAAAGATAAAGAGCCTACATAGCCTGTGTTGGGCTTCTTTCCTTTTGTGGGAATATATTTCCCAGCTTCACAACGTGTATGCCTTTGTTCTGCCTAACCGCATACGTCCCGGACCCTCAGGTGCATCCCCAGCTTTCTGTATTTAAGACCCCACACAGGCAGCGTCGAGGGTCTTTCTCCGGCAGTACAAGGTGGAACACGTGCAGCCACATCTCCCATGATGACTGAAGAGTGGATCTGCTGGGCATGGGGGAGATTTTGTACATTCTTTCTCTCCTCTTGGTGCGATTTACACCACTCCTCGTATGCACGGTGTCCATGCTCAGTGACCTGTTCTCATGCACTCGTCCCTTCCCTTCCCAGCTGGCACTTACCTGACTTTTAACCTGGGCTGCACAGCCTGTCACCCAATGAATGGTGACACAAGGTACTTTCAGGAGACAGAGAAGAACCTGGGCTCTGAAGAGGGAGCAACTTGGGAGCTTCAAAGCAAGATAATGAATTAAAGGGATGGTATGTGAGGACATGGCCCATATCCACCAAAGGAACCTTGGGGGTCCTCACAGAAGAATGAAAAGTAAATACTGGTGTTTCTTCTAATCTACTCCCTATCTGTGATTATGATGGGACTATGTCTTTGATTGGACTGGAATGCTGAGGGTATCTGTGATTGTCAGAGATTACTAAGTGGATTTATGATTTCCGATAGACTTCTGAACACATTTGCTTCATCAGATAGTTTCTCTTATCTTAGTAACCAAAGTGTTACAGGAAGGCAAGATGGGCTAGCACGGCTGCAGAGCAGTCATAAGGGTGAGCATCGTCAAAGAAACCAACTCTAGCCTTCTGCAAGACTACTGTGTGCCTGGTGTGATAACAGACTGCTGTCTCTTAGATATGAAATTATGTTACTGACAGGACAGGAATTATTCGTGCCCAATGCCGGATTTGGAAACTGAGGCATGAGTTAGTCAGTGACCTCCCCCTGGTCACACACACTCATCACAGAGGACTGGAGTGCTGTATACTGGATTCCGTGTTGAATGCCTGTGGGTTTGGGAGTGCATTCATTTTCCAAACTCTAGTTGTAACAGAGGAAGCATGTTCAGTATTCTCTGCATAGTCCAGGCTTACAGCTAATGAACACACATTGTTATTTTTCCTCTACTGTGTTTCATTCTGGAGCTATCACACTACCAATGTCTGCTTCATTGGTTTAGAGTAAATTATTCAGCTCTTAATTACCATATTATGAATGTTTAATTTTTTTGCCCTTATATTGTTAAAGAGAAGCATGCCTTCACATCAATAGGCTCTGATTCCCAAAATGTGGTTCACTTTCATTTCTGCAGCAGGAGTAACTGCTTTCACAGAGGTCCTGAGAACATGCATAGTCTTCACCTAGGGATTCCCCAAAGCCACATACATTCCTCTTTACCTAAGAGCTAGTGATTAAAGCAACTGTCCACTTCTGGCCTATTTAGACAGTAAAATTCTTAAAATAATTTTCAGAAAAACAGGAAATCACTGTAAAAACTGGGAACTTCAGTTTTTCTTTTTCTTTTTGGAACATATGTAATAGTTAAACTTTGTTTTAATCAGATGGCAGGATGCCAGGGTAGTTACTATTAAACAGATAGATCTTCACTCTTTGTTACCAATAACTGTGTGTATTGGCATCACTTCCTAAGTCCATATTCCCTCCAGTTCTGCCTTCTACCTAGTTTGAACCTAGGATCTTAAGATATTAAGGATCATGAATAAATGTAAGATATTATACCCTGACTGGATAAACAGAGCCTCATTTTGTTTATCAGTTTGATGAGATACACTTTAACCAGGCTATCCCACGTGTGTGTAATCTAGAGGTGTATATTTATCATTGAGGAAAAATAAACAGGTAATCCCTAACCATCTGAGCACCCCTCTTGCCAGCTCTTTCTCCACATTAGGTTCTCTTTATTCTGTCTTCAAAACCTTCCAGCTCTGTCTCCACTTCACCATTCTGGCTGGCTTTTTCTAGTTCCTGCTCTCATCATTTACTACCCAGCGCATAGCACTAGATTCACAGCAGGGTTTTTTTCCTCTGTGGTAACCCCTCCAACTCATGCTCAGATGCCCGCCACAGTGATCTAACGCTGAACACTGATCACATTAGTGTCTCTCCCTAAAACCTTTCCATGACTCTGGATCCCACAGCAGTCTCCTTGAACTTTCCCACGGAAACTCTGTGACGATGAAGGAGAAGAAACATACCCTAGGGGCTGGGGATTTTGTCTGAGCCTGCCCACCGCAAGTGCAATGTTTCTTTGTGATCTCTTATTTTATCCTGAAAATTGCATCCCAACAATTACACGGCTTTTAATATAAAAATCATACTTTTTACCACCCTTACCACAATTTTTGAGTGAATTGGCAATCTAGGAAGATGCTCCAAATTTATCATTGGGCTTTGCAAACCCTCGGAAAGACTATGTCATATTCTCATATTTTGGGGTGTATGGTAGTTTTAAAAGGTCTGTGAAACCAGTCATATGTGACAGAACCTGAAGGACACAGCAATATATTGACCTTTCACCAAGTGCCCAGCACTGTGAGCCCTTTCTTAAAGGATGTCATTTGTTGAATAACCATCCTGGGATGATGGGGGTGTTAAGGTTTCCAGATGAGGGAATTGAGGTTTAAACAGGCTGTATGCTTTGCACAGAAAAAGGAAAACAGGAGGGGAATAAAGCAAATAGTTAACAGTGGTTAGGTGCGATTCTAATTTTTTATGATTTCTTCTCCTTCCAACCTTTCCACAACGACCATGAATTTTTCCTTCTAAAAGAACTGTATGAAAAGATTAAATGAGATAATCCATCCAAGAGTCCTTAGCCAGTGCTTGGTACATCGACTTTACCTTCATTCCTTATTCGTCTTTGTAGCCCCCATTGGCGTGCAGCACATGCCCTGGTAATAAAGCGCCGATAAGCCCAGGTTGTGCTCGATTGGATCAACAGTTCAACTGGAGATTACTTTCATGTTATTTTTCATCAATAATAAATATACAACTATAAATTACATGCACATGGGATAGCCTGGTTAAAAGATGTCTCATTAAACTGAGTTTAAAACTTTGGGTATCCAATCAAAATATAATAATATCTCTCATTTATTTAAGGCCTTACTATGGAAAAGAGCCTATGCTTTGCATTTTACAGGCATCACATCTTTTACTTATATCAACAGCTTTATGAGATGGGCAACTCTATTATCCCCTAGCCGCAGAAAAGTAAATAACACACCCAAGATCATTGAACAATAAGAGGAAGAGCGAAGATTCATATATGGTTGGATCTGACTCCAATTTCTTCTTAAAAATTACCGTCTATGCTTCCAGTCTACTGCCACTTGGACATGAGTGTTTCTAATTTTAAAGAAGCCCCATCTTGTTGAGTGCCTGCCATGTATCAGACACTTTGACTCATCTGTTTTTATCCATAATGAAGTATTCCTCATCGCACCCTTTTACATACAAGAAACTAGGTACAACTATTTTCCTTAAATCCCTCGTAAGGGTCAGAGCTGGGATTTAAAACCAGTTCTGACCCAAGAGCCTTCTGATTTTGCTGCCTCTATGTTTGTGTAGGGATATAAAGCCCAGAATGTTCAAACCAGATCCTTAAACACACTTGTAACAGAATGCCAAACAGAATACAAGCACCAGATTTGCCTTTAGCAAAATTCAGCTTCAACTCTGCAGGCAGAGGCTTTCTAAGCCTGTAAGAATTGCTGGGCCTGCTTAGAGCAGTTCATTTGTTTCCAGTCTCTGCAGTTCCTGTCCACCACAGAGGTTTATAGCTACCCATCCACCTCAGGGGGCCCTGCTCACTGAGCATGTCTGTTTCACTACAGTAGACAAATGGACTCTGTCCAGGAGAGAACACACTGATCCTCTGCTCCACCATTGCTATGCAACACATCCCTGACCTAGAAAATGGTCCTGAATCCCAACCACAATTTATAGACCCTGGTTCCGCTAGGCAGAAAGAAAAGACAAATAGGCCTGCAGGAAGTTATTTGTTTGGCACTTGATTGCTGGCTGTGGATGCTCATGGACCTGTCCAACCCATGAGCCCACACTGGGGCTGTTGTGACTCCCAGGAAGCTGATTGGGCCAAGTCAGGGAGGATGTTGGTTGAGAGGACTTGGTGGAAGCTAGAAGGGAGGTAAGGAAGACTCAGAAGCAGACAGGCATCTAGGGGAGTGAATCAGGCTTTTATCTGCCTGTCCAGTACATCTTTTCTGTGGGGTTCTCCTGAGCTGAGCAGTGTAGATGCAGACCCACTCAGTTGTTCCTGAAGTCATGGGGGGGGTGTCATCTGGGATTTATCTAGGTGCCCTAGATCTCCTTGGAAGGACACCCTAAGCTCCCAGAGTTGCAGCCCCCCCTCAGTTCTATAGCTGGGCTTCTGTTTTGGTTCCTAACTTTTTCATCTTAGGTCCTTGCTGGAATTAGAGCCCCATGCTAGGAGCAGGTATGCCTTGCTTGGCTCAACCAGTGTTTTCTTCTGGGGCAGGTTCCCAGGAAAGTGTTTAGCTCTGAGCCAGACTGACTGCTTAGTCAAGAGAGGGCCATTCACCTGTCTACAGGTATCCTGCCGGCTCAAGCCTCCCACTGCCATGTCCTACCCAAAATTCTCAACCCTTTCCCAAACCTGGATGTTTCTCAATCATGTCTTGATTTACTACATTCCTCTAGGCACTCTTTTATATTTCTAGTTGCTTATCTGTTTAATCTTTTTGTGTCTATCCCATTTTTGTCTTGTTTCCTCCATTTCCCACCGTATTTTTTCATGGAGGACTAAGTCTTTGAAGTTGAGCCTACAGAGGATAAAAATCTCCCAGGTTATAGTCTTTGAGACATTATGGGAAAAACACATTTCTGTGACATATGAGCATGAGTTTGTATATTCACACTTGCAGTCAACCATGCTTGCATGGGCTCCTATTATATATTTGAATCTGTGTTAGGCAAAGTAGAGTCACAAAACAAACACAAAGTGGATCCTTTCTTCCAGGAAAGAAGGGTAGTACTCAAAGTGAATGAGTTCAGCAGCAGTGCAGATCAGTAAATGTAAGGTATCTATATTTCATGGAAAAAATCTCGAGTCGAGAATAGTAAGACCAGAGTTGAAGCCCTGATTTTTCCATTATTATCTGTGTAACTTTCTGCAAATTATTTAACCTTTCTAAGCCTCAGCTTCATCATCTAGAAATACAGGTGGAATTCTCCTTTCTCTCACTGGGTTGTATGAGGATCAAAGGAGATAATAGTTGTGATAATTGCAATAATTGTTGTAAAAAGGGTTACATAAACTGTGGATCCTATGTAAATGTAATTTATGCATACTATGCATGTTGAGAATTTCAAATGGCAGAGTGGCTAGATATGAATTGCATTTTTAGAGAACCATCCTGACTGGGTTTGCAAATGGTCACGGAGCACTACGATCAGAAAGAAATAATTTTAGTTTGAACTAGGATTGTGAGAGGTAGTTGGATGCTGGATATATTTTGCAAATCGAGCCATTGGAATTTGCAAATGATTGGATGTGGGGCATTAAAGAGGTGAGATGCGTATAGCTCCAGTGACTGTGGCCTGAGACACTGCGCAGGGAGAGGGCTGTGAGCAGACCAGAGCTGGTGGTGACACAGGTGGAACTTAAGACTGCAGTTTGGGATATGGTAAATCTAAGATGGTTTTATGACTTCCAAGTGGGAATGTGTTACATGAGCAGTTAGATTTATGAGTCTAGAGTTCAGGGGAGAGGCCAAGGCTAGAGATTTAAACTTGGGAGTCATGGGTTATAGATGGCATTTAACACCAAGAGAATCCACAAACCCAGCTAAGGAGGAAGTGCAGAGAAAGAAGAGGTTCTATGCCTGAGCATCACAGGTTACCAAAATACAGGAAGTGAGAAGGGTCCAGCAAGGAAAAGAGATTATAAAAGGCCATGTAGAAGAGGTAAGGCTTGAGCTCATCTTCCTTGAATATTCAGTGCCAATATGGTGTGCACAAATCCCCGTGTGGTGCCCCTGGGGCCGGGTGCTCTGCCTGCATTCCCTTAGTCCTCACAAAGAACTGGCCAGGTGGGCATCTTGGCCCTCATTTCACAGTGAGGGAATTGGAGCTCAGAGAAGTTAAGTGACATGACTCAACCAAGGTTACACCACTGGGAAATGGAAGGAGGAGGATTTAAAATCAGGTCTGGCTGGCTGGGTGGAATTTGAAGAACGAAACAGGGAACAGTTACTGAGTAGCTGGTGCCTGGCACTTGGGCACCGTGCTAGGCATGTTTACATACTGGCTGTCACATACACCCCATAACATCCCAGTGAAGTCGAAATGATTATCTCCGTCTTTGAAGTTGAGGAAATAGAGATGTATAAAGCTTATGCAACTCGCTTAGGGTTTTTCAGCTCTTGGAGCCAGGATGGGAACGCAGGCCTCTATAACTACCAGCCCACTCTCTCTGTTACTCTCTCCTCATGCTGAGGGCAGCAGCAGCAAAGGCCTGAACACGCAGGCCCAGGGGACAGGGCTCAGATATAAGCAATGCAGGTGGGTCACCCAAACTGCCTGAAAGCAGGCCTCACCCCACGCCCCTGCCTGCCCTTTCCTCTGCTCATCCAAGGCCCCAGCACCTGAGGAAATTGGTCCGCACTGACCGGGCTCCCCAAAGAGATGCAGGCAAGGCAGGAACGCGTTGTCGGCCAAGCCCCTTTGATTGCTGATTAGCTAATTGGGACACGCACTCACAAAAGCACTATGATTTGCTGTCAACTAAATTATCTGGCAGTCAGAGCCCAAATGAGAGATTCAAGTGACCTGGTTGGCACTGGAAGGATGTGCTCCTTCCCTTGATAAAAATCTGGGTTTTCCCCTCTAAAAATAGATGGGGATCAAAAGAAAGCAACTCCGGGACTACTATTTGTGGACCTGCTCCTACTACGTTCCAGGCACTATTAGAATTAAATGTGTCACACACACACACACACACACACACACACACACACACACATGCATATTGCAACCCCTTTTGGATAGATGAAGGCTAAAATAAAAGAACTCAGGTGAAGTACATTTCTCAAGTACATATGACTGTAAGTGGCAGAGTAAAGGGCTAAATCCGGGTGTGCTAGACACAGAAGCACACGCCCTAGAGTGACAATAGAATTATTTACATTTTATTTCAATTTATTTACTTTTCTTCTAATACTCAACAAAATAAAAGTGGAATAAGGAATCCAGGAGGGAGGATGCCCTCAGGATCTCCTGGCAATAGAACCATTTTAGGGAGAATTGGAAAGAACTAGAAAGAACTAGAAGGACCTTTGGAATTGTGCACATAAATGATCTTCAAATGTGCAACCTTCTTCAAATGAAGATTTTGAACCCATGAATCTGGGGAGCAGCCTCTTTTTCTGCATTTCCAATAATCTTCTCAGTGCTACAGGTCTGAAAGTCATACTTAGTGTAGCAAGACTTTAGGGAACACCTGGCACTGTGTTCCCCACACTTCAGTCATTCAAATACCATCTATAATATTAAGCTAGTACTCCATTCAAAACGACTCAGATTCTTTACTTAAAAGTTGTATCTCTGCAATAAATGGAAAAGCAGTATCATTAAAGATAAACACAGTAACAACCATTATCTTCCTTGACAGATACTGTTGCCTGAAGTTTCTGAGCCTGACAGCTGTTGTCTATTTTAAAAAAATATAAGAAAACGAGGGGGAACCCACATGATAGGAAGGTATTGAAAACATGCTAGTGCCAAAGTAAGCCTTTTTCCTTGATATAATCCAAAGGAAAAAATGGAATTTAAAATGGGTCTGGGGATTTTGACACCTGCAATTCTCTGTACTCCCCCAGTGGCACTCATCTCCCCAGGGAGCCCTGACCTTCCCACCGCTTTCTGGAGGGGCTGTTGCTCAGAGGCACTCAGCCAGTTAACCGGAGCACCAAACTGCAGAGCAGTGCTTTCAGCCACACGGACTGATTTCAACCCATCACATGCTTTAAAACATACCCATCTCCGGAACCCTCCTACACTGCTGGTGGGAATGTAAAATAGTTCAACCATTGTGGAAAGCAGTATGGAGGTTCCTCAAAAAACTCAAAATAGAAATACCATTTGACCCAGGAATCCCACTCCTAGGAATTTACCCTAAGAATGCAGCAGCGCAGTTTGAAAATGACATGCACCCCTATGTTTATCGCAGCACTATTTACAATAGCCAAGAAATGGAAGCAACCTAAGTGTCCATCAGTAGATGAATGGATAAAGAAGAGGTGGTACATATACACAACGGGATATTATTCAGCCATAAGAAGAAAACAAATCCTACCATTTGCAACAACATGGATGGAGCTAGAGGGTATTATGCTCAGTGAAATAAGCCAGGTGGAGAAAGACAAGTATCAAAAGATTTCACTCATCTGTGGAGTATAAGAACAAAGAAAAAACTGAAGGAACAAAACAGCAGCACACTCACAGAACCCAAGAATGGACTAACAGTTACCAAAGGGAAAGGGACAGGGGAGGATGGGTGGGAAGGGAGGGATAAGGTGGAAAAAGGGGCATTATGATTAGCACACATAATGTAGCGGGGTGGGGGACACAGGAAAGGCAGTATTTACAGAGAAGACAAGTAATGGCTCTATAGCATCTTACTATGCTGATGGACAGTGACTGTAAGGGGGTATGTGGCAGGGACTTGATAATAGGGGGTCTAGTAACCATAATGTTGTTCAAGTAACTGTACATTAACCATACCAAAAAAAAAAATTACCTTCTCCATTTCTGTGGAGTAATAGAGTTAAATAACCCCCCCCAAAAAAAACATACCCATCTCTGTTCCCCCCATTTTTGTTTCTTTATGAGGTTCCCACAAGCACCTCCTTACCTACTCTTAAGAATAACCTCTAACTTCCCAGATAAGATTGGGTTCAGCCCTTTTCAATCACTCCATTCGGCGTGTCCTTCCAGGGGCTTGCTCCCTTACTGTGCTAAGGCCTGCAGTGCCGGTCTCTTCCCCAGCAGCTGCCTCCTTTGCATCCTTAGATCTGTTCGCATAGCCTGAGCTTCCTTTGCTCCAACCAACATTCCTCATTAGGATTCCTCAGCCCCAGCTGCAAACAACCACATCATCTGAATGGAAGGAGGGATGAGCCGGTGGGGAACGATGAGCAAGGATTTCAGGGTCAGGAGTCCTGGGCTGGCAATCTTTCAGAAGTGTGTGTGAAATCTCGGGGCAGTCACAGCCTTTCTGATCCCTTCCCTCGCTCCAAATTAGGACTAAGTGCCCTCTGGGCCTGTCCAAGCCATTGAAAATTTGTGAGAATTTAATCTTCCTTTATGCTACATTCTCTTATCTCTCATTTATTGAGTACTTATTATTGAGACAAAGCATTGCTCACTTTGTCAACACAATTAATCCAGAAGGATCCAGGAAGATATTACCTCCACCATTCAGATCAGGAAATTGAGGCTCCTGAAAGGTGATTCAATGAGGTAAGACTAAAACTTTATAGTTTATCTATAGAAACTAAAAGGCCATCCGAACATTAAGGTGGGGTATGTAGCATCCCTTTTCTTTTCACATACATGTTTATTCAGTGAAGATTGTACAGTAAATCTTGGGTTACTAATATTTTATATCCTGAATATATTATATATATATATATATTATAACCAAGGCACATACCTACGTTCAAGAAGTATACAGTGTGATAGAGAACTAGGAACTGCCTGGGACTTAATACAGTTTAATGCATAATGCCATCCTACTATTTAATAAAAGTACAACCATGGCTCTAGTTTCTGACTTGCTCGGTCCTGCTAGCTGTGAGTCTGAGTAAGTTTGGGTAAGATTCTTAACGCTCACATCCAAGTTTCAAGTCTGAGTTATAGAGATAATAAAGTACTCCCTTTGGGAGGTTATTGTGGAAATTAATTATATGTGTAGATGTATGTGATGTAATGTGAAGAACAGGAGTTCTGGAGTCAAACAAAACCAGGTTTGCATCTTGAACCCACTAATAACTCTGACTCTATGACTCTGGACAAGTTTCATCATCTCTCAGAGCCTCATACCACACATGAGGATAACTCTTATTTGCAGAATGGTTAAAAAATGTAAACATAGTATATGCAAGTGCCCAGCATAGTGCCTGCCTGGCAGCTAACAGGTACTAACCTAGGTTAGTTTTCTTCCTACCTACCCCAGACCTATTTGTTCTCCATTTCTTTGTGGAAGCCCCAGAGAGAAGTGAGTTCTTCTCAGTAATGCAGTGGTAGCTCGTGGGGAAGACATCAGAGGTCATTGAAGGTCCTTATATAGACTCTGGATGAGTGAAGATAAGAAGGAAGCACATAAGGGAACAATATAAATAAAGAGCTAGAGGTGGAAAGCCACAAGGACTACTGGGGAAAGGGAATCACCTAATGTATGCCAAAATGGGGGTGTAGAGAGTCAAAGAGAGTGACCCACACGGCTTTCTTAGAAAGACCATTGTTGATAGTCAAGGTAGAAGGAAATCTTTACATTTGGACATCTTGAAAACTTCCAGGTTCCCTATTTCCATCAAAATAAATCCCAACTTCTCAGACTGGCATACAAACCTTTCAAGTTCTGCTTCCCAACTGTGAGAGGCCCAAAATGAGTAAGCTCCTACTTCCCAGGAGACAAGTGTTCCCACGCCAGGAAACAAATCCCCAGAAGGTTAACGGGCTTCAGACACCCAGAATTTTATGCAGTGTTGAGAGCAAGGGCCTGGGTACCAGTGAGCACCGAGTTCCAGTCCTGGCTTGGACGCTTCCTGTCTTTGTGACCTTGGGTAACTTGCGTGACTTCTTCAAGCTCTTAATTTCCCCATATGAATAATTCTCCCTCTATGGCAGTAAAATGAGATATGCTTCACGGGTGGTTCTGAAGACTAAATGAAATAGTGCAAAAAGATACTTAGCACAGTGCCTGATGATAAAGGAAGGGCTGAAAAAGTGGACGTTATTTTTAATAAACCAAGCTACTTATTTTATCAGATCAAAGCAAACCAGAACATTTTCCTTCTAAGGCTACTCACAATGAATATAGCAGAAATAAGGGGGCATTATTACTGGTCCCTGCGGCGGCCTCCTTGAGTCACTCCTCAGTGATTCCAGCTTCAAGAAGGTATTAAAGAAAGCAAAGGATCTAGGGCTTGTAAGGGGTTTTAGGAAGTATCCAATCTAGTCCAAGCCCCCTTCTGTCATTTGACAGATTGATCAGTTGAGGGTCTAAGAGAGTAAATTGACAGCCCCTGTAAGTTACCAAGCAGGTTGGCAGCAAACTAGAACACAGAACCCAGGTCTTCTAATCTCCAAATTTATACATTTCTTGTATTATTATAACTGGCAAATTTGCTGGAAACAGAATGTCATAATCTCAGATCTGACCTATTTTCCCTCCCTTTTTTTTTCTTCCTCATTTTGAAGGCAAAATGAAACAATAAAATATAAAGTCCTATGTATCTTGAGGATTCATTTGATTTCATTTACAGTAGATTCTAGGCATAAATAAACAGAGCAAGTTAAAAATAAACCTCTTGGTATGGCTATAATATTTATTTAGTTTTTTTTTCCATCTATGGATGGAATAATGCCAACCCTGACTCTGCTGGAACAGACACTCAGAAATTGAAGATGTATCTGATGAGCTCTCTTAAGTGGACTCTGTCTATCAGCCTGTCAGTAAAGTCATTATTAGTAGAGAGATTATCCATCTATACCTATATAACAAACAAAAGTGAGTTTCACAATTGGGATGACTTTTTTCATTCATGCACTTATTTACTCCTTCAGCAGAAATGACTCAGTGCTTACTGTGCACCAAGTTCAATGAGGAGCGAGAAAGTAAATACGCCTTGGACTCTGGCTTTAAGAACCGCATAGTCCAGGGGGGAGACAGACTGTCCCTAAACCGTGTGATGAGCTCTATGACCTGGAAAGCCCAGAGCCTGGAGGCATTAATGAAGACCACCCACCTGGCCTGTACGGAGAGGGACAGTGCCAGAAGGAGGTGGCTTTTGAAGGGCTGTGTATTCACTGATCACTTTGGCAACATATGTACTAAAAATGAAATTATACAGAGCTGAACTGATTAGGATTGTCAAAGAAATTTCTAGAGTGAGACTGCATAGAATAATTTAAAGAGATATTATACTTGGGTTCTAGTCCTGGCTTTCCCATTTATGATGTAAGTGGCCAGAGACAAGTTAATCTGCTTATCTGCAGTGAACTTTCTACTTTGGAAATTCAAAGAGTTCTTCTCTGTTTTGTATAAGCCCCTTTTCACCTATGCAATTTTGTGGCTTTCTAGAACATATCCAACTTGAGGTTGGGATCATGTCTTATTTATGTTTGTTTATTTATCCATGCATCCATCCATTCATCCATCCATGCATCCATCCATCCACCCATCCATACATCCATCCATCTCCAGGGCCTAGCACAGGTCTTGGCACTTGTAACAGTCTGAGTATTTGAGAATCTACTGCATGCATGTGCCTGATTATTTGCCAGCAGAATGGCTTAGAAAGTTGACTTAGGAAGTTATGTTTCACTGCCTCTACAGCTCTGAATATTCTTCTGTAAGATCAGTAAATAAATAAAACTTTCTTTTGAGTATTAAACAAGAATATTTAGGTAAAGCAGTTGACACCTGCAAAGTGCTAAATTAAGAGCAGCCTATACTACAGCCAAGCCAGATAGATTCCCAGCGAGGACTCTATCTGCATGAGGCCGGGAAGAATAGGAAAGTGGAGGAACACAAGAAAACAACCGGTAGCAGGCCTAAGTTAATGACTGGAGGGGAGGATGAGGACATCAAAAAATTGATGAGGACCCCGATGGGGAATAACTGTACAGCCTGACCACCCAAAGCACTAAACAGTCAGGGATGCCAACTTTTGTCATAAAAGCATTTGGGGCTACCGTCTTCCAGGGAACACAGTTACTACTTCAGAACTTCAGTGATGGACATATGGGTCCAGGGTCCTAAGCTAATAAATACTGCTACTGCTCCCACTGGTACCATGAGTCCTGCACACTGTTCCATTTCTGGAGCACCTGCTGGGTGTAGGTCACTGTGATACGTCCTTTGCAGAAATTATTTTAGTTCATACTCAAATAAAACCGATGAGGTGGGTACTATTACGACTGCTTTATTTAAAAAGATCAGAAAACTGAAATTCAGAATATTTAAGTAGTTCACCAAGGTCAGTGGTAAATGCAGTAAGTGGCAGAGTCAGGACCTAAACAAGGTCTGTATGAGTGACCACACCTATGGGCATGGGGCTAGTGTCCATGGCAGCAAAACCTGGAACTTCTCAGATGACTTGGGATCAGCCATGACAGGGTGAGGCTGCTACTGCATCATCAGTGCATCAGCAATATAAGGCGTTACATTATTTCCTATAAAATCAGAACATTGCATTTCACAACTCCAAAAGGCAACGCAGCCAACAGAAGTTTGCATTTTTTTCAACATTTTTTTTTGATAAATAGAGGGGCACCACCTTCTAATTTGCATTAATTTATCATATGACCAATGGAGCTAAGTGGGCACTATTTTGTTTCCTGTGTTAGGTGTCTGTACTGAAGGCAAACCATGAATGAGTGCTCTGTCTAGAAGTCTTGGGGCAGGAAGCTGTACTGTACCATGATTCCTTCCTCACCCGGCCACAGCCAGTTAGCCACTGATGAGTGGCTGACCCAGTCAAGTCTGGAAGCCTGCAGTGAAAATCGGTGGCACCTTATACTGGACAGTGACTGGAGGACTTATTTATGTTTCCTTTCTTGGTGAGTTAGGACTCTGGGAGAGAGGAAGGGAGGGAAGTAGGAAGTGAGAGAGGGAAGGAGGGAAGTGGGGAAAGAATGAAGTACAGATCCATCTTCTTACCCAAGGTGGCAGAATCAGTTAGTTCGGAGACATAAATGGGCCAAGCCACCAGACTGGTGGCCGGGAACATCTCTGCTATGACAAAGGGACTGGCTCAGGTCTCTCTGAGAGGCTGATCCCTCTTTGCACTGAATCTCTTCGGAGTTCATGCTCTTCCTGAAACTCTTGCCTCTCAAGTTCTCCTCTCTGTTCTCCTAGGTGACTTCCAATTTTCAGCTTAGCTCTTGAAGTTGAGAGCTCAAAATCATGCTGATGCCTCGTGCATAGTCCAGCCCAGCCCTCCAGAGCAGGACAGGCCACACAGAGTTTGAGACAAATGTCCAAACTAACAATGATTTCTTTGCGTGATTTTGTTCTTTCTACTTAGATCTCTCCTGAGGACTCTGAGAGAGGTAGAGAATTGGGTTTTCCAGGATACTGTTTCCCAGACAAATGAGATGTCATCATCACTTCACTAATGATGAAACTGAGGCATAGAGAGGTTAGTTCATGCATCAAAGTCACATCTGAAATCAGGGCTGTCTGCCTCCCTATCTCCTGGCTTCCTCAGCAGCATCACAGGGCCTCCCACTCCAGGTTGGCGTGTGCTTCCTGATCTTAGCCCCTCACAAGGCACTAAAGAAGAAACAAATCTATCTTCTTGTTCCCTGAACCAGAGGCTTCATTTCCACTAAGGCTGTCACTGTGGTGGCCTGAATGGGTCATTTTCCCTTTTTGCTTTAGATGTCCCTGCCAGAGTTGAAGTGCCTGTCTTCCTCAGCAGTAGGGAACCACTAGAGGAACCTGAGGTGTCCTGACCGGGCTCCTGTCTTATAAAGGGAAGCCCGAGGCAGGGTTGCTTGTACCCGGCTAGTTACTAACTGTTGTCGTGAAAAAAGAGAATCAAATGATAACTAATGGTGTAGTTTTTTTTTTCAGTTTATAATCACTTTCACATGTATTATCTCAGATCATTTTACTCAGGCACTCAATAAACATCAATTTGAGTCAGGTCCCACATCAGTCACTGAGAACACAGGTATAATGAGACAGAGAAACATGTTATTCCCTTCTCAGCAGGCAAATGATTTTCCTAGAGAGAGAGACTCACTATGTTGGGCATTGCTTTGATTAGTCTGCTGTGGCAGGAGGTCCTAGGAAGATCAGATAGCTTCTGTTCCCAAGGTTTTGGAGAACTTTATGAAGCTGCTCTGCATGAAACAACATGATTGATCTGCTGAGGAGAGGGGAGAAGGCAAAGAGGAAGACAATGGGAAAGCCAGGAAGGTGAGAGCAGTGCATTGGAGGCTGCACTGAGCCCTCTCCCTGTACCTCTGCAGATCTGAAATAAAATCGCTAAATGCACACAATGGCTGAAGGGAATAAACTGTATCTGTGGAACCTGGTGGAGGGGGATGAGTAGCAAAGTAAGGACAACACTAATAGTGCCAGGGTTTGAGGAAGGGAGGGTCCCCAGGTTCAGAGAGCCCAGGAGATCCAGGGGATGGCTAAGCATGTGATAGCTCTAGAAGGATAAGGCTCTAGAATAGAGGTGAGCACAGCATGCAGAGACAGCCTCGAGGACAGGCCATTTAACTGGTGAATACGGAAGAGGAGGTGACAGTCAAGCTGCACTAAGGATGAATGGAAAGTCTCTGGGTGGATATGCAATTTAGGTTGGATGCATTGTAGAATTCTGGCTGTTATTCACTCATTCATGCAGGAGCTATTTTTTTAGTATCAGCAGAAAGGAACTGAGTAGAACTTTCCCCAAGCTGACAGTCCGGCGGGGGAAACCATGGAGAAACATGCATAACTCTGAGCGTAGGCAGAAAAGGAGAGGTATGGAAGACAGGGCACCCGATGGGCAAAGGAAGCTCAGCTCTTAAGCCTCTGTGAGAAGTGTTCCTTTGCAAATAAGGCAGTGGTTTGAGAGTTATAGAGCACATTTATATTTTCACTTTGAATTTTTCAGATGTGTGAATTCAATTAACATCTGGGATAGGTTTAGAGATTGAGTGATAATAAGAAGCATCTCCTGCCCTACCTCGGTGCTGCTCTAGTCCAACAGTGGTTTCCTTAAATCCTCCTCATCATGGATATTCAAGCTTGGAACTGGAGCAAACAGACCAAAAAGCACCAACCTGTAGACTAATTAATTAAAAGCCTAGACAAATGACAATGTTTCCTATTGCTCAATTATAGTAATTATTTCATCTGTGCTTTTAGTACAATTATCTCCCCTTTCTCTTCGTGGCCGCTGATTCTTCTTGACCCTCTCTACCTGTGTGTTGGTGCTTTTCTTTGCTATTGAGTATCTTTTGGGGGGAAATAGACAAAATATTAAATTACAAAGAAATGCTGACCCACAGAAAACAGAGACCAAAAGTAACTCAGTGGCCTGTCGGTCCCTCCCAGAAAAATAATCAAGTCATATATGATTGTACATTTGATTTCTATACTTGGTTTCTATATTAACCCCACAGTGGCCCGTTTCATTTTACATGTGAGTAAACTGAGTCCTGAGTGGCAAAAAGACTTGCCGAACACACAGAGGGTGTCAGAGAGCCCTGGGGTGGGGACTTGGGATTTTAGGACACATCTTACACTGAGATCCCATAGCAACTAATATTCATGAAGCACACATTCATTTTTGCACACAATAAGTATCTAATAAACATTTGTGGAAAAAAATACCAAAAAGACTATCTCTTCACTCAGAAGAGAGTGCCTTTAAGCTCTGAATCTCTGATGGTTATTTTTCTGTTACACGTTTGGTTGGCCCCCTGCAAGACACATGGAGCACTGATGGAGGAGAACCACAGTGAGTAGAGCCTTCTTTCCCTTCCCCTACTCAGAATAAATTTTCATGCCTAAATTTAAAGAAATGAAGGTGGCATGAGCCAGTTGCCTCCAGATTTTTTTTTTTCCTAAAGAGGCAGAATGGAAAAGCAGAAGAAAACAGAACTCCAGAAGTAGAGATGAAGAGTTTCATCCTGGCTCTGTGTCTGACTTTGGGCATATTATCTAAATTCTTCGTGCCTCAGTTTCCTCACCAGAAAAAATGCCCACACTAACACATCAGGGTGTGGTTAGGACTGAATGCGAATGCTCATGGCAGAGAGCATGCCAGAGTACCTTCACAGGTGAGGACTCAAGGCACAGCATTTATCAGTGCCTCTCAGGTGACCTTATGGGCATGTGGTATACGGCAATTTTTGTCTCTAGAGGAAAAGAGTAAATGTAACTTCCAGCCACTCCAGCTGAGAAAACAGGATGAAGACTGTGTTTATTCAAAGAATAGGTAACCAATACTGAAAAGTTACATGGAATTGGGACCTCTAGTCTTAATATAAGTGAAATCATTATCATGTTATAATTACTTCCACTCATCCTTACAACAACTCATTTAATCCTCTCAACTAGACCGCTGAAGGAACTACTCATATCCTCATTTTACAAATACAAAAACGAAAGCTCAGAGAGCTGCGGTGTGTAGCTGACGGTCACCTGACAGGGTAAGGGGAGCCACAGCTCTTCTGAAAATGCTATTCTGGAGGGAAGTGCCAAGAAGATGCTCCAGTTCTCCCCAGTTCAGGGCTGTCTGCCCAGCCACCCCACAACCTAGCTTTATAAGAATGGAAACTCCAAATAAGGGATGCATTCTTTATTTCCCAATAAGACATAGGATTCTTCTTCTGACTCTCAGACAAAGAGAACCCAGGGACTCACATCTGCACTGCAGGGTAAGAAATCAGAAGTGGGCTTTGAGGGAGGGGCACAGTCGTGCCTAGTGACCGGCCCTACAAGTGCCATGAGAGCCCAGTGCTGCTCTGCGAGACGTGTCTCTCTGTAAATGAGGTGAAGGTTTGAGATTTTCCTTGAATGGAAATGAGGGAGGAAGGAGGCTCTCAGCACCCCCAAAACCAAATATCACTTTCCTACTTTTCTTATTAGTTGGGACCTCTTTGCTAAACTTACATTTTGTATGAATGGATGAATGAGTGGAGATTACACATACACATACACACCCTTCTGAGTACTGAGTCGCATATGACCCATATTAAATTTTTGTAGCTTATGAAAATATAAAGAGCAGGAGGAAAAAAATTATACATTAGCCCAATACCCTGTTAAATTTACATCAGATTTATATTATGATTATATAGGAAGGGAACTAATAGTTTTTATCTTAAGTAGTTTTATTATCTACAGTATCTCACTCCTGTGAACAGTATTGGAAGGTGGGTAACATCTTCATTCCTGGAGGTGTGAAAATCGATGTGCAAAAAGATATAGCAACCTCTCAAGGTGATACAATTAAGGCCTGAGGCTGAGATTTGCACCCTGACTCCAAGAACCACAATCCTGGCCACACTGCTCCACTGTCCCTCTTGAGGTAGCCTTTGAAGCCACAGAAACTTGGGTTAAATTCCCCACTCATTCTTACCGGCTGTGTGAATGTGAGCAAATTATTTCATTTCTCTTAGCCTCAGCTACTTTATTAGTTAATTAAGGATAGACTCTGTTGCCTTAAAATAATTTCATAGTACATGCATATTTTTTACCATGTTTGGCCAAGTATACCATGTAAGTGACAGTGCTCTGAAGGGGAGTATTGTTTTGTGGTTAATGCTGCAGCTGGACTGAGGGAACCTGCCTGTGCCAGGGCAGTGATCAGACAGGGCAGATGGGATGGCCTGGGAACAATGCTTCCCTACTTGTCTACACTGAATCAGACACTCCTGGTGCAAGCGGAGAAAGAGGAAGGCCCTGGAAATGTAAAACACAAGGCAGCGAATTAGGACAGCCTCAGACAGACACTGCAGTGTGGTATGCAGATCAAAGTGGACACATCTGCAAATAAACATGTGGGGAAAATTGGTCCCATAATTGTGGCCATTATGATTACAGTGCTGTGTGCACGCTGACTGCTCTTAATTACCAGTAGCGGTTCTTTTCATATTCTGGAAATGGACTGAATGGACCACAAAATGTATTTCAAAAGACAGGCAATCTGTGGTGAAAATAGAAACCTCCTTTATCTCTTCACAAAGAGGCCTGCATTTCACACGGGTGGTAAGAGCGGGATGATTCTCCTAGGCTGGAAGTCTGACCAAGAAATGAACATGATTTGTTAGTTGTGTGGGTGAGAGAGAAGGGAGAATAAGCGAGAAGGAATATCCCCCTTGGCTGATTCTTCTGTTTTATCAAAGACTACAGGAGGGGTACCGCACACTTGAAGCGCTTCCCTTGAAGAGGCAGCAGCTTTCTATCTAGGTGTATTCTTGAAGGGAGATGAAGGGGTTCGAGTAGCTGATGCTCTGCTAAGTGTTGGCAGTATGACGGGTAGCATATTCCCACAGGTGTGCTGTGTCCTATGAGACATGCTAAGAGAAGAGGATTTTACAGTCACAAACATTTGGAAAAGAAATAAGTGCTCCATCTAATACACAGGTAACTTTAGATTTTTAGGAGGTACTGCAATTAAGAAAAACATTATTTTTTTTTCAATTTTTTGCTTCCTGTGTATATATTTGGTTCAAACACTTTTTTTTTTAGGTGCACCTAACACACTTTAGGCAAATAATGGTATGTAGGATTCATATCCCAGTCCCAAGAATCAGGAACCTTGGAGTCTGGTCCTGCTTTGATATTGACTTGCTGTGTGATAATTAAGGCAGGCAATGCTTTACCTCAGTTTATTCATCTAGTGAATGGGGAGAATCCTTTTTGGCTCAACTTATCACAGAAGGTTGCTCTGCATATAAAATAGTATAACTGAACACATCATTTTCAATAGAAGTTAGAAATTATATATTAGTACAACATGTTATCATCCTCCTTGGTAATTATATGCTCATAAGAAAGCCTTTAGCAACAAAAGCAAAAATAAACAAGTGGGATTAAATCAAACTAAAAGGCTTCTGCACAGCAAGGGAAACAAGCAACAAAACAAAAAGGCAACATACTGAATGGGAGAAAATATCTGCAAATCATATCTAATTAAGGGGTTAATATCCAAATATATAAAGAACTCATACAATCAACTGGAAAAACAAACAATCTGATTTTTAAAAAATGGACAGACGATCTGAATACGTTTTTCCAAAGAAGACATACAGACGGCCAAGAGGCACATGAAAAGGTGCTCAGCATCTCTGATCATCAGGAAAATGCAAGTCAAAAGCACAATGAGATACCACCTCACAGTAGTCAGAACGGCTAGAATCAAAAAGACAAGAAATAACAAGTGTTAATGAAGACTTGGAGGATAGGAAACCCTTGTACACTGTTGGTGAGAATGGAAATAGTGCAGCCATTACAGAAAACAGTGTGGAGGTTCCTCAAAAAATTAAAAATAGAACTACCATATGATCCAGCAATTCTACTTCTGGGTATTATCTGAAGAAAACAAGAAACACTTACTTGAAGAGATATATGCACTCACATGTTCATTGCAGCATTCTTTAAAATAGCCTAGATATGGAAACAACCTAGGTGTCAATCGATAAATTAGTGGGTAAAGAAAAATATGGTATATCTATAACGGAATATTATTAAGCCATAAAAAATCATGAAATCTTGCCATTTGTAACAACATGGATGGAACTTGAGGGCATTTTGCAAAGTGAAATAGAGGAAGACAAATCCTGTATGATCTCACTTCTAAGTGGAATCTGGAAAAGAAAACCTCACAGATGACAGAGAACAAGACTGGTGGATGCCAGAGGTGGGGGTTCAGGGCAGCAGTTGGAAGCTGAATGGGTGAAGGAGTCAAAAGGCACAAACTTCCAGTTATAAAATAAAAATCATCATGGTTACTATAGTTAATAAGACTACACTGCATATTTGAAAGTTGTTAAGAGAGTAGATCTTAGGAGTTCTCATCACAAGAAAATAAAATTCTGTTAACTACACAAAGTGATAGATGCTAACTAGACTTGCTGCGGTGATCATTTTGGAATATATAAAAATATGGTATCATTATGTTGTACACCTGAAACTAATAGTGTATTTTATGTCAATTATATTGCAATAATAAAAAAGAAAGCCTTTTACTCTCATGTGAGACAGTGATTGTTTTATCACCATAGCAGGGCCTGGCTGACACAGACTAATATGGTGACATTACGGTACAAATCCCTCAGAGCTTTATCATCATCTATAAAATGCAGCTGATTATCAACTCATTGCTGGGTTGTTCTAAAATTAAAGGACATGCAAAAAAGCCAAGTTTAAGCATAGGAGATTCACAAAAGTAATTGATTTGCTTTAATAGTCTAGTGATTTTCTAAGGTTTAATATTAACTATTGTCTATAACGAGTTTATCTAAAATTATAACCTCATATTTTATAACAGAACAACAATGATAGTAATAGTGAATATTACCATTAGGTTGAATTTTCTCTGTGATGTGTTTTCCACATTGGTATGATTTTACCTTAGAGAAGTAACTTGACCGAAATACAGTTAGGTAAAGGGAAAAACTGAACCTAGAATCCAGATGTACTAGACTTAAAATTAACATCACCTTAACCTACTGTACAACTGTACCCTGCTATACTTAAAAATGGCCATTTATTTCCCAATCTGAACATTGTTTATTTTCTCCTTTACTTGTTAGGATGGGGCTTTGACCGGAATGTTAGAGTTGCCCAGGAGGCAGTAAACCATACTGAGTACCTGTTATTCTTTATGAATTGTTTTTATGATTCATGGAGAAGTGTCTTGCTGGCAGTTCTAAACCCTCATCATAGGTCCTCAGGGAGAGGCTGTTTGGGCCACAGACAGTTGCCGATTGGCTCAGATGAGGAAAAACTGAGCTTGGGAAAGGTTCTTTGAAGCTGCATAATCAGATTATGATAATTTCATCAAAACCCATTTCAAAAAGCTAACATTGATCCTTAGTTTGTGTACATCCTAATTATTTCATGAGTTATTCCATGCAGGAATGATAAAAAATTCGAGCTTCAGAGCGCTTTGTAATGCAGTGTATACACAGCCAGATATATGGCATTGGCCTATGGGTCACATTTGCATTTGGGGCTTATTTCAAACAGTTTTCTGAAAATGTCAAAGGAGGTGACATATTTTAGAAGATTGATATTAGTAATGAATATTAATTTATCTCATTTTTGATAATAAAAAAAAATCTCCCCCCCCCCAAATGGTAAACAACTACTTGCCAAGAATTAAAGAAAAAAGAGCAAACAAATAAACAAAAAATTCAAAGCACACAAAATTCAAAATACTTTCCTCAGGAGGATTCCATACCTCAAAATCCCCAAAGTCTGAATAACTGAGCAGGCATGACACTTGTCAGCCTCTGCATCCCCCCATGTGCAAATCCCTTTCCCCTTCTGTATCCTCTGTTTAGTCAGAGGCCCCACCTTCCACCCAGGGTCTCAAGATGCAATACTGAGAATGACTCTTGACACCACTCCTCCTAAACCAGTGAAACCCAGTCAATCATTGAGTCCTGTAGTAGACGCTTTTCCTTAGCTCCCTCACACCCATGACACCAGTTGAAGTTGCTGTCTTGTTTCCTCTGAACCAGCAGAATGCTTTTTTAAATGGTTGGAAAAAAAATCAAAAGGGTAATATTTCATGATGTGAAAATTACACGAAATTCAGATTTCACTGTTTATAAATAAAACAGTGTTGGGAGCACAAACATACCCATTCATTCGTGTGCTGTCTGTGGAGGGTTTTGTGCTACAGTAGCAGAACTGGTAGCTGGATAGAGAACATGTGGCCCGCTAAGTCTAAAATCATTAACTATCTAGCCTTCTATAGCTACAGTATGGGGACCCCTTTCAGACCATTGTCCCAGCCTCCTCACCATTGTCAGCTCTCTCTGGTCCTGTACCTTCCCCTGTATTCTCCCACTACACTCACAATGACTGACCAAACACTTAGCTCTGATATGACTGACCTTCTGTTTAAGATCCTTCAATAACTCCCAGTCCAGACCACAAAAAGATTAAGATTCAAGGCACTTTATATTCTAGTGCCTGCTGGCTCAGCTAATATTTTCAATGCCTTCCACTTGTATTCCAGGTTCTCCAAATATGCTATTTTTTATCTCCTCTTCTGCCTGAACTGTTCCCCATCCTGTTACCCATTTCCAAATTCAGTTGGTTGATGCCTACTTATTATTAAATCTGCACTCAAGTGAGACCTCCTCCAGGAAGCCTTCCCTGACTCTGCATCTTGTGCAGGTATTCCAAGCAAGGTGTTTCCTTTCCTCTCATTTCTTTCTCTTATTATAGCATATACCCTAATATGTTGTCATTATAGATATGTGCCCATGTCCTTGAGGACTCATGTTTTATAGTCTCCCACCCCAAGCCCTAAACTGAATATCTGGAGTATTAGGGGTGCTCGGTGAATACTGATTAACTAAATAAGTGGTGTTTTACTTCATTGGTAAACTTCTGTTCATGTTTCAAGACTTCATTCAACTATTACATCATCAAATGGACCTTCTCTGATCATCCCCATTGGTATCAGATGTGTTTCTAGTTGTGGACTATAAGGAATAAGGGATAATTCATAAGACAAGAGATATTTCACCAATAAAATAGTCTGCACACAGAGATAGCTTCTCAAATTTTCAGTAAACATTGCATTTTCTCTAAATTTTAATTATGCCAGTTCTTTCCTGTAAATAAATCACTTCTATTAAGCCAATTATACAAAAGGTTGAGTGCCAAGAATAAAATTATTCCTAATTCTATAACACTAATCAGCTAATAAAATTTAGTTCTTCTCTAGCTTAGTGTCTGAGAAGTTTAAAAACAAACGTAGTTTCAAAGTTCAGATAATAGACTAAAATTATCTCTGGGACAATTAGTTCCAGTGTTCAAGTTCTAATCATTTCAAAAGAAATCTCATCTCCCTTCTTTTTCCCCATCCACCTCTGCTTTTTTTCTTTTTTTTTTTTTAACTTTCTCTCCCTCCTACCCAGACTCTTTTTTGACAAGTTAAACATTTCTTTCAGGCCCTGTGCTCTCTATATAATAGATTTTTGCCAAACTCTCAAGTTTCAGCAATAATGACAATAAATTAGTTGGATGGATATTTTACAAACCACCAGACATATTACTGGTTTGGTATACAGTGGCACCTAGAGCCGAGTTACACCCCGTGCTGTTTTCTAAGTTAAATGGCTGAGCGCCTAACTCACTGATGCAGGCCACGCAGGAGCAGCTTGTTTGCTTTCTGATTTTCAAGGCAGAAAAGTTCATGAAATCCAAATCTGCTTCTGGGGATCCATTACTCCTCTACTTTAATTACCCAATAAAGTGCAAAGCTGGAAGTGTTTGGGGGCTCCCCTGGACATGAACAGGCATGCCCACCCTCACAAATAGGGGGATCTGTCCTAAGTAAAAAATCCAAATGAAGAATACAGATATATGCAAAAAGAAGTTCAATACAGCTTTATATATAATGCAATATTGGAAGCAACCTAAGTTGCTGTTTAAACAAATTGTGATGTATCTACTAACTGTAATATTATATAGCCACTAATCATTATATCGATGCTATAACATGGAAAAATGCTTATGATATGAAATGAAAGCATCAGATGTCTAATGTACATAGCTATGTATCACATGTGTGAAAAGACTTTGCAAAATTAATGGGCTGCTTTAAGATGGTTGGTTATAGATGCATTTTTTGGCTTTATTGTCCACATTTTCTGTGATTCTGCTGTATTACTCTATGATTAAAATTTTTAAAGTGTGGCATTCAAGATGGCGGCACGAGAAGTGAGACAGAGAATTCCTCCCAAAACCACATATAATGTGAAAATATAGTAAATACAACTAGCCCTAAAACAGCAACAGGAAAGAAGGCTGCACCAGACTGCATACAGACCTCATGAACAGGGCAGACCTCATGAAACAGGGTAACATATGAAAGCCTTGATCCGGAGGGAACCGAACCTCCCCCACCCCAGCTCACTGGCAGAGGAAGAGAAATGGAGCGGGGAGGGGGTGGAAGCTTAAGACTGCTGAACATCCAGCCCTGGAGGTCTGCTTTGGCGCACAAGCCTACAGAGTATGGTGCTCTGGAGGCTGGTGGGGTAGGGGAGCTGGGACAGGCAGAGTGCCTGAGAGACTGAGATTCTGGCCATTTGTGGAGGACGGGGATCCACATCCGGCCGCTCTGGTACAAAGGAAAAGCAGGTGATCTGACAGGCTTCCTGGCAGCGAGAGGGCTGCTAAAGGGGCAGGGTTTGCATGGAGCTTGCTGGGCGGGAGAAGGGATAGATGGACAAGGTTGTTTGGGTGCACTCTGACCAGCAGGTTGGGAACCTTGAGGAGCTTCAGGTACTCCATCCCCCTGGCTGCCTACTCAGCTTTGAGGCTCCCAACTGTGACACACAGCCTGCTGCACCTTCCTCCTGGCTTGCTGGCACCTGCTTACAAACCGGCAGTCACTGTGCTGGCATCAGGCCAGCCAGAGGGAGGCCCCACCTATGACAGCTAGAGACGCCAAGCACAGAGGCTTAAACGTGTGTGCTTGGCCCACTGGCTCTGATACTGGAGACAGGCACTGTAGCCGAGAATGAGGAAACAGCTCTTTCCTCCCCCCAGGCACCAGCGCCGCTCCCCTATGACCCTCAACCTCTCTCTAGGGGCTGAGAACCTCCAGAGACTGGAGCTTCTCGGCACTAGAGGGCACCACATAGAAATGTGAAACATCAAAAGAACAATGTACAGACCAAAATCTCACAAACCCCAGAAAAAGGGCCAAATGAAACTGAACTCACCAATCTTCCTGAAAGAGAGTTTAAAATAAAAATCACAAACATGCCCATGGAGGTACAGAAAAATATTCAAGAACTCAGGGACGAATTTAAGTCAGAGATTCAATCATTAAGAAATTCCATATCTGAAATGAAACATACAATGGAGGGATTTAAAAGCAGATTAGATGTAGTAGAAGAGAGGGTAAATGGAATAGAAATTTGAGAAGAGGAATACAAAGAAGCTGAGGCACAGAGAGAAAACAGGATCTCTAAGAATGAAAGAATATTGAGAGAACTGTGTGACCAATCCAAATGGAACAATATCTGCACTATAGGGGTACCAGAAGAAGAAGAGGGAGAAAAAGGGATAGAAAGTGTCATTGAGGAGGTAATTGCTGAAAACTTCCCCAATCTGGGGAAGGAGATAGTCTCTCAAGCCATGGAGGTGCACAGATCCCCCAACACAAGAGACCCAAGGAAGACAACATCAAGACATATAATAATTAAAATCGCAAAGATCAAGGATAAAGACAGACATTTAAAAGCAGCTAGAGAGAGAAAAAAGATCACATACAAAGGAAAACTCATCAGGCTATCATCAGATTTCTCAACAGAAACCCTACAGGCCAGAAGGGTTTGAATATTTAATGCAATTAAGCAAAAGGGCCTCGAAGCAAGAATACTCTACCTGTCGAGGTTATCATTTAAATTTGAAGGAGGGATTAAACAATTTTCAGATAAGCAAAAGCTGAGGGAATTTACCTCCCACAAACCACCTCTACAGTGCATTTTGGAGGGACTTCTATAGTTGGAAGTATTCCTAAGGCTGAAAAGATGTCACCAGAGGAAATAAAACCACAGCAAAGTAAAACAATTAATTACTAAGCAGATGCAAAATCAAATCAACTACCCCTAAAGTCAAACAAGGGATAGACAATGAGTACAGAATATGATACTTAACATATAAAGAATGGAGGAGGAAGAAAAAGGAGGAAAAAAAGAAGCTTTAGGTTGTATTTGTAATAGCATATGAAGTGAATTAAATTAGACTGTTAGATAGTAAGGGAATTACGCTTGAACCTCTGGTAACCACGAATTTAAAGCCTGCAACGGCAATAAGTACATACCTATCAATAATCACCCTAAATGTAAATGGTCTGAATGCACCAATCAAAAGCTACAGAGTCACTGAATGGATAAAAAACAAGACCCATTTTTATGCTGTCTACAAGAGACTCACTTCAAACCCAAAGACACACACAGACTGAAAGTAAAGGGACATAAAAAGATATTTCATGCAACTAATAGGGAGAAAAAAGCAGGAGTTGCAGTACTTGTATCAGACAAATTAAGACTTCAAAACAAAGAAAGTCACAAGGGACAAAGAAGGACATTACATAATGATAAAGGGGTCAGTCCAACAAGAGGATGTAACTATTATAAATATCTATGCACCCAACACAGGAACAACTACAAATGTGAAACAAATACTAACAGAATTAAAGGGGGAAATAGAATGCAATGCATTCATTTTAAGGGACTTCTACACACCACTCACTTCAAAGGACAGATCAACCAGAGAGAAAATAAATAGAGACAGAGGCACTGAACAATGTATTAGAACAGATGGACCTAATGGACATCCACAGAACACTCCATCCAAAAGCAACAGGATACACATTCTTCTCAAGTGCACATGGAACATTTTCAAGAATAGATCATATACTAGGCCACAAAAAGAGCCTCAGTAAATTCAAAAAGATTGAAATTGTACCAACCAGCTTCTCAGATCACAAACGTATGAAACTAGAAATAAATTACACAAAAAATGAAAAATCCCAGAAACATGGAGGCTTAATAACATGCTCCTAAATGATCAATGGATCAATGACCAAATAAAAACAGAGATCAAGCAATATATGGAGACAAATGGCAACAATAATTCAACACCGCAAAATCTGTGGGACGCAGCAAATGCCGTGCTAAGAGGGAAGTATATTGCAATACAGGCCTACCTCAGGAAAGAAGAACAATCCCATATGAACAGCCTAAAATCACAATTAATGAAACCAGGAAAGGAAAAACAAATAAGGCCCAAAGTCAATAGAAGGAGGGACATAATAAAGATTAGAGCAGAAATAAATAAAATCAAGAAGAATAAAACAATAGAAAGAATCAATGAAAGGAGAAGCTGGTGCTCTGAGAAAATGAACAAAATATATAGACCCCTAGCCAGACTTATCAAGGAAGAAAGAGAGTCTACACACATAAACAGAATCAGAAACGAGAAAGAAAAAATCACTATGGACACCACAGAAATACAAATAATTATTAGAGAATACAATGAAAAACTATATGGTAACAAACTGCACAACCTAGGGGAAATGGACAACTTTCTAGAAAAATACAACTTTCCAAGGCTGACCCAGGAAGAAACAGAAAATCTGAATAGACCAATTACCAGCAAGGAAATTGAATTGGCAATCAAAAAACTACCTAAGAATAAAGCCACTGTACCAGATGGTTTCACTGCTGAATTTTATCAAACATTTAGTGAAGACCTAATACCATCCTCCTTAAAGTTTTCAAAAAGTAGGAGAGGAGGGAATACTCCTAAACTCATCCTCCAAGGCCAACAGCACTCTAATACTAAAACTGGGCAAAGACCTCACCAAAAAAGAAAATTACAGACCAATATCCCTGATAAACATAGATGCAAAATACTCAACAAAATATTAGCAAACCGAATTCAAAAATATATCAAAAAGATCATCCATCATAATCAAATGGGATTCATCACAGGGATACAAGGAGGGTACAACATTTGAAAATCCATCAACATCATCCACTATGTCAACAAAAAGAAGGACAAAAATCACATGATTTATCTCCAAAGATGCTGAAAAAGCATTCAACAAAATTCAACATCCATTCATGATAAAAACTCTCCACAAAATGGATATAGATGGCAAGTACCTCAACATAATAAAGGCCATATATGACAAACCCACAGCCAACATTATACTTAACAGTGAGAAGCTGAAAGCTTTTCCTTTAAGATCAGGAACAAGACAGGTTGCTCACTCTCCCCACTTTTATTCAATATAGTTCTGGAGGTCCTTGCCACGGCAATCAGACCAAAGAAATAAAAGGCATCCAGATTGGTAAGGAAGAAGTCAAACTGTCCCTGTTTGCAGATGACATGATATTGTACATAAAAAACCCTAAAGAATCTGCTCCAAAACTACTAGGTCTGATATCTGAATTCAGCAAAGATATGGGATACAAAATTAATACACAGAAATCTGTTGATTCCTATACACTAACGATGAACTAGCAGAAAGAGAAATCAGGAAAACAATTCCATTCACAATTGCATTAAAAAGAATAAAATACATGGGAATAAACCTAACCAAGGAGTGAAAGACCTATACTCTGAAAACTACAAGACACTCATGAGAGAAATTAAAGAAGATACCAATAAATGGAAACACATCCAGTGCTCATGAATAGGAAGAATATTGTGAAAATGGCCATCCTGTCTAAAGCAATCTACAGATTTAATGCAATCCTATCAAAATACCTATAGCATTCTTCAATTAACTACAGCAAATAGGTGTAAAATTCACATGGAACCACAAAAGACCCTGAAAGCCAAAGCTATCTTGAGACGGAAAAATAAAGTGGGTGGAATTACGCTCCCTGACTTCAAGCTCTACTACAAAGCCACAGTAATCAAGACAATTTGGTATTGGCACAAAAACAGATCCACAGACCAGTGGAACAGACTAGAGAGCCCTGATATAAACCCAGGCATATATGGTCAATTAATATATGATAAAGGAGCCATGGATATACAATGGGGAAATGACAGCCTCTTCAACAGCTGGTGTTGGCAAAGCTGGACAGCTACATGTAAGAAAATGAAGCTCGATTATTGTCTAACTCCATACACAAAAGTAAACTCAAAATGGATCAAAGACCTGAATGTAAGTCATGAAACCATTAAACTCTTAGAGAAAAACATAGGCAAAAATCTCTTGGACATAAACATGAGCAACTTTTTCATGAACATATCTCCCCAGGCAAGGGAAACAAAAGCAAAAATGAACAAGTGGGACTATATCAAACTAAAATGCTTCTGTACAACAAAAAGACATCCTACAGTATGGGAGAATATATTCATAAATGACATATCTGATAAGGGGTTGACATCCAAATTATATAAAGAGTTTATGCACCTCAACAAACAAAAAGCAAATAAGCCAATTAAAAAATGGGCAGAGGAGCTGAACAGACACTTCTTTAAAGAAATTCAGATGGTCAACAGACACATGAAAAGATGCTCCACATCCCTAATCATCAGAGAAATGCAAATGAAAACCACAATGAGATATCACCTCACACCAGTAAGGATGGCCATCATCCAAAAGACAAACAACAACAAATGTTGGCGAGGATGTGGAGAAAGGGGAAACCTCCTACACTGCTGGTGGGAATGTAAAATAGTTCAACCATTGTGGAAAGCAATATGGAGGTTCCTCAAAAAACTCAAAACAGAAATACCATTTGACCCAGGAATCCCACTTCTAGGAATTTACCCTAAGAATGCAGCAGCCCAGTTTGAAAAAGACAGATGCACCCCTATGTTTATCGCAGCACTATTTACAATAGCCAAGAAATGGAAGCAACCTAAGTGTCCATCAGTAGGTGAATGGATAAAGAAGATGTGGTACATATACACAATGGAATATTATTCAGCCATAAGAAGAAAACAAATCCTACCATTTGCAACAGCATGGATGGAGCTAGAGGGTATTATGCTCAGTGAAATAAGCCAGGTGGAAAAAGACAAGTATTAAATGATTTCACTCATCTGTGGAGTATAAGAACAAAGAAAAAACTGAAGGAACAAAACAGCAGCAGACTCACAGAACCCAAGAATGGACTAACAGTTACCAAAGGGAAAGGGACTGGGGAAGATGGGTGGGTAGGAAGGGATAAGGGGGAAAAAGGGACATTATGATTAGCACACATAATGTAGCAGGGGGGACAGAGAGGGCTGTACAACACAGAGAAGACAAGTAGTGATTCTATAGCATCTTACTATGCTCATGGACAGTGCCTGTAATGGAGTATTTGGTGGGGACTTGATGGGGGGAGTCTAGTAACCATAATGTTGTTTATGTAATTGTACATTAATGATAGTAAAATAAAAAAGTATTTTGTTGATGTACTATGGGCCTTGAGTTCCTCTCACAGTTATTGCTAACACATTTGAGTAATAATGTTTAGAATAGAGAATGGAAGAAAATTATAGAGAAAGAGATAGATATGTAAAAAGAAACAAAATTATATTTGGGAAGGAAAGCTCAAAGGGCTCTCCCAAAACTATGTGGAGGTGGATTGTAGCAAAAGCCATTTATCATAGAATCTCAAGACCAGAAAGGACTTAAAAATTACCTAATCCTATGCCACCTCCTTTGGTTCTCTCTTTGGAACCCTTGCCAAGTTCTGTGTTTGGTGTGGTGTTAAAAAGCAACACCATCACGGTGACAGAAGTCAGGAAAAAAAAAATAGTGACCTTTGGCAGAGGCTAATGATGTGTAAAAAGCACCAGGAAGGTGTCTGGGTCTCTACATGCTCTTTATCTTGAGCTCAGTGATGTTCCCTGTGTAAGTGTATAGGGCTGTAGATTTTGATTTGTGTATTATTTTGTATATATGTAATGCATCAGAAAAATTTATTTCCATTAAAGTTAAGTTCATTGTTACATGCAACTCTTTCAGAGAAAAGAACAATTTAGATCTGGATTTGTAAGCAAATTGCATGCTTAACTCAACAGAAAAATATTCTCATATATACACCTTGAGTTATCTATACAATTTGTTTATTCTTTGTATTATGTAATATATAATATTATGTGACTGATAATAGTGATTCATAGAATTATATAAATAATTTTAAAAGTAATATCCCTAGTTCCCGAAATCTAGTTCTAAAAATCTCTAGATTTTTTTCAAAAGATCTAAAGATTTTTAAATCTCTAAAAGTCTCTAACAGGAATACATGGGAAATCATAATTGTTGATAAGGCTTATTATATTGGCCAACTAATTCATCATGGAATTACAAGAAATGTGGTAAAGGACCACCTTTCTATCCATTTGTAATGCATACGATGCATGTGATCAAAATAGAAGAAACTCTCAGAAAAAAGAGACCAAAGCGTTTTGAGGTCAAACTGGATTGAAATCACAAAGCTATCCAGACACCAAAGTTACCTGTGTTACGAAGAATTAGTATTCATGTATCAGAATATGAATAAAAAAAAACAGAATAAAATTTAGCAGTTAGAAGAAAGGTATCTAAGGATTTTGTTTTTTCATTTGTATTCATCAAGTATTTTCATGTAAAGTTGCTTAATACTGGCAAATATTTCTATAAAGTTCTTTAATAAATTATAATACATTAACATCCAATTTTGAGGGATGATCATTTGAAAGTTTATTTTGGAGAACTATACCTCTTTTTATGGCCACAGGGCCAATATGTAATGACATTCTTGTAATAATTGCTGAAATGTCCTGAATGAAATAAATGTCTTCTTAAAGGCTGGGGTTATAAACTCAAGTCTATAAACTAAGCTCTAATCACAGGGCTACATGTTATCTATAAAGTACATACATCCATACATACAAATTTTATAGATATAGATTTTTTCCATTAAGTCATTCATGGCTGTTATTGGCAAGGTGCTCTGCAAAACACCAGTCTACAGAGGTGAAAAGAGTGAGACCATATCCTGAAGGAACTCACAGTTTTCTAGAAAACTCAAAATGCAAACATTATTCCATTCTAGGCAAAATACCTCAGCCTGAGAAAATCAAGAAAGGCTTCACTGAAGTATTATTTTATACAGAAACTTCCAATATGATAAGAGTTTTTTTGTGTAAAGAAGAGGGGCCCTTTACCTGTTGCCTACTAGGTGGTTAAGAATGTGAGCCAAGGAAATGACAAATGCACAAGAGAGGGTGGGAAATACTAGTGGTTTAGTTTTAGAGAAAATATTAAGTACAAGTTGCAGGATTGGGAAATGGCCAAAGAAAAGGATAGAGAACACAGGTCAGATTGCCAATGGTCTTGGTAAACTGAAAAAAAGTTTAGAAATGATTAGGCAAATGGCACACTACTGAAGCTTTTGAACTATATGATTACATGATGAGATGTTTGTGCATAAATATTCTGCTAGCTGTGTGGTAGAGATTTTGGAGAATGTGAAACCAAAAAATACTCAATCAATTGACATGAGAGACTCTGAAGGCCTGGAAAGTGGATATGAAGGGGAGAGAATGGATAGGACATGACTCTATTTAGATAAAGATTGGGGGAATGTAGAAATCTAGGATTGCTTTCCAGCTTGCAGAATAAACATGTAATATAAGAGGACAGCAGCTTTGATGGGGGAGGGATATGATAAATTCAGTTTGAAGAAGAAGTTAAATGTAAAGTTCACATAGAGTATCCAGTTTGAAATACTGTAAATGTATGGCAAGAATAAAGTGAAATCTAAGGTGAAGAGAGAGATATATACATTATCAGCCCTTAAGTAGTAGTTGAAACAATGGTGTATGTGAACTTGCCTAGGAAGGCATAGTAAAAAGAAAAACAGGTAGAGAATGGAACCCTGAAATACACTTGTATTTGAAAAGTTGGAGAGAAACAGGAGACTGGAAGGAGGTGGAGAAAAATCACCCAGAACGTTACAAGGAAGGTTGAGAGAGTGGTGTCATGAATTTAAGACAGGAGAGAATGTCAAGATGGAAGACATTGTCAAGATTCAGGCACCTTAGGACTGTCATATAAAATGAGGCTGCAAAATATTCATTAGTTTTGGCAAAAAGAGGTTGTTCTAGATGTCTATAGTAGTGCCATTCCAATATAGGTAGATGGCAATTTTCAATAGTTTGAGGGTTGATAGCAAGACGTAGACAACTCAAGACCCTTCTCTGTCAGGTGACACAAAATAAACAGAGCAGCTAGAAGACAACTAAGGGAAGAGATGAAGAATTTGAGGCTCAGGAAAGTTATGGAATGGTGAAATTCCTACACAGACTAGGGACTTGAATCTAGTAGTTAAGGCTTTGAATGTTATACTCTCTCAACTATTACTAAGTTATTATTAAAAGTTTTAATAGGTTCAGACATACAAAGGAGGGTATCCTTACAATGGTCACTCAAATACCAACCCCAGTAGTATGGTGGTTAAGAATCTTCCCCTTGGAGCTCGCCTGCCTAAGACTGATCACAACTGTGCCATGTATTAGCTGTGTAACCTAGGATAAGTTATTTAACCTTCTTGGTACCTTTTCTCATCCTTAAAATGGGGATATAGTTATTGGGAGAATTAGATATGTTAAAAACATGTAAACTATTTAAACAGAGCCTGGTATATAGTTAGTGCTAGAATGTGCTGTTATTAATCAGAAAGATGAAAGAAATCCCTGGTGAAAGTTTTCTTGAGGAAACCAATGGTATACATTTAAGTCAGTTTCAGAGAGGTATGTTCTATTCAGGGTGGTGAATTTGAAATAGGGAAGGAAGCTTGGTCCTAGTGACTGACAAGCTTCTCTGCAGATGTGCACCGAGTACACATCAGCGAGAGCTCTTTCACTGGCTTCTTGTGCATTCTAGAGTTCAGTTCCCTTTCGAGCCTCTTGAAGACCTAGAAGGTTCAGAATAAGAAATGCGGACAGCCCTGAATCAGTAGTACTAAACCACTAATGTGTAAACAAGATTGTATGGTTTACAAAGTGTTTTAGGGCGTACTGTCATGTTTAATCTTGAAAACAACCCTAATATTTGTAACACTATTGCCATTATTGCATCCGTACCTCCTTAGCTAATAAATGAGGGTGTGCATGCCTGAAAGCCTGAAATGCCCATGAAAAGTTAGTGGATTCTAAACATTCATAACCTAAAAGGGCAAAAGTCTAGATTTATACAGTCTCATTCACATGGCATTACAATACTTCCTTATAGATTTATCTCTAAAAGTATATAAGCTCCTCATAGGCATGGTCTACCAATCATCTTTTTCCCCCCAGAATCTGTAACAAAATATGTGCTCAATAAATGCTTGTTGACCTGAACTCAGCAGTGTGCTACCCACGTTAGGGTATTGACCAGGTAGTGGCTTTCCTGAACTCACGGATATCCACCTAGTCCTGTGATGGTGAACAGTACAGAAACGACAGCAGTAATGTTGCTTTTCTTTTTGTATTGTTGCATTTTTTAAAAGAAGGAAAAATGCCTTGGGGGAGATTACAAAATATAACCGTTTTCCCCTTCAATTCAAAGACCTACTCTGATTGTGCAAATGTTTATTTAGGCAGTTGCTGGGGGTGGGGGGGAATAACAATGAGTACAGTAGAACTCATTTAGACTAATATCTGTAAAAGGGGCTGATCTTCTAAGCGAACAGATGTTTCATGAGCTGAATCAAATTAGAGTGATGACTGAATCATAAGGAAGCTCTGGCTGCAGGAACAAACCTGTTAAAAGACTATTGTATCCTGTTGAAAGAACTGGATGTGCTGGTAAAATAAAGACGATTCTGCCAGGATCTAGAAGATAAAGCCTACTGGATTCATGCCAGAATGGCTTCACCAACACCAGAGATAAAGTGTTACAAATCTGGAAGCAGTATCAGGCTGTCAAGAGAAAGTTTAATTGAAGATGAAGCTTGTCAGCTACCACTGATGAATTGTGGAACATATACCAGGTTTCAGGCAAGATGCATTATAGGTTTTGCCATCTTATCTATACCATACTTGCCCATTTAGGTAGTCTTAGTTTACAGATGAGAAGGCTGAGATGTTCAGAGAGGTTAAATTGCCCAGGGTTATACAGCTAGTAGGAAATGTACCTGGTTAGGGAACCAGTTCTATAGGGCTACTAAGTCAAGCTGTTTGCATTGTCATTAGCTTCAGTCTTCCTCAAGTGAAAAGGGATTTGCTGAGCACATAAGCACAGTGGCAGGTAGAAAGAGGAGGGAATGGGATGGGGCACCCTCTGTCTCCCAGGACCTGACATATACCTCACCCCCACATCCGAGTGCAAGGCTTTAATGCTCTGGAGGAAATAACACTTAACTGTCAGAAATGGCAGAGAACTGTCTCAGCACAGGAGACAAGCCTTGTTCATTATGAATCATTAGTCACAGCTCTATTGGTTTCTTAGCAGTGTAAACATTGCCAATTTTTTCTAATTGTCATAAATAAAAACAGAGGGAAAGCTGAGTCCAGTTTCACGAAGAGATTTACTATTAACACAGCCAAGGAATCCACACCCTGAACCATTTTAACCATGTTTCGCCCATGCTCAGAGCAACCACTTAGAGGTAATGGCTTCAGGCTATTCTCTAGAGTTGTTACTGTGGGCTGGGCAGGCACTTTCTAAATATCTATATGGATTATGTTATTCAATGATCACAACAGCTCTCTGAGGCAAGTACTCTTATTATTCCCATTTTACAGATGAGGAAAGAGATGCTCAGTGGGTCGAGCAAAACTTCTTTTCTTCTCTTAAGGAACTTACAGTGCAGAATGAGAAGAACTGTACAATTCAACGTATCTCACTGGTGAGACCAGCTGGTGCCTACCCCACCTGAGGCAGGGGCAGCCTTTTCTCTTACTTTTTTCTTAAAATTTTTTATGCAAGACATGAGCTAATTTGGGTTTCTAGACACACCTCCAATATCCAGCCTCCAGTGCCCTGTCTTGACCTGCTATTATACTTTGTTGACTGTGTTCCCTCTTTGCCTTTCCCCTGCCAAGCATGCAGATTTTTAGAGCTGAGTGTTTGCCTTTCTTCTTCTCTCATTTATTCCTGCTTCTTAAAGAAAGTGAAGCTCAGATCAGTTAATTAACTTGCTAAAGGGTGCTCAGCTACTTACAACTCAGGATTTGAACCCACTGCCAATTTTAAATTCTATTCCCTTTTCATCATATACATGGGGTACTCGGTAAGGCCATTAGGTGGGTTGAGAAAACGTTGTGGATAATAATGAGTGCCAGGTAAAGTGTTTGATGTGAATCTTGGACACAGTGGGAGCCCCTTTGGTTCTAAGGCAGGGACTTGAACAGGTCTTTGTCTTAGGAAAGCAATTGTGGCTGGACTATGGAAAGTGGGCCAGAGGCAGAGCATTCAGAAGTTACAAGGCTGCAGCAGCTGCCTTGGTGAGGGAAGCTGAAGAGCAGAGCTGGGGGAGCAGCCAGGAAAAAGCCGCAGCGTAACAGACATTGACTAGAGTACATTAGTTGCAATGCACTTATTTAGCAGACTAAGACATGATGCAGTGAGACTTAGAAATAATGTATGCTAACACTGACTGCAGCACCTGCCATTATGTTTGGCAAATCCTGCTGTTATTATGGTTACTGTGACTGTTGCTGTTGTTAAATGTGCCATGCGTTCCTCTAGCCCCAAGGTTTTTCTGACTTTCTTCCCTTAGCCAGGTATTCCTTTCATCTTCTCTCAGTCTTATTCTAGATCATCTCTTGAAATCACTAAATCGCAGAGTTCTCAGGGTTAACAGGAAACCCACAGGTTAAGGAGACAATGCTCCCTTCCTTTCCAACACCCATTTTACTGAGAAGGAAACTGAGGTTTCATACGGTGGCAGATTGGGGGTTCACAGCTGCTGAACTCCAAGGACACCTCTTTTGATGACCCTGAGCAGTATTCTGGGTTCCTGTCAATCACTCTGGATCAAATGCCTCTTTCTCCAGATTCCCACACCTTCTTGGATGCCTAACTTAGCAGTTCCTTTGCTATGCTGCAGCATTTCTGAGTCTGTTTCCCTATCTGACTGTGACCTTTCTAGGGAAAGTTGACGAAAAACTGATCCCCAAATCCCCTGAATTTTCATTCATATCATGCCTCACACATTCTTTCAACTTTATCAGTTTGAAAATATGTATCTTTCCTGATAGACTAAACTTTTAGAGGGCAAGGGTAAGTATCTACCATTTTGTTATCTATTGCTAATGGCTAATGCAGTGCCTCGTCCATGCTGGCATTTAGTAAATATCTGATAAACTAAGGTGTTAATCTCTGTATTCTCTGTGCGAATGCAGTTCCCAGTACACAGTAGGTGCTCAATATTTACTTCATGTATGTATACCAATTATTTATGCAGTTCTTAAAATTTGAGTTTCAACATAAAAGGCCTGAACATAGCCCAAAGTATATGAATCCTAAACGAATGATGTATTTCTATGAGAGAAAAAGAAATGCAGTTATTTAAAAATGGCCTCCAGTCTAATAGTTAATGTTCAAGCATGACTTATTTACCATCTGAAATGTTTTTCTCTTTGAGAAACATGTGATGTGACACAAGTCACATTGGCTCACTTAAATATATGAATGGAAGTGACTTTGCAATGTGAAATAATGAAGATTTACTTTATTTTATTTATGGTTTACCAAGACTCAGACTAACTAGTTATTTTCTCATGTATATTTATATTAATTTATTAAAGCCCAAATGTATGGATGTGAAGAAAACAGTTATACAAGAAGCCTGCAGAAATATTTATTATTGTTATTATTTCTGTTGTTGTTATTTTATCATTTCCCACCTTGACTCTGCTCTTTTGGGTACGGTGGGATATGATTTAAGGTAAAGACACAGTAAGTCTTTTGAGACAAGGCTGTGCATTTTGCAAAAGTTTTATTTTTCAAAGAAATAAAAAGGAAAGTGTATACGATTTGGAGTCTGGAAGAGTCAAGTTTGAAGCTCAGCAGGCCTTCTATTTTTTAATCTGTCAAACACATGTACACACACAAATAATGATATATGACCAGCTAGTTAGGCCCATATACAAATTTGCAGGGCTCAGTACAAAATGTGTGGGACTGTGCAGGTGGTGACCCCCATGCAGCCGGCTCTGCAGCCGGTTAGGAGAACGAGGTGAGGTTATGTAACATGCCGCACACGTCTGACTCGTGCTCGGTATTTAACAATTACCTCCACGTCACTTCTCAAGTCATTCTCACCAAGCACATCAAGTGTAATGCATTCAGTTGTTTTGTCAAAAATGAGATGTGTATACCATGGGGACAAGGATGTTTTAAATATAACCCATTGAACTCCCTCTTCACAAAAGGGGGGAAAAAAATAGGAGAGAAACACCAAAGCACGCAAAGCCTGAAGGCCCGAGGTGTGTCCCAGACGGAAGGCCGTCCCACGCGGCCCTGCTCCCGTGTGAAAGCTCACACTGTGTAACCGTGGCTCACTGGGGCTCCAGATGGCCAAATTAGGGAACCAAACCATGCGACAGAAGGTTCTGGTTCTCAACGATAATAATCTCAGGCACTTCGGGGAGGGAGTGTGGAGGAACGTTGTTTCCTAATGAAGATAGAAAAAAACAACCCAGAGCCCAGAACTGATTTGTCCCAGATGGCCACAGACATGGGTTCCTCTGGGCTTTGTAGCCCCTTTCCTCGCCTCCTAATTCGGCTGTGGCATTAAAGGAGAGGCTGGATTTGTGTCAGGCTATAATCACAGAGTTTTAGAAAACCTTCTCCTGTGGAATGTGTATGACATCTGGAATTAAAGAGGTATTCTCTTTTAATCACTGTTCAATCTTCCACAGGGATAAATGAGTACACGGGTAGCTTCCAGCTGCCCAAACTGATTTAGTTAAATAATGTAATCTATTTGTACACAAATGTGGAATAAATGTCACTGAAGTTCCTCAGTGTGCAGTTATAATGAGTTATCCCTTTCTGGAGGTGATTAGGAGTGTTTAGTTTGTTTCAAATGCATATCAAGCTTCATGATTGCCAATGAGGCAGGGACAACCTAAATTAGCCTCCCACAGCTGCTGACCTCTGCAGCCGCAGACAAACCATTCGTTTGGGGGAAAAGAACCTCCTCTAATGGTTCGTTTGGAGCCACTTTTATTTTTTTATTCCCTTCAAAGTGTAATGTTCCTATCCAGTCTCCTTAGACCTAGTCAGGAAATGCAATCAGAATTTTAAGATGAATAGGACCTTAGCACTAACTTAGTTTAAATATTATTTTACAAATGGGGAATCTAAGGCCCAGAGGGGTTCATGCTTTTTCCAAACTCACAACAGTGATCTCGTGTCAGCCTTTAAAACCCTGGATTCTGATATCCACATGTTTGCTTTTTCCCATACACACACCCTTAGCAATCAACCTCCAAAGATGACAAATTACTAGGTGAGGTGGGCAAAAAGTACTCTGGAGAGGAACTTGACCTCTAAAGGCAGGGTGAACAGGTGCCAGGTCAGTGCCACGGTAAATATTCTCTGTATGACCTTGAACAAGTTACTTTACAAGTGGAAGCCTCAGTTTCCCTACTAGAAAAAATGGGAATTTGACCTGCTTTTAGGGATTGTCTATTTTATCATAGGCATTTCACTAGCATTTACTTCTTTGATTATTTATGGCTCCTTTAGCAAATGGCTTCATTTCCTGTTCTCAAATACATCTTCCCAAGGATCCTTCCCGGCTAGCTAATTGCCAAATTAAACAAACAAACAAACATACACCACCACTAAGAAGATGAAAGCTACATGAAGAATGATCTCACCATTGTCTTCTCTAAAGAGATGGAACATTCCAGAAGGGAGACGCAGCAGACTATCAGGTCAACAAAATGAGATTGTGCCTCTGGCTAATAAATATCTGTCTTCCTGTCTTGGTCAGATAACTGTGGAAGAAGTAGTTCTATCACTTTGTGCAAAACTGATGCTTCTGAAGCTATTCCTAGCTGTAGAGAGAAAAGGTAATCATTGCGTGCTATTTGAATGTCTTCATAAATACAACTTATGGCTTTGATACTGATCAGCCTGGCACAGTCTTAGAAGATCAATAGCGCCACGTTCATTAGTCCTGAAGTGAATAGCTCTCACACTTTGGCCAGAAGATGGTAACTGTTTTTAATGATTTTTTTGCCAGTTGGCATCAAAAGTGGATTTTGTGTCACTGGTAATGTCCTTAGTTATCTAGGGGCTTTTCATTCCCTCATCCAACCATGAAGGTCAGAGAGTTCCTCTCTGCAAAGATGACTGTAGCTGCATTCTAGGACTCAGGATAAAGTGTGTAACTATCTAACAGCTGCTGGGTAATAGCTGCTTTTATTCAAGCGCTGTGGTAATGGGGAAGTCATATATTTTCCTCATCATGCCATGATAGGGGGGCATTACACCTTTTTTGAAAGAAAGGGAATAGACTTGGTTTCTATTTCCAGAACTGCTACTTGGTTACTGGGTTTGAGTTTAGGGAAGTTAAGTGATGTGGGATGATTTTTACTTTGATTGTTAACGACTGTCCTTAATAAACCAAGCTTGTCAGTATATACGCTTGCATAGTCTCCCTGACCCTGGGAAGCTTTAATCAGAAGGCATTTTAAACATGGTTTGTCTTAACTAATAGAACGTAAAGGAACTGATATTCTGTCAGTTGTTGAACTAAACTGTAAGAAGGTTTGACAGCATCCACTTTTGTGCTCTGCAGACAAGACAGTGGTCAAGTACAAAGTCTGGCTCCCCTGGGACTGCCATGCTGGGTGGCTGTGAAGAAGCTCAAGCAGCCATGTGGTCACCCCATATTGCTCCCCAGTTCTCTGTGTGGAGGAGGAGAATTAGGCTGTGGTTGATAATCCAGCTGAGCTCCCAGCTGGTGGTCAGCACCAGAACCCAGCCATTATGACGGAAGCTACTTCATACCTTCAAATCACCCAGTGGCCTGTTTGACACAGCATGAAGCAGAGGAGTGCTGGCTTAATCAACTGAACTGTAAAAAGTAATAAATTGTGTTACTTTAAGCCACTGTGTTTAGGGTGATTTTTGTTTTGTTTTAAATAAAGCACTACCTAACAGAAACAGCAAGCCTCCCAAGCTTCCCTTTCTGAATGCCAGTTTTTCCATCTGGAAGATGAGGCGTGGGACTAGAGAACCACATATTCCTGGCATCCAAGGCCTTGCTCGGTCTTACCTCAATCAGTATTTCAAGCTTCCTCTTCTCTGATTGACCCCAAAAATGACACTTGGGCCACTTTCGGCCATTTGCAATTCTCTGAACATTTGAACTCATGCAATAGCTCAAATACTTCAATGACCTTCACAACTTTGTCCTTTCTTTTCTCTTCCGTAGATACCTTTCTCTATCAGGTACAATGCTACCTCCTCCGTGAAGATGTTCCCACTCACCCCTGCCCACCTGTCACCCAAACCCTTTGCAGAGTAATTGCCTTGGGGCTCCTAGAAGTTTTATATTAAGCCATACTTCTTACCACAATGACAGCTGAGAACAAATTGAAAATTCCTTCAAGAGGCAAATCAAAAGCCACTCTTATATCTCCCTTACCATTAGTGATCTTTTGGGCTTAATCTAAAGAGTTTTTGTTTTTTAAGGTACAATTCTCATTCTTTAAAAAATCAGGTGATACATATTGGACATACATACATACAATCAAGCATTTGTTAAATGTATGCATCAGGTATAGCATTAAAAACTTTTAGACTATCCCTTTGAATCTTTAACTCATATTAGCTAAGCATTATTAATATCTCCATTTTACAAATGAGAAAACTGAGTCTCTGAGGATTTTCACAAACTTCCCAAGACTGTCAGGTAGATGAAGGTTTGGTTAGGTTTTGAACCCAAGCTTCTTGGTTCCAGAGACAAAGCTTTTCCAAGGCTGCCCAGAGTCCTTCTCCCTTTCATTCTGTGTCCCCAGTTGGGCTCAGAGTACCTTGCACAGAGCATCTAGTCAATAAATATTTGTTGAATAAACAAATGAGTGAATGTGTGACTGAATGTGTAATTTACTTCAAATGCATAAGTAGCATTTCAAATTACAGTTTAGGTAAGAGAAAAATAGAATACACTTCACAAAACCACCACTCAACTGAAGTTTAGCTGCCCAGACCCTCTCTCTTTTACTTCCATTCAGAGCACTGTGAGCTATCAGAGGCACTGGAATTCTATCAGAGGACAGCACCCTGCTTCTCTGTGGCTTGACTAGAAGCTTACAGGAGCTCAGTGACCTCTGACAGCAGTAAATGGGTTTACATGTTCTCAAGATGGCATAACACTTCCTTACAGTATATTTACCAAGGGCCTCATTTACAAATATGTGAATGAACTAAGAAGCACAAGAGAGAATTAATTCACAATGACTGAGGGGCTGTGTGCTAGGCATAGGACAAGATAGTGCCAGGTATCTTATTTAATTGCTATGGTTAGATATTATATGGATCCATAAAATACCCCAAATAGCCAAAGCCATCTAGAGAAAGAATAAAGTGAGAGGCATTATGTTGCTCGATTTCAAACTATTCTACAAAGCTATAGTAATCAAAACAGTATGGTACCAGCATAAAACCAGACATAGATCAATGGTACAGAACAGAGATAGTACAGAAATAAGCCCACTTATATGGTCAATTTATGACAAAGGAGCCAAGAATATAAAATGGGTAAAGGACAGTCTCTTTAATAAATGGTATTGGGAAAACTGGATAGCTACATGCAACAGATTAGAAGTGGACTACTATCTTAGGCCATACAAAAAATTAACTCAAAATGGATCCAACACTTGATTGCAAAATCTGAAACCATAGAACGCCTAGAAGAAAACATAGGTGGTAAGCTCTTTGACATCAGTGTTAGCAATAATTTTTTGCTCATGAAATACACAAGCAACAAAAGCAAAAATAAACAAGTGGGATTATATCAAACCTAAAAGCTTCTGCAGAGCAAAGAAAACCATCCACAAAATGTAAAGGCAAACTACTGAATAGAAAATATATTTGCAAATGATGTATCTGATAAGGGGTTAATATCCAAATATAGAAAGAACTCATACAACTCAATAGGAAAAAAAACACAAAGAAGAAATGCAAATGGCCAACAGGCACATAAAAAGATGCTCCACATCGCTAACCATCAGAGAAATGCAAACTAAAACCGCAGTGAGATATCATCTCACACAAGGCAGAATGGCCACTATCCAAAAGACAAGAAATAACAAATGATGGTGAGGGTGTGGAGAAATAGGAATCCTCCTGCACTGTTGGTGGGACTGCAAATTGGTGCAACCATTGTGGAAAGCAGTATGGAGGTTCCTCAAAAAAACTCAAAATAGAAATACCATTTGACCCAGTAATTCCACTCTTGGGAATTTACCCAAAGAAAACAAAATCCCTGATTCAAAAAGATATATGCACCCCTATGTTTATTGCCTCACTGTCTGCAATAGCCAAAATACAGAAGCAACCTAAGTGCCATCAACAGGTGAGTGAATAAAGATTTGTTACATATACACATGGAGTATTATTCAGCCATAAAGAAAAAAGAAATCCTGCCATTTGCAACAACAGAGATGGTTCTAGAGGGTATTATGCTCAGTGAAATAGCCAGGCAGAGAAAGACAAATACTATATGATTTCACTTATCTGTGGAATATAAAAACAGAGCAAAACAGAAGGAACAAACCAGCATTAGACTCATAGACACTAAGAAGTGACTAGTGGTTACCACGGGGGAGGGGAAATCTTGAACCACTGTGATGTACATTTGATAAAAAACAAACACACAGTTTGATTAAAAAATGAGAAGAGCTGAACATTTTTTCTAAAGAAGACAGATGGCCACAAGGTACATGAAAAGGTGCCCAACATCATAATCATCGAGAAAATGCAAGTCAAAGCCACAGTAAGGTATCTCCTCACACCTGTTAGAGTGGTTACTATCAAAAAGACAAGAAATAAGAAAAATGCTGGTAAGGATGTAGAGGAAAGAAAACCCTTGTGCACTGATGGCAGGAATGTAAGTTGGTGCAGCCACTATGGAAAACAGTATGGAGGTTTCTCAAAACATTAGAATAGAACTACCAAATGACCTAGCAATCTCACTTCTGAGTGTTTCTCTAAAGGAAATGAAAAGATATCTGTACTCCCATGTTCACTGCAGCATTACTTACAATAGCTAAGACATGAAGGAACCCGCGTCCACTGATGGATAAATGGATAAAGAAAATGTCACACACACACACAGGAACATTATTCAGCCATAAAAATGAAGGAAATCTTGTCATTTGTGACAACATGGATGGACCTTGGGGGCATTATGCTAAGTAAAATAAATCACAGAAGAACAAGTATGACAAATACCACATGATCTCACTTATATACGTAGAACCATTAAAAAAATAAAACAACTCTCCCCCAGAAACCCAAATTCATATAGAAAACAGGTGGTTGACAGAAGCAGGGGTGACGAATGGGTGATGTGGGTGAAGGTCGTCAAAAGGTACAAACTTCCAGTTACAAAATAAGTCATGGGTATGCATATACAGCATGGTGACTATAGTTAATATATTGTCTGATATATTTGAAAGTTGAATAGAGATCGTAAAAGCTCTTATCACAAGAAAAAAAACCCTACAACTATGTGTGGTGATAGACAATACCTAGACTTATTGTGGTGATCATTCCCCAATATACACAAATATTGAATCATTATGTTGTACACCTGAAACTAATACAAGATCCAGAGAATGTAAGCTATTGCCTCCAAGTCACACTGATGATAAGCAGAAGTGATAGAGAATAGTTCAAATGCAGATCTGTCTGAACCCAAACTGGTGCCTCTTCTATTCCATCACGCTGCTTCTCAGGGACCCTATTCTTGGGGAGTCCATTAGGCTTATGTGCATAAAAATTATAAAATACACAAGAAGCTTTATAATTAAATGCTACATGAGAGTTACAGGTATTTGTTATTATAGGTTTTTGGGGAAGAGGGCATCACTTTGGGCAAATGTAGTCTGAGAAATCTTCCTGGTTGAGGTGAGACTTGATAAGGAATTTGAGAGAGATTGGGACGGGGGATAGACTGGTGGATGGGAGGCTGGAGGGTAAGCACAGCTTTAATTATTCTTCCCTTCATTCAACAACTTATTGAAAGCCCACGATGTGTAAAACATGGTCTAGGGGTTACACACAGCACATCATGAATAAGACGAGGCTGCTTCATGCTGCCATGCCTGCCAAGGCACGTGCTGCTCCTTCGGCCTGCCACGCTCTCCCTGTGACTGTCCACCTGCACACTCGCTCCTTCCTCAGGATCCTTCCTGGGCATTTTCTCTTCTATGCAGTCATTTCCCTTAGGGATTATGTCTTTGGGTCATGGAACCAGATTATCTGGATTCTAAACTTGGCCCGCCTTGTGTGCAGATGGGTGAATCTTAGACAACTAACTTCTCCATGCTCTAGATTCCTTGTTTGTAAAATGAAGACACAACCTCCATAATATTATGATGATGACTAATTTAGTTAATATGCATAAAGAAATTAGCACAGTGCCTACCACTTTACGGGTCAACAAACATCTGAAATAGTGATGGTGATGATGAAGGAGGAAGAGGAGAAAAGAAGACAAAGAGAAAGATAAAAAGCTTTTCCTAACAACTCCACAACCCCCAAAATAATGGATGACACTGTCCGTGCATCACCAGTGTCCATGGCACAGATAACTTACCTCCTACCTCCTTGCCACCCTAATCAGACAGTGAGCTTAAGAGTAAAAACAATTGTATGCACATCCAAATTTCTGCTTTTTGGTACCAACTAGCCTTTCAATAAATGCTGAATGAAAGTACATTAAATGAATTCATAGAGGCGCCATCAATATGTAATTGCCTATGGCCACCCAGAAGGAAAGAAAAGGGACAAGTGGTCACCAGGAAGATAGAACATTTTAATATGTACCAATGGAAAAATAATTTAGGTAACTCGCTAATCATTTACCATACCTGAGCATATTTGATTCTCAGAAGGATTTTTTTGTGGCAAGTATTGTTATGTTCATTTTATAAAAGAGGAAAGCAGATCAGTGAAGTTTAGGTGACCAGACTAGTCATACAGCCAGGCAAGGACAGAGCCAGTCCTAACCAAACCCAAAGCCAATGATCATCTCTAAGTAGTGGCTACACTACCACCAGACATCAGGACCTATTGGGTTGTATCGCTAAATATCTGGTCAAATTGGTTACAAAGAATCAGAACTCATCCATTGTATTGCCGAACTCATTCCCTATTTTGTCAGCTTTTGGGTTATTGAAATTTTGTTTCAAGGAAAAGTAAATGACATGGAGTGTTGAAAGAGATCTGTAAAAATAGATATTGTTAAAAAGACAGCAAAGCAGCACTTGGATTTTCCTGTAAACATTAGAGGGCAATGGAGGAGACAGCTGGGACAATGCACTTTAGGACCTCCAACCACAGGGAGTAACTGACCGAAGTCCCTGGCAGCTGCTCTCTGATATCCATTGTTGGATTTGCACCAAGGCCATGGAAGTCACAGGCTTTTTGGGGCCTAGGACTGAGCATGGCAGGGATACTAAGGTAGACCAGTTCCTGGGAGACTGTGTCTCCTCTGAAATGACTTTGGCTTAAGGTCTCCCAGTGGCCTTGCTGACTTGGCCTAGATTGCATGGGAGTCCAGGGTGTTTCCATCCAATCTTCTCTTCCTTTCTCCTTCGCTTAGGGTCATAACTTGCCTTGCTATCTGTTAGCTCTCTTAGTCTTCCCTGGTAACCTCTCTGTTTTCTTTCTAACCCTATCCCTAACAGAATCCTTTCATATTTAATGTGGTCTTGAGGTCTGTTTCTTGGAGGATCTAGATGAATACAATGTAGAACAGTCATGTCTCAACAAATTACCTCACAGACTAGTTTGGTTCTGACAATTCTTATGCAAACTGTGGAAATAATCATAAAGCTTAAAAAAAGATTACTTGCATGGATGTCAACACTCTTAAACTATTAAGGGATTTTCAAATTCACTAGGTGTTTTACATATGGGATCTTGTTTATTCCTGACCACAATCCTACAGTATAACATTATCATCTTCAATTACCATTGCCCAGATGAACAATCTGAAGTTTCAAAAATTCACAGAGATTACACAATGATTTGGTAGTGAGCTAAGGCTGTGATCTAGGTCTCACGACTCACAGTTTTCCTGTGCTTTCAAACACTAAAGTCTGAGTATATTCAGTATCAGTTGTTGATCATGTCACTTAGGCTTCTTAGATTTTCTGTTTATAGTAAAATTAATGTGGTCTACATCCAGTTAAATGTTTTCTGAGAAAAGACACATGCTTGCGCCCACTACAAGCTTAGTAGTAAGGGTTCAATAGTAGTTAGCTGAATTAAATGGATTTACACAGAAGATTTATGCCATTTACCAAGAATCAAATAACGTTAAGAGCTATGCAAATCTGAATGAATTTATTTAGGCTTTCAACTTTAAAATATGTTTGCTTTTTAAAAGGAAAAATAGATACACATAAAAAATGAATAAACATGAGATACTGGTAAATCGTGGAAGCTGAGAACAGAAGGCTTTATAACCTGCAGACTACAGACTTCTAACATATGTACAGCATGCTGAAGCTTGCTGGGCCCTTCCACACCCAGTGCCGCGTGTAACCTCTACAACAACCCCGAGAGGGAGGGGTGATCGACCCCCTTCCAGAGATGGGACCAATGAGGTTCAGAGAAGAAAATAAATACCATGCAAAGGTTACAGAAGCAAGTTTCCTGGCTAAAACTTAAGGGGACTGACATGTCTGGGTAATGTAGGTGAAGTCACTGGGCTAGAGGCCTACGTGCAAGCATTTGCCCAAGCAGGAAAGTGGCCTTCAAGGAGCACATTGCTATGTTGGATGTAAGAAGGCAGATTTTGAGGATATACCGCTTTGGGATGACTAGTTGACAACCCCCTTGGCAGAAAAATGAGTACAGTGATAATTAAGAGTCACTCTCAAATGGCCTTGTGTCCAGAGAAGATCAGTGGTAAAGAGATGTGCAGATCGGAGGAGAAAAAATGTACCAAGTGCTGTGTGGTGATTAGCCAACAAAATGAGTTTTTGAGCACATGTGAAACCCTTCCACTGAGGACTTTAAGATATGACTGGGTCAGCTTTTACAGTGGGATGGGTTTCCTCTGTGTGCAAGTTTGGACAAAAGCCAGTAAAATCTGAAGTTTTACTTTTAACATGACTCCTATTCCTTTAAACAGACTAAGAAAATTCAAATTCTGGTTATTCTACTCTATTAGGTATTTCTTGTACTTTCTAATAGTAAAAAAAAAAAAATTGCTTAAAGACAGGCTCATATATGAAGTCAGGTACCGAGTACCCCAAACTCTAAATGCTTAAGGCTAGGGTGAGTTTCTGCACGCAACCTCATTTCCTTTGTGCAAATTCTTTGAGCCTGGGATTGGAGGTGACAGGAGGAAGTGGACGAGGGGCACGGGAAGCCGCAGGGACCACAGCCTTCCTTGTTTCTGCCGCTTGGCCTAAGGCTAGCCTTACCAATCATCCATGTGGAAGGAGATGATGGAAGAAAGTGGGCGCTCTATACCAGCTGCTCCCAAACAGCCCGCAGGTATAACCGCAGCGACAGTAAACAGTCTTGTCAAAATACTCCTCTCCATGGACACCCACCCTTCCACAGACGCTAACATCCTGGCCTGCAACAAACTGAACACACCTGGCTCCAAAAATGCTTCCTGAGCAGAGCTCAAAGCCCAGCAGAATTTCCCGGAGGATCAGAACATATGTCTTGTTTTTTCTTTCTATCAACTAAGAGAATGGTTTACCCGCCCCCCCCCCAAAAAAGGCCCACAAATGTCCTAAAGGAATGTCTCATTAATTCTCAGTCTCCTTAGCACACATATTCCCGAATAACAGCAGGGAGTCAAAAGAAAGACAGGACAGGTACACAGATAAGAAAGAGCAAATCTGAGAAGACCAATTAAGTGAAGAATTAATAGTTTATTATGATTTGTGTTTCTAAGTCGATTGTCCAGTAATTGTTTAAAAAAACAACACCATGTACAGAGGAAGCCACAAATCCCCTTTTAGGCAGAACGATGAGATATTATTAATTTGTGTGGTTTTTGTAATAGAGTTTAATGAATTTTCTGGTTGGGAAACTGTATCACCAATTAAATAAACATCAGCTAAACAAGCACAAACAAGTGAAAAATAAGGAGGCCGGAGAGAAAATATTCTACATGACCTTTACCATCTGGTTCCACTCACTTCTCTCCTACACACATCTGTATCTCGGGGTACGCATCCTGCCCCATTCCCTCTACCTAGAATGCCTTTGACCAGTGAATTCTGTCACATGAAGTTTTTATCTTTGGGTTACCGTCCTGTTCAGGAGCCACTTTGTGGATTATACATTTCCTGCTTTGCCCCAGTTATGGGCTTTCTTCTATTTGCTTCTTGAGAATAACTATTTTGGCATTCATCATATTGTGTAATATTAATTATTTATTTGCCTCTGTCCCCTGCTTGCCTGTGGATTTTTCATGGGTAATGATTATTTTTATTTGTGTGCCTCCAGTGTCCAGCATAATGTCTGACACATAGTAGGTTCTTACTTAATATTTGGAAGCATTCCCATTCTCGTAGCCATTCATTCTTTCTTATTTTAACTATGAAGCACTTAGTGCCTACCGTTCACTCAGTGCTGACAGGCAAAGATTCATGTTGTTTCCCCTTATTCAGTACGACCTGCCCTACCCATCTTCTGCAAATTTCACCCATCAAACAGGATCCAGCTTTAAGTGGCACCTCCAGAATCTCTTCTCTGATTAGACCTGTTCTCATTTCCCATGAGCAAACCTCCACAGTTCTTGCTTTATACTCTCTGCCATGCAATCTATGCTTTACCATCTCTTTGCTTTTATGTGAAGGCATCTGAGAAGGACTAGAGAAAAGTTACATATCTGAGGATTTTAAAATTAGATTTACTTGGATTATTGAAAATTACATCTGAGCTTGTCTGCTGAATGCTATTTGTATTAGTTTTCCAGGGCTGCCCCCAACAAATACTATAGATTGAGTGGCTTAAACAACAAAACCTTCCTCACAACATGGAGGCTAAAGTCCAAGATCAAGGTGTCAGCAGGTTTGGCTCCTCCCAAGGCCTCTCTCTGTGCTTGCAGATGGCCACCTTCTTCTTGCTGTGCACATGCATGGCCCTTTCCTCTGCGCATGCACATCGCTGGTATCTGTACGTTCTCTTTTCATAAGGACACCAGTTAGACTGGGTCAGGGCTCACTCCAATGGCCTCATATTAACCTAATTACCTCTTCAAAACCTTCCTGTCCAGAGTCACATTCTGAGATGCTGGTGGTTAGGGATTTGAGTTACAGATTTGGGGGGCACACAATTCAATTCAGAACACTATTCATTTCCAGCTTGATGCTTGGGCCTAGAGTTGCCAATAGATGGAAAGCCCAAGCTCCTTGACACTAGGGACCTTACTGCATGCAGCCAGTGCCTCCAGGGCAAAATACTGACTGTACTTGGAAAGCCTATACCCAACATAATCATGCCTCTGGGCTAAGAAGAGCCTGGGAAGACACAGGCCTGTAGGAAGGGGGAGGAAGTTAGGAGAGGAGCCCTAGACCACCGTATGGCAGAACACTGGACAGGATGGAAATTCACCGTCCACAGCTCAAATAATGGGGTTGGCTCGAGTGGGATTTGGGTTATTGTTTATTCCTAAAGAGGTCTGAATTGGTTGGCGAGGTACTGTTTGTGGTGAGACCCACATTCAGATGGAGAATAACACTGTACCCAGAGCAATTATTGCATTGGGAGGGAGCAATTATAAAATTATAGGAACTTTTATTTACTTGCTGTTTTTTGAGCACAAGCAAACAAAAAATTATATATACAAAAACACACCTGCTCTAGACTTTGGATGCCTAATATTTTCAATTTCCTTTGCTCAGTTAGGACTGGGGACTGTGAGGGTCAACATGGGGATGTACAGAGTTGAATCAGACATGGCTCATAGGAGATAACTGTCTAGGATCACAGAGAAAACATGTTCATAAATTAGATCAAGTGACACAATCCCTGAAAGAACTTCGGGAAGTGTATGGTGCTACATTTTTCTCATAGTACGTTTTTCAAAGGTACGTTTTTCTCATAAATCACAGCACCACAGTGCTCAGTGACGCTGGTGGAGGCAGAGGCAAAGTGCAGTGGGAGATCAGAAGGTGACTTCAACCCTATTAATATCCTGCACAATGTTGGACAAGAGTAGACACAGTAAATATATGTTGACAGGTGCCAGTAGGCCCAGGGAAGTCTTTTTCTTCCCCCTGTCCTGGACTCTAAGGAGTAGATCAAGCTTCTTCCTTTATGTGTTTCCCCCTTTTCTTTTAGATGATACAATAGCATAATACCAGCAATACCATAACGTAATGTACGAACTTCAGTCAAATCTTAGCTCTACCACTGGCCAATTACACCACAGGAACGTTAATAGCTATACCCCTGAGTTTCAATTTTCTTAGCTGTGAATGGAATCAATGTTTTCTACCTTAATCCTGTTGTGCACAGATTAAATGCAAGTATTTTGAAAACTGTACACAGAGCCCAGTTCTTAGTACAAAGTAAATTATCCCTTCTGGTTTCCTCTCTATTCTCAAAGCAATTCCTGGACTGGAGGTGTGGCATAGCTCTCTTAGTGATTTGCACATTTTTTTTCCCCTCTCTTCCCACCCTCTTAATGAATTGATCTCTGAATCAGGTAAAAGACAGTAGTGAGGAGCAATAAAATTAGGTAAAGGTGCAATGCTCTTTCATTTGCCTTGAATTTATGGAACTGAATGTGCAGATTAGAACCGGGTGTTCTTGAGCTTTGCCTACTTTGAACCATCTCTTGCTCCCTCACAAGCCACATCTGTTGCAGAATGCAATGGCATTCAGGGCCTGGCACCATGGGGTTGACGGTCCTGCTCCGTGGTATTGGAGTGAGTGCTGGTCCAGGAGGGAGAGGATTTGGAGTCAACGTCACCTCAGTCACTTACTATGATCTGAGACAACTGCCCAAACTTCTTTGAGTTTCAGTTTCCTCCCCTGTAATGTGCATGTGCTAGCAGAGCTAACAACACCATCTGGCTGTAAGGGCTGAACTGAGGGTTTTCCCTGTCATTATTAGCCACCCAGTGGTGTGGAGGGTGAGGGCATATAAAAGGAAAATTGAATGCTGTGGGTGCTGGCTCAATAAACTAACTTAACAACAACAAGCAAAAACAACAGTTTTATCCAGAAATGCCCCTTTTTGCTCCCACTTCAATTATTTTAATTATTGGGAAAAATATTGGCCAGAAGTATAGTTTGTAGTGCCAAGTTAATATTTTGGCTACTTGTCATGAAGTTTAAGAAATGTATTAGGTTGTATCAGAGGAAAACACTTTAGATTACTGTTGTTTAAGTTAGCTTATAATATGTCATTTGGAAATGGCAACTAAAGTTAAGGGTAGGGACTTGTTTAATGATTGTTGTGCCAGTCTTTCTTCTCTTTATTCATTTGTATGTTGAACAGACATGTAAAGAAAGAGTTAGCAAAGACTGAATAAATTTTGTTTAAAAGGTATAGTTTCATTTATTCAATTAATTACTTATTTAGTTCTCTCTATGGACCATCCATTCTCCAAGGTACTAGTGAAACTGGTAAATACAGCAGTTATAATCCCTTCTTTTATGCAATTTATTGCATTCTAGAGGGGATTATAGACATGACATAATGAAAACAATTAATTTAAGCATATTAAAACATGAAGAGAACAAGGAATGACAGATAATAATGATGTATGTGTGGAAGGGAATCTACTTAAACAAATTGATTGGAGAAACCTCATTGAGGAAGTCACATTTAAGCCAAGTTTTGAATGAAGCTTACTAATAGAATGTCACACTTTACTTTCCAGGTGAAACCAGGAAGCCAAATTCTTTTAGATAATAGAATGGATGCCATGCAGAATTTGCAGATAGATGCCTTAGTTTTTACAAACTCTTTGCACTATAAGCACTGATTCAAATCAAAAGTGAATCATTCACCTCAGCTAACTGAAAACAAATTTAGACTTCCAGTAATATGGCAGATGAGATTTTCTGAAATCTGAAATATTAGGCACTGGATTGGTAACAACACAAGTTTTTTTTGTTTTTTTTTTTAATTCACTGTCAAACTCACTGGCATACTCCTTCAACACACATGCAAGGAAATCTCCAGACACCAGCAACAGTGTTAAATAAATGCTGAGTGTTTGGCTAAGGGGCATTTGCCAAGACCAGCTATTTAGAATCTTGAATTTGAATGGCTTCAAACAGACAGAGGATGAAGACTTAGAAATAAGGACCCTAGCATATAGCTGAGAACCTCAAAGCCTGAATCTATGTTAAAGGATGGCTTTGGGGGTCGGTGTGGGGAAGCCTGCCAGCAAAAGAAAATCACAAGGGATATTGTTTATTTTATTGGCATTAGCTCTGGAAATGGAGGGGAAATGTCTCAGTGAGAATTTGTGACTACAAGACATACCTCAAGCAGTTTTGGGCTTTGAAAATACACTGCATAGTCTGTGAAATCTCAAGTTTAAAATACATTAAAAATAATCTTGGGTTTTGGTAACTTAGGGTTCCTTGTAGTAGTATAAATGCAAAGTCCCCCTAGAGATACTAAGCCACCAAGTTTGAGAAAAACACAAACAGCAGAATTAGATACCAAAGACTTCATGTTTCAGGGATTATTATATAGAACATAAGAATATTTAAGACATTTAAAGAAATAAAATATAGAGCCAAACACAGAAGACTGGAATATGACTCAAAGTATTTGAAAAGAACTGTACAGAGTTGCCAGAACTAAAAAAAATAATCACTTAAAAAATATGCTTTTCCCCTAAAAAATGTCTTCTATATCTGTGTTAAAGGGTAGAGTAGTAACAGATGAACAGAAAATTGTTAGAGATGTCTGAAGAAATTTTTTAGAATGCATACAAAAACAAAGAAAGCAAAAAGTTTAGTGACACAGACAATAGAATAAGAAAGACTAACAGATATTTAATAGAAGACTCAGAGAAGAGATAATTTCAAAGAAGCGACATGATGATATTTTACAGGTGAGAATGTTCTAGACCTTGTTAAAAATATATGCTCAGTTAGAAAACAAAATGATCCCAAATCACTGAATTAAAAATACATACTCAGGTATATCATGGAGAAAATGCAGAACATTAAAGACTAAGGAAGATCTTAAAAATAGAGATGGAGAAAATAAAAAAGCACAAGAATAATAACTACACTGCCTTAACTACAGTGGAAGCCAGAAGATGGGACATATCTCAGGATAGATATAAAATAGCTATTAACCTATTGAGGGCAGCTAAAAATGTGTAATCAAAGCTATCTTTAGGAACAGAGAGCTAAATAATGATGGTTTTAAATAAACAACAGGGAGTGACCACTAATAAACCTTCACTTGAGAAATTTAAAGAATATACTCTATGTAGAAGTAGGTGAATCCTAGATAAAGTATTTGAGATACAACACATAATGGTAATTACTATACCTGTTGCAAAATAAGTAAATATTAATTCTGTAAGATAATAAAATGTATAACTTTAATGGTTAAAAAAGATAAAACGGCAACTATAAAACAATAATGACATGGCATATCCAAAAGTGAATGTCTGGGTTAAAAGTAATCTAAAGTCTGTTTTGGAGGAAGGTAAAAAAAAAAACTGATTATAGTAAAACTACTTTGAGATCTAGTATTACATCTATAAATGGGAAAAACTTAAAAATTTGAGAATACCAAGTGTTGATGAAAATATGGTGTAACAAGAACCTGTGCACCGCAATTAAGCTCTGAGGTATATACCCTGGATTGAGATACCCTCATTAAGTCACATACAAGAGCATTTAGCACTTAAAACAAACAAAAAATAGAACTTAAAGCACCAAAAAAAACTATGAAAGGCCATAAACAACTTAAATGACTATTAAAAGAATGAGCAAATAAATCAGTTATGGTATATTCATTTAATGAAGTACGATATAGCAAAAAGGTGACATAAAAATGGAATACAGTTGACATCAATGTCAATGATTCTTTTAAATGTTTACTGGAAAACAAGCAATAGAATAATATGTAATGGAACTATATGTATATATGGAAACACACAAGTTTTAGTGAAAAAAGAGCATCTACAGAAAAATTATTAGAATTAGGGTGTTAATAAGGTTTCTGGATACAAGAGAAATGTATAAAACCAACTTCATTCCTATATTTCAACAACAAAGAATTAAAATAGTAAGATACCATTTCCCACTAACTGTAACAAATGCATAAAAAATCTACATAGGCACACACATATGTAGTAATCATATTCAAATATGAATGTGTTTCATCAATGCCAGATAGAGGATGATGCTTTCCTTTGAATGGGAGGACAGGAAATACCTCTAGGGAAGGAAGGAGAAGGCTTCAACTGTACTGGTAGTGTGTTTTTTTCTTAAAAGGGGTGGTGTTTCTTTTACTGTTCATTACATAACTTTTTGTATCCTTAATGCTGCATAATACACTTTTTAGGAATCTAAGGAGATCTGAACCCAGTTCTACATCAAAGTCTGGACATGAGGAAAGCCAGGCTTTACATTCCCTGATCAGGTTCTAATCTTAAACCCTAGTTGCCTAGGAGGCCAGAGAGGTGGTAAAATGAAGAATTTCAGGTGTACTCTGAAAGAGGAAGAACAATTCAGATGTTTCAGGTGATACCTTTTTGGGTTGCTGAGGTTTTTCTCCCACCAGTTACATTTTTGGTCACAAGACCCGCAATTCCCTTAAATTTTACTTTAGGAAATCTTCCTAGGATGGATGCAAACTTGCCTTTCCTTGAATTGCCTTACGGTTCCCTGTCTTCTTTACATTCTACAGCTTCTTATCTTGGACTACATTATCTGTGCACATGCCTTTTCTCCTCTCCTTCTCTCCCTCCGCATGCGGTCTGTGCTCCCTAAGCACAGTGTAGTGTGTGCTCAGTAACCCAGGAGCTGAAAGAAGGGGACAATGGATGAAGTGGGAAGAAAAAAGGCCATGGGAGTCAGGTAGACCTAGACTAGATCGTAGCTCTAGCCCTACCAGTGTGTTGTCTTAGGGCCATGACTTCACCTCTGTGAGCCTCATTTCCTCAACTGGGAAGTGGAGAGAATAACAGCTAAAATCTCAAAAAGTTGCACTGTGAGCATTAAAAGGGCCAATTACAGTGCCCGACTCAGAACAGGCACACAATAAACATCACTTCCCAAACCCCTTCATTCATTCAGTTTGAAAGATTCCAATGTGTCTCTAGTAATGAGAGTCACATCCGTGACACCATTATAGAAAATGCAGGTTTAGCGGTAATCACTCCACACAGCCTAACTGCTTTTGAATAAGCAGCCATTTCAGGTGCAGAACAATAACGATTACAGACGTTGATTTAATGCACTGAGCATTCTCACTTAGCACCAGGTAGAAAGAACCCTGTCGAGGGCTGAGGTTCAGGAGCTGGCAGAATTCAGGCCATGAAGTTCCCAAGGACCCTGGCACATTTCTCTTGTCTCCATTCCTCCAGTGCAGAACTTAAACACACCCCTGGATCACAGGAGCAATTTCCTGTCTTCAGTGTCATTCATTCTCAAAATAAGACTTAATTAAGATGAAAAATAAACACAACTCTCTACCATTCCCAACACACACAACAGCACTTTTTAAACCTGAAGGTTTTCCTGTGTTTCGCTGAAAACATGAAACTCTTCATCTTTTCAATCACATTCCTGACTGAAGTAAACATGTCTTTCTTGCTAGAGGGTTCCTCCAGGAACATCGCCTAAAGTAAGGCATTGCATATTAATCAAATGGCATAATTTTGCCCCTTCCTCCAAGAACAGCTGTCTGGTGATCTGATGATGTTGTCGGGAACCCCTCGAGTTTTCTCTTCTCCAGGTAAATACACCTTCTCTTTTTAAAACTAGTATTTAAGCTGTAATTTTAAGAATGGACAATAAAAAGAACATATTCAAAGGCGGCATGAGAGAATGAACAACATTCTAGATGTATTCAGAACAAAACTCACAGAACAGGATCATCACCTCCCTTATTATTTATACTAAGCTTCTGTTAACGCAGCCTAAGATGGCCTTAGAGTCTTGGATAACACTGTCCCACTTCTGACTGAATACTAAGCTTGGCGGGAACTGAAACCCACAGTTCTCTTCACATGGCCTGTTGCCGAGCTGTGCCTATTCCTGTCCTCACACTGCTCATTACCTTGACAGGTTTTGAGAGGCGCTCACCCTGTGCCAGGGATTGTGCTAGCTGCAGGAGATACAATCAAGACACAACTCCAACTTTCAAGGTGTTCTCAGTTGAGTCAGGGCCAACAAGCAATGAAAAATAGTACGATATACTCCAAGGTAAGAATGTTAGGATTCTTGGAGGAGAGGACGGGACCTGAACTTGGAAAATCTGGCTAGGCTTCCCACGTGAAGTGGTATCTCAGGATGAACGGCAATTACTGGATCAGGTGGGTAGAGGGGTCAAAACACATAAAGCCTGCATTTCCTCACAGATAGCCTGGTTCCAAGGGCTGGCATCCCAGGAGAAAATCTCAGAAGTCACATAGCATCACTTCAGCCATAATCTATTAGATGGGAATGTCACAGAGTCCCACCCAGGGGTAATGTGAAGGAGTGTGGACCCCAATATTCTTTATGGAATATTGACAATGTTCTGGAAGGGTGGGTATTTGGAAAATAGAATTGGCCGCATAAGCAGTGCTCTGTGGTTGAAGCACAGAACATGAGAGGTTGGGAGAAGGCCAGAGATAAGACTTCATCTTTAGCTTGTTAAGATTTAGGGGGTTTGCTTCAATCCTCATTTCTCATCAATTCATATCTGTCTGCATTCCCTTTCCCTGGCTCTGTGTTTTCTGCCAACATATTAGAGGCACCCTGGAAAAATAAGTCTTTAACATATTGGGAAATGTGTCACTATATACAAGTGATATGATGCTTTAATCTGTTAAAGGCAACCAGTACGGACGCAGGAGTACTTATTAGGGGTGAATCAGAAGGCCTGGTGGTTTGCCTATGTAATGTACAATCAAAGGACGAAGGTTAGAGTTCTGACTCCAGGACCTTCAACAAGCACTAAAACCTCATTAAGACTCCATTTTCTCATCAGTACAATGTACATAGTAATAGTACTGAATTACTATAAAGAAAAATAATGTGAAATAAGTGAGCTATTATTAGTGATTTGTATTTCAGGTTAACCACAAGAATGTAAGCTCCTTGAGGACAGGAATCTTACCTTTCCTTTTTCACTCTGGGGTCCCCAGTACCTAGAACAATGCTTAGCTTAAAGAAGAGGCTCAGATACTTGTCCAATGAATACCAGTAAAACGAAGGACTGACTGGACTCTTAACTGTGCATAAGCCAAAAGGCCCAATGTTTGTGTGTGCGGCTGGGAGAGGGTCAGAGGCATTTCTCCAGGGAATGACATAAGGACAGCTTACTGGAGTGAATTAGATCACAGATCCATCAAACTGGGCTCTCAGAAATCATGCGATCCAGCTTTATATAATCACACCTTAAAGAAAAATGAGAACCTGAAGTTGGGAGACATGAACTGATAAGCTTGGGGTAGCACTAGATGGGAAACTGCAGAAGTGGGACTAGAAATCAGTTCTTCTGATTCCTCTGCACACATGCTTACTTGCTCACACTTGCTCTTTCTCTCGCCTGCCCTCCTCCCACCCTTGTGTGTGTGTGTGTATGTGTGTGCGTGTGTGTAGGGCGGTGTCTTCTCCCTTTATGTATTCTCATATAGTTATGATTCTGGATGCTGTTCATCCATATTTCATTCTGGAACCCACTGATTTAGCAGGTCCATAATCTAAAGATAGAAACACAGTTTATAAGGAGATCTTTGCAAGGTAGAATCACATTTATTATTATATGAGAATATTTTGATTTACATACACAGTGGTCTCTGAATATTCATTGCCTTCTGCTACCTGGAGGCACTCCTTCAGTCCCCATCTGTGTCCCCTCCCTTGACACAATCGCATTATCATGGAGGCTGCCTACAGAGAACTCTGATCAGACCCTTGGGAAAGCGTTCCTTTGAGAGAAAGATCCTATAGCAGGTATTAAAGAAAGGTATTAATATCATCATTTACTGGGGTCTTTATTCTCTATTGTAATGATAATGTAAAATATTGTGAGAAAAAGACATTGGAGGGGAAGTAGCTATTTGTCTGATTTTTTCTGACAAATGGAAGATGCAGAAGTTGAGCAACTACAGCTTTAGGAGGTAGGGAGTCTGAATCCCATTTGTAGATAAACTGATCTCAGACTATTTCTTCTAGACAAGTACTGCAGACAATATAAGGGGCTTTCTAGAATAGTGTACTCAATGACCCAAGGGACTTAAAAAATACTGAGGTCACATCCCCAGAAATACTGATTTAATTGATTTAGAGTATGATCTGTATACTGAGATTTTTAAAAGTTCTCCATGTGATCCTAATATGCAGTTAGTGTTAAGAACTATTGGTTTACTCCAGGGATTAACACATTTTTCTGTAAAGGACGAGAGGTTAGAAATTTTAGCCTTGGCAGGCCATAGAGTCTCTGTCTTAGCTATTCAACTTTACCACTATAGCACAAAAGCAGCCACAGATAGTATGTAAACAAATGAGCATGACTGTGTTCTAATAAAACTTTATTTATAAAAAAATAGCCTATAGTTTGCTGACCCCTGTCTAGGCTCTGAAGTCATTAGTCATGAAATGGAAGGATGAATATTTATACCAGGTGAGGTTGTTTTGTGGAAGGAGGGTTAGGTTAATTGCCAAGATTTCTAAAAACATGTGTAATGTTAAATGTTTTTTTTGTTGGAGGGGGGGGGAGTTTATCTTATATTTAAGAAAGGCCCACTGCAGCCAATGTTAAGATTTTTAAACACTGGTGCTACCTTCTATCCAAATATTTTGCATAGATATGAACATACACAACCTACTTTTATAGCTGATATCTTGGTAGCATATTATACAAAAGATTCAAGGTCCACATCATATTTCTGCTTGTGTATTTGCAGTAAATACGGGGCATGCATGGTCATAAATCTTTTTTGGGGGATATCATTAACCTACAATTACATGAGCAACATTATGTTTATTAGACTCCGCCCACCATTAAGTCCCCACTACATACCCCATTACAGTCACTGTCTATCAGTGTAGTAAGATGCTATAGAATCACTACTTCTCTTCTCGTGTTGTACAGCCTTCCCCGTGCCCACCCAATACATTATGTCTGCTAATCGTAATGCCCCTTTCTTTCCCCTTATCCCTCCCTTCCCACCCATCCTCCACAGTGCCTTTCCCTTTGGTAACTGTTAGTCCATTCTTGGATTCTGTGAGTCTGCTGCTGTTTTTTTCCTTCAGTTTTTCCTTTGTTCTTATACTCCACAGATGAGTGAAATCATTTGATACTTGTCTTTCTCCGCCTGGCTTATTTCACTGAGCAAAATACCCTCTAGCTTCATCCATGTTGTTGCAAATGGTAGGATTTGTTTTCTTCTTATGGCTGAATAATATTTTACTGTGTATATGTACCACATCTTCTTTATCCATTCATCTACTAATGGACACTTACATTGCTTCCATTTCTTGGCTATTGTAAATAGTGCTGTGATAAACATAGGGGTACATATGTCTTTTTCAAAGTACACTGCTGCATTCTTGGGGTAAATTCCTAGGAGTGGAATTCCTGGGTCAAATGGTATTTCTATTTTGAGTTTTTCGAGGAACCTCCATATTGCTTTCCATAATGGTTGAACTAATTTACATTCTCACCAGCAGTGTAGGAGGGTTCCCCTTTCTCCACATCCTTGCCAACATTTGTTGTTGTTTGTCTTTTGGATGATGGACATCCTAACTGGTGTGAGGTGATATCTCATTGTGGTTTTAATTTGCATTTCTCTGATGATTAGCGATGTGGAGCATCTTTTCATGTGCCTGTGGCCACCTGAATTTCTTCTTTGGAGAAGTGTCTGTTCAGCTCCTCTGCTCATTTTTAATTGGATTATTTGCTTTTTGTTTGTTGAGGTGTGTGAGTTCTTTATGTGTTTTAGATGTCAACCTTTTATCGGATATGTCACTTATGAATATATTCTCCCATACTGTAGGATGCCTTTTTGTTCTTTTGATGGTGTCCTTTGCTGTACAGAAGCTTTTCAGCTTGATACAGTCCCACTTGTTCATTTTTGCTTTTGTTTCCTGTGCCCAGGAAGATATGTTCATGAAGAAGTTGCTCATGTTTATGTCCAAGAGATTTTCGCCTATGTTATTTTTCCAAGAGTTTTATGGTTTCAGGACTTACATTCAGGTCTTTGATCCATTTCGAATTTACTTTTGTGTATGAGGTTAGACAATAATCCAGTTTCATTCTCTTACATGTAGCTGTCCAGCTTTGCCAATACCAGCTGTTGAAGAGGCTGTCATTCCCCCATTGTATATCTGTGGCTGTTTTATTAATTGACCATATATGTTTGGGTTAATATCTGGACTCTCTGTTCTGTTCCACTGGTCTGTGGCTCTGTTCTTGTGCCAGTACCAAATTGTCTTGATTACTGTGGCTTTGTAGTAGAGCTTGAAGTTGGGAACATAATCACCCCTTGCTTTATTCTTCCTTTTCAGGATTGCTTTGGCTATTTGGGGTCTTTTGTGGTTCCATATGAATTTTAGAACAATTTGTTACAGTTCGTTGAAGAATGCTGTTGGTATTTTGATACAGATTGCATTGAATCTGTAGATTGCTTTAGGCAGGATGGCTTTTTTGACAATATTAATTCTTCCTAGCCAAGAGTATGGGATGAGTTTGCATTTGTTAGTGTCCTCCTTAATTTTTCTTAAGTGTCTTGTAGTTTTCAGGGTATAGGTCTTTCACTTCCTTGGTGAGGTTTATTCCAAGGTATTTTATTCTTTTTGATGCAATCGTGAATGGAATTGTTTTCCTGATTTATTTCTGCTAGTTATTCGTTAGTGTATAGGAAAGCAACAGTTGCATCCTGCAACTTTGCTGAATTCAGAAATTAGTTCTAGTAGCTTTGGAGTGGAGTCTTTAGGGATTTTAATGTATAATATCATGTCATCTGCAAATAGTGACAGTTTGACTTCTTCTTTACCAATCTGGATGCCTTGTATGTCTTTGTCTTGTCTGATCGCTGCGGCTAGGACCTCCATTACTATGTTGAATAACAATGGAGAGAGTGGGCATCCCTGTCTTGTTCCCGATCTTAGGTGAAAAGCTTTTAGCTTCTCGCTGTTAAGTATGATGTTGGCTGTGGGTTTGTCATATATGGCCTTTATGATGTTGAGGTACTTGCCCTCTATACCCATTTTGTTGAGAGTTTTTATCATGAATGGATGCTGAATTTTGTCAAATGCTTTTTCAGCATCTATGGAGATGATCATGTGGTTTTTGTCCTGTTTGTTGATGTGGTGGATGATGTTGATGGATTTTCAAATGTTGTACCATCCTTGCATCCCTGAGATGAGTCCCACTTGATCATGGTGTATGATCTTCTTGATGTATTTTTGAATTCGGTTTGCTAATATTTTGTTGAGTATTTTTGCATCTATGTTCAACAGGGATATTGGTCGGTAATTTTCTTTTTCTGTGGGGTCTTTGCCTGGTTTTGGTATTAGAGTGATGCTGGCTTCATAGAATGCGTTTGGACGTATGCCCTTCTCTTCTATTTTTTGGAAAACTTCAAGGAGAATAGGCATTATGTCTTCTCTATATATTTGATCAAATTCAGTGGTGAATCCATCTGGCCCTGGGATTTTGTTCTTGCATAGTTTTCTGATTACCGATTCAATTTGTTGTTGGTAATTGGTCTGTTTAGATTTTGTTTCTTCCTTGGTCAGTCTTGGAAGGTTGTATTTTTCTAGGAAGTTGTCCATTTTTTCTAGGTTACCCAGCTTGTTAGCATATAGATTTTCATTGTATTCTCCAATAATTCTTTGTATTTCTGTGGGGTCTGTTATGATTTTTCCATTCTCATTTCTGATTCTGTTTATGTGTGTAGATTCTCTTTTTCTCTTAATAAGTCTGGCTAGGGGTTTATCTATTTTGTTTATTTTCTCAAAGAACCAGCTCTTGGTTTTATTGATTTTTTCTATTGTTTTATTCTTCTCAATTTTATTTATTTCTTCTCTGATCTTTATTATGTCCCACCTTCTGCTGACGTTGGGCCTCATTTGTTCTTCTTTTTCCAATTTCAGTAATTTTGACTTTAGACTATTTATTTGGGATTGTTCTTCCTTCTTTAAATAGGCCTGGATTGCTATATATTTTCCTCTTAGAACCTCCTTTGCTGGGTCCCACAGAAGTTGGGGCTTTGTGCTGTTGTTGTCATTTGTCTCCATATGTTGATCTCTGTTTTAATTTGGTCATTGATCCATTGATTATTTAGGAGCATGTTGTTAAGCCTCCATGTGTTTGTGAGCCTTTCTGTTTTCCTTGTACAATTTATATCTAGTTTTATACCTTTGTGATCTGAGAAGTTGGTTGGTAGAATTTCAATCTTTTTGAATTTATTGAGGTTCTTTTTGTGGCCTAGTATGTGGTCTATTCTGGAAAATGTTCCATGTGCACTTGAGAAGAATGTGTATCCTGCTGCTTTTGGGTGTAGAGTTCTGTAGATGTCTGTTAAGTCCATCTGTTCTAGTGTGTTGTTCAGTGCCTCTGTGTCTTTACTTATTTTCTGTCTGGTTGATCTGTCCATTGGAGTGAGTGGTGTGTTGAAGTCTCCTAAAATGAATGCATTGTATTCTGTTTCCTCCTTTAATTCTGTTAGTATTTGTTTCACATATGCTGGCGCTCCTGTGTTGGGTGCATATATATTTATAATGGTTGTATCTTCTTGTTGGACTGACCCCTTTATCATTATGTAATGTCCTTCTTTATCTTTTGCTACTTTCTTCGTTTTGAAGTCTATTTTGTCTGATACAAGTACTGCAACACCTGCTTTTTTCTCTTTGTTGTTTGCATGAAATAACTTTTTCCATCCCTTCACTTTTAGTCTGTGTATATCTTTGGATTTGAGGATAGTTTCTTGTAGCAGCATATAGATGGGTCTTGCTTTTTATCCATTCTGTTACTCTGTGTCTTTTGATTGGTGCATTCAGTCCATTTACATTTAGGGTGATTATTGATAGATATGTACTTATTGCCATTGCAGGCTTTGGATTCGTGGTTACCAAAGGTTCAAGGGTAGCTTCTTTACTATCTAACCATCTAACTTAACTCTCTTATTAAGCTATTATAAACACAGTCTGATGATTCTTTATTTCTCTCCCTTCTTATTCTTCCTCCTCCATTCTTTAGATGTTAGGTGTTTTATTCTGTAGTCTTTTGTGTTTTCTTTGACTGCTTTTGTGGATAGTTGATTTTATTTTTTGCCTTTAGTTAGTATTTGGTTGGTCTGCTTTCTTTGCTGTGATTTTATTTTCTCTGGTGACATCTTTTAGCCTTAGGAGTACTTCCATCTAGAGCAGTCCCTTTAAAATATCCTGTAGAGGTGGTTTGTGGAGGCAAATTCCCTGAAATTTTGCTTGTCTGGAAATTGTTTAATCCCTCCTTCAAATTTAGATGATAATCGTGTGGGATACAGTATTCTTGGTTCAAGGCCCTTCTGTTTCATTGCATTAAATATATCATGCCATTCTCTTCTGGCCTGTAAGGTTTCTGTTGAGAAGTCTGATGATAGTCTGATGGGTTTTCCTTTGTAGGTGGTCTTTTTCTCTCTCTAGCTGCCTTTAATACTCTGTCTTTATCTTTGATCTTTGCCATCTTAATTATTATGTGTCTTGGTGTTGTCTTCCTTGGGTCCCTTGTGTTGCGAGATCTGTGGGCTTCGGTGGACTGTCAGACTATTTTCTTCCCCAGCGAGGGAAAGTTTTCAACAATTATTTCTTCAAAGACACTTTCTGTCCCTTTTTCTCTCTCTTCTTCCTCTGGTACTCCTATAATGCAAATATTGTTCCATTTGGATTGGTCACACAATTCTCTTAATATTCTTTCATTCCTAGAGATCCTTTTATCTCTCTCTGCCTCAGCTGCTCTGTGTTCCTGTTCTCTGATTTCTATTCCATTAACAGTCTCTTGCACCTCGTCCAGTCTGCTCTTAAGACCTACTATTGATTGTTCATTTTTGTTGTCTCCCTCCAGACTTCCTCCTTAAGCTCTTGCATATTTCTCTGCAGGTTCATCAGCATGGTTATGACTTTTATTTTGAATTCTTTTTCAGGAAGATTGGTTATGTCTATACCACCAGGCCCTCTCTCTGGGGTTGTCTGAGTGATTTTTGACTGGATCAGATTCTTCTGCCTTTTCATGGAGATAGAAGTGGTTGCAGGCAGGTGGCACATGTTTCAGCTGGGAGAACAAAGTCCCTTCCTGCTTACTGGTTGCCTTGCCCTTCTCCGCTGCCTGTGTCGGTTACCTGAACACAGCAGTCTCTGAGATAATCTCCTGACCTGCCATGAGCAGGGCAGCCCTTGGGATAGCCTAGGACCCTGCGGGGGGGTCGCAGACTCACCGGGTGTGTTCTCCTGTAAGAATGGCACCCCTTTGTGCCTTACGGACCTTGCTCCAGCTTCCTCTGTCTGTGCCAGGCAGCTGCGTGCCGGCGGCAGCCTCTGGGTCTGTACTGGTTAGCTGAGGGGTTGGGAGTAGACTCTTTGCGGTTGCTGTGGGTGGAGCTGCTCCCCGCCTGCTCCGCAGCTGTGACTGGTTAGCCGGTTTCTTGCAGCGCTTGCCAGTGGGGAATGAATGGCAGGCTGCTTATCACCATGAGGGGCTTCGGGGCTGTGTTACGCCCCAGGGTATTAGGGAGCCTGAAGTTCCTTAAGATTCCCAGCCTCTTGGACTGAGAGTGCCAGGACACTTTAGTCCAGCTGTTAAACCCTTGTCCCTTTAAGACTTTTAAAAAGTGCCCACTTTTCTTTTGTCCCCAGGAGCCGGCTGTGGGGACCTGCTCGCAGTCTCCATCTCGGATTTTACTTTTCCGTTTCTCTCATGTCCAGTACACCATGCAATGTGTGTCTGTGGTCCCAGTGCAGATCACCAGGGCTGGTTATTTAGCAGTCCTGTGCTTCTACTCCCTCCCCACTCTGATTTTTTTCCTCCCACCGTGAGCTGGGGTGGGGGCAGTGCTTGGGTCCCGCCGGGTCATGGCTTTGTATCTTACTTTTTTTGTGAGATGTTGAGTTCTTGCAGATATAGGTGTAGCCTGGCTGTTGTACTGTATCTTCTGGTCTCCCTTTTAGGAGTAGTTGTATTTGTTGTATTTTCAAAAATATATATGGTTTAGGGAGGATATTTCCACTGCCCTACTCACACCCCGACCTTGAGTCTCTCCTTCCACATGCTCATCTGTTACCATCATTTTTTCAGACTGGTACCTTTGACAAAAAGTAGTATTTCAGGAGTAGCTAGGAGTTTTGCCTTCCTTACTAAAAAGGGAAATACTTTGGTTTAAAAGTGTAATTTTGGATTTCCCTTTTAGCCTAGCTGCTGGCATGATGCTGGGCTTGCCAGCATTGGGCTATGACTTCTATTTTTTTCTCTGGCAAAGTTGTGACACTGCGTAGTGTTTCCCAGACCTGTTCAATTATAGATCCGCAAGGTCCAGCTAGTCCCAGTGCAGGGAGGACTGGAATCCGTTGCACTGCCATGTGGTCCTATGAATGCAGGATGGTAGGAGAAAGCTAGATATTCCTGAAATAGTACTTTTCATCAAAGGTACCAGTCTGAAAAATAATGGTAACAGATTATGAGCATGTATACCCCAGTGTTTACTCCAAATACATGAGCAGAAATATTATGTGGACCATTAATCTTTTGTATAATATGCTGTCAATATATCAGCTGAAAAATTAGGTTGTTTATGTATATATCTATGAAAAATATTTGAATAGAAGGTAGCTTTCATATATCCACTGCCTCTCAGCTTTCTGCCACACCCTGCCATGACGATCTGGTCTGTACTGTGGAATTTCTGTCTCAGTGTCCTGTTGGCCACCACTGCTGCCTCTACCTGAGCTCTTCACCCCTGCATTATACTTTACATCCACAACCTTGATGGAACTGATACTGGGGCTGGGTCTAAAATCTATCACAGTTGGCTGGCTTTTGTCTGGGCCATAATGATGATAATGGCATTAATGGCTAATAATAATGCAATCAGCAGATTCTTTGAGATCTTTCTATGTGCAGATCTTGATCAAAATATTTCACGTGTATTATTTTGGGCATTCACAGAATATAGCCCCTTAGGAGGAAGATAGTACAGTCTCTCCTTGAAGTGCCTATATCCTCACAACAGGCATGCCCTGCACTCCTTACCACTGCCTGGAGACTTGCTCTCATATGATTCCCACAGAATTCTCCTGTCTCTGTTTATATACATTATCTTAGGCCACATCATTCATGTTAAACACCTTTGACTTTTGGCGAAGATGGGTATTAGATCTGGTTTCAAAACTCCCCTTTGGACACTAAAGAGTACAAAATGCTGCTCCTTCAGGGCTCCTAGTGGTAAAGTCACACCTGCAGATCACCCAGTGCAGTCTAGGCCTCGCTCTTCCTAGCTTCTCACCAACTGGCATGATGTCTTTAACATGGCGCGTACCTGTGCCTATTTATTATGAGCATGGAGGACACCGAGGTGAGAAAGAATCACCACATAGGACCAGTTTAGCAGCCAGTCTGGAAGACGGACGTGTAAACACATCACCTCTATCACCAGCCCCACTGCCACTACTACTCAAACTGCCACCACCACGCCCATGCCAACACCACCAGAATGGCCCCCACCTCGGCAATCTCAGCACTGCTCCCACCCCTCAAAATCACCCTGCCACTGACCCCCATCACCTATGAGGACACCCTCGCCCCACTGCAGCTCCTGAGCATCCACTCTCTCTCGGGCAGTCAGTACTTTATCTACACTACACATGAATCTTACAACAACCCTCAGGCTAAGCAGTAGGAGCAATAAGCTCTAACGTACAAATGAAAAAGTTAGTGTTTGACCAAGGGTGATTGACTGAGGGCCACACAGCTAATAAAAGTAGAGTTGGGGTTTAAATCTGGCTGTTAGACTGTAATGCCCATGCTCTTCCCATCACAATAATAATCATCACTGTTTACTCTACCAGACACTGTACTAAATACATGGATTCAGTCATGTAATCCTAACAAAAACCATGAAAAGTACTATTATTCTCACAGGTAGCAAGGCTAACAAAGGAAAGTGACACAGAATGACCAAGTCACTTGGCAGAGGTTATGGGGTGATTTGCAGTGCAGGCCACCAGCCTCCAATGCCAGTGGTCCTGAGCTGGACCTACGCTGTCTTTCACAGATTCTGTGAGATGCTTGCCAAACACCCAGCCGGTGACAGCTAGGAAGAGGCTCATGGAGGCAGAAATCCGGGAACCTGCAGAGCCAGGAGGCCTTCCCAGAGCAGACCTGTTTGAGCTAAGGATTCTAGGGCACACAGACACATATCAAGCAGAGAAGTCCCTAATAATACTATGGTTCTCTGAGGTGAAGAGAGACTACAGTTCCTGAGAAGGGTGTGTACTTCCCTCAGTGGCCATCAGTTTGCCTAGCCTTCAGTTGGGCTTCTTGCAGCCTAAGCAAGAGAATATTAAAAAAAAAAAAAAGAAGAAGTATCTTTGTGATACTTTTATAACAGATAAAACATATTTTCATTTTACCATATTATGAAATGTATGTTTCATATTGCCACTAGAGGTAGCATTGGGCCAGTCAAGACATTAGTATTTGAGAATCATGATTTGAGTTTTGAGAATTAGTGCTCAGATTGAATCTCTATTTAAAAGTCATACAAGATGCTTATAACATTTTTAAAAATTGCATTTCTTAAATGAAGTTAGTAAAATGGCTATTATTTTCACAAAGGCTCTGCCCAAGCCGCTTTCCAACTGAAGATGTTGATTTAGCTCTGACTGAGTGACTTGGTGGCTCACGGAATCAGACCATGAGTCATCAGGGGGAAATCAGAGGTTCCTTCCTAGGCAGGACAGTGGAGCCGGTGAGGGCAGAGGTTCTGGATCCTTGCTCAATGGGATGTGATCTTGGCTATACAATATGACTTTACATCTGTCAAATAGGGACAATAGTGCCATTTAACCCCTGGGATTGAAGTAAGTCAATGAACAGTATTTTGACTTTTTTTTTTTTTAAGACATGGATCCTGAGGCCCAGAGAAGCCACCTTCTGAAAGATACCCAGTGAGTGGGTGGCAGGAAAATATCATGGCTCCGATATGCTGACCCCTAGCTCACGCTCTTGTACTGAGCAATTCCATTAGTTAAGAGTATTAGGGGACACCATGCTGATTGCAAAGCACCAGGCCAGAGCTTATATTCCCCTAGGTCCAAGGGCAGGGAGGGAGGAAGGGAGCCCTAAATGTTCCCCTTTAGTGTCCTCAAGCCTTCCCAATGCAAAATACTCTCCCAAGGGCACTTTACTATCTCTGGTCCCATGACAGTTCCATACTGTTAAAGGTGTTGCCCAAGTTATTGTTATTATAGTTATTAACATTTTATGAGCTTATTATTTACCCTTTAAGCTCCTTAATATGAAGCAGTACATTTTAAAAGTGCAGCACATTCCTAACCTATTCTGCTATAAAAAGGTTGCAGGAATCCTTAGGTTTCTGTCTTTGCTTTTGAGTCTATGATGCATTAATGAGGGCAATATAGGCTTATGGACTTGGAAGTGGTACAAGACAGCTCAAAATTTTTCTTGCTGGAGAGTGTACAATTGTATTAATTCCAATGGACTTTATTCCTGTTGTCACTAAAGATGACTTTTGTTTAACTTTGAACTTTTGGATTTTGTTTTCTACAGATACATCTTATAATGTCAAGTTCAAAGGGAGCCAACATTTCTACCTGGATGCAATAGTAACATATTTAGAGGCAGGCTCTTCAGACTCCCAACTTCCTATGGAAGTTCTGACAGCCTTTTCTCAGCTCTTGTGGAGTAAGTGTCTTTTTTGGGGCAAAAGGCTCCAACCCAGAAATCAGAAAGCTTATGCCCTAGTTGTGTGCAATATTCTCAGCTTCTATCCTCTCATCTGTAAAATGGAAACAATACCATTTGTCCTGTATGAATCATAGTATTATTAGTGGCTATATGAAGATGAGAACTCAGATTCCCTTATTCTCATTCCCATGATATTTATTGAAATATTACTTAGAAACAGGTATATGGAATTGCTTAAAGAATGACAGAGGACTATATAAGCAAAAGAGATCATTGCTAACACTCATTGGGCAATTTACCTAATTTCCTTCTGTATTACGAAATGATTGAAGTCGAACTGAAGCTAAAACTATTTTCTATCTTCATGTGAAAAAAAAGGTGATGCTTATCCTTGTGAACTCCACTTAATATCATGCATTTTACATTTGTCTTTGGCCGTAAGATAGGGCAGGGTGACCAGTGTTCCTCAGAAGATGTGGCTATCAGTACAATTTGCACCTGGCTGAAAGATTGATCCTCCTTTTTCCAAATGTAAATACTATTCTCTTCTTTCCAGTGTCTTGCTCTGGGTGGGGGTGAACCTTGGATACCCACATGGGATAGAATAAAAAGAGGGAGTTCCCACTTCCTCCATGGCAGTAATATAAGAATATCTGTTAATTGATTTCTTAATACTTGCATGACTTAAGAATTAGATATATCAATTATGATGCCACACAAGGATTTCCCTCCTTTCTTCCTCCTACAAATATTGACAAGTGCCCTTTTTATGTCAAGTCCCATACTGGGCACAAGTTTCCCTTTTTAGTTGAGAACACAGGCATGTAAACCTCCAATTACATTACTGTGTGGTAAACTTATGCTATGAGAGGCAAGAACATGGACTGAAGGAGTAAAGGCTCAAAAATGCCTGGGTATAAAATACACCTGAATTGTATTAAGAGAGAGATAGGAACTAATGAGATTGAAGAGAGAATGGCAATGCATTTGCTACAGAGGAAAAGGGGATCCAGAGGCAGCATTTGCATGAAAAGATACCATAGTCTGCTAGTGGCAAGTTGCTTCTTGTTCTTAGAACTACAAGGTTGCTCTAGGACAGAGACAGGCAACTAATTACACTCCAGGATTAGGCAAAGGTCAGGTCTTTGAAGGTCATGTGATGTGAAATTTTCCCACACAGAATAGTCAATATCCCATTTGATGTGGGCAGATGGAATCCAGAGATGAGAGAATTAGTGGTAACTGTAAGGATCTTACTGGTCAGATTCCTTAATTTCTTACTTATAAAATGGTGATGATACTATATCCCACATAGGGTGGTTTTGAGACTTATGCCTCTGTAAAGTCAACATGGAACAGGTGTTGTCAAAGGTTAAGCCCTCCACAGTGCTCGAGATCCCATCCCTTTTCAGTATCTCAAAATCCTTTGCTCCTGAAATGATCCCATCCTCTCCTGAATTAAAAGTTTCTCCCTCATTTCCAGATAATTTCTATCAACCAGTCACAATAGAAACCTGCTCTATAGTTTCTCTGGCTTGGACAAAATTCCTTTTACCACATTCTCTTCCAGCAATCTACTGACTTTTTCCTTTCCTTGTATTCTTGAAATAGATGTCCATAGCTTCTGTTGGCACTTTATCATCTCTAGCATATTTATTTGACATTTTCTATTCCAATCAGGAATAGATATTCCATATATTCCATATCCACCACCTCCAGAGATTGATTGTCAGAGTTACCAAATCAACCACTTACCCGTGTCTTCTCTCTCTTTCTCTCAGCAGCGACTGACATGGTTGATGTCTCCCCTATGGTGGACTACTTTCCTCTCTTGGTCTCACTAACATCATAGTGCTGTGACTTTACTCCTGCCTCTCCTGTTCAGTCTCCTTTGCTGTCTCTGGATGCTGGAATAACTACCCCAGCCTTGTCTCTATCCCTTTTCTCTATATCTGTCCTCTCATCCTGTCCCATGGCTTTCAGTAGCATGCACCAACTCATTCACATCACTGGCTCCCATCCTTTCCCAAGACTCACTCAACATTCGAGAATAAAACAAGCTTCTTACCATGCCTGATGAAAAAGTAAAGTTCCTATCCTACAGTCCTTCTATGTTTCTGATTTCATCACGTGACACTCCCCTTTGCCCATTACAGCCAAGTAAGTCACATTGTCTTTTTGTTGTTTTTAAATTCCATGAACACACAAGCTGCCACAGAACTTTGTGTTAGACGTTCCCTCTTCTTGGGAGCCTCCTCATCCAATCTTCACATGGCTGCCTCTTTCCAGACATTCCCATTCCCAGCCTTCCCTGAGATCCTTGCTTAAAGAAGTCCCCACACACTCATTTCACACGACTTTTTTCTAATTCTTTGCATAGCTGTTATCACTGTCTGATCATTTTTCCTATTTTATCTTGATTGATTGACTGTTTTTCCTTCAATAGAATGTTCGCCCCAGGAGAGTACTTATCTTGATAGTTGTTTTATCCTGGGTCCTAGGGCACTGCCTGGTTATAGTAAATGTTCAACAAATATTTACGAAATGAATGAACAAATAAATGTTGTTTCTCTTCCCACAAGCCCTCAAATGCTGCTTGAATGAATGAATAAGAAACATTACACTCATGTTCGCTCAGTAGCCAATGTTTGCAAAAATCCATTGCATGCATTGTATTTAAATTGCTCCATATGGTCTTCATGTGGGTCACAGGGTTTACTTTGTCCTGTTTGTCCCACTGGCAAATCATCTTAGTTCCTTTGTAGTCTTTGACCTTGTTGCTTTCACCCAGAGGGAAGCACAAGCAGTAATTAGCAGCTGTCATTAACTATGGTTGCCTTCACCCAGCTGGATGCCCCTTTCTATGTTCTGAGCATCTGGAGGTTTTCTCCTAGGCTTGATGTTCACAGACTTTCAGAGGAGGTTGTCCTGGAATATTCCGGCATGGAGGACAAGCTTCGTAAGTGCTTACACATGAGACATGGGGTGGGCATGCTGCTAGTGGGAAGGACGGAAGGGTGCTCAGAAGGAAGGGTTGAGAAAGGAGAGTTAGAAAGACGTATCTGGTTTCACACCTAGCTTGGCTCTTCCTAGCTGAATGATCTTGATCTAGTTATTTTGAGTTTGAATTTCTTTATCTGTAAAGTAGGCATAACAGTACTTACTATTATGGGTTGTTGTTTGAACTAAGTTGAAATCAATATTTCAATTTTTTGCACATAGTACATTTTCTGGCACAGTGTACGGTGCTCACTGTTATCAAAATCAAGGGCAACAGTAAAATTAACTTTCCATTTTGAGGGCTGACTCATTGTAATATGATTTTTTTTTCTACCAAAGTTTTACATAGGAATTTTGTTCAAAGCATGTTTAAAGATAAATAATAGAAACATAAATGATGATTAAGGGTCCATATTTAAAATATCATGCTTCCATATTGACCTCAATAATTTGGAGTTCACTTCCCTTAAAGGAACATGTAACACTGTAACACTGCAGGGGGCCCTAGCATGAAGCACTAGGTTCTCCCTTGCAGGGGCCATTTAAAGAGTGGCCATCAGGCAAGGGTGTTGTGTGAATGAGTCTCTGTGTGCTGGAGTATCCCCTTTCAATTCTATCTCGTTAACATATTTCGGCAGATATATTGTACCAGCATTCTACTGACCACTTTTACATGGGTTTATAAGATACTTTATGAGATATGAGTAACAATCAGTTTGACAGATAAAGGAACTGATGTTCACAATGGTCAGTAACTGGCAAGGGTATACAGCCAGTATTTAAATGAAAGTCTGCCTAACAATGAGGTCACCATAGTCTTTACTGCTTGTGTTTGTCTCAGCTGTAATCACTTTATTCTTAGTCCAGAAATCAAGTCCTCCCTCTGTTATTGCAGTTGCCAAGACCATCTCTCTAGTAGTCACTATAACTTGGAGGTGAGCTGGCCATAGGAACATGGTTACTGGGCACTAGATGGTTACCATGCTCTCATGTGACCTTCCTGTTGCACAAATATCTACTTTTCCACCCATATCTTGCATATGCATACCTAGGATTCCAAAGAAGTGCTCCTCACAGAAGGACAAACATGAGCTGGTAAAATCATCAGTAAGCCCCAAAGACTTCTCCTTCAAGTTTTGTTCAATAGGTGACTTTCCTTGCTCAGACTCCTTTATTCCCAGCCTCTCACTTGCCAGGCCACATGCTTCCAAACCTCGCCATTTTACCCAATTTTAAGGACACAAAGCCTTCCACCAGAGTTTGGTCAGGGGAAACATAAACTTAGAGGGTTCGGCTAGGGATCCTGTGGTCCATTCCAGAGCTAGGAGAGGATCCCTGCGCTCACTGCTGCAGAACATGCCCGCAGCTGGGAGGTGCTGTGTTAGCCCTTCATATGGTTGAAATGAAAGAAATCTCCAAGGGTAAAGATGTACAGACCTGCTTCCTCTCATTTTAGGTCTGTTTTTCAAGGATGTTGCGGAGAGAGTATCAACGTTATTGTAGAAGAATTTTATTTTTGGATATCATCCCTTTCTCTTTAATCACATTTAGTCCGTGACTAACGGACAGGGGTTTGGAGAACAAAAGCAGACAAGGCATGGGAGGGAAGAAAGGTAGCCATAGGGAATGAAGAATGAAAAGGAATGTGAGAGAAGATATAGCAAAGTGGGAATAGACAGAAAGAGAGATAATATTTATTGAGTAACTTCAATGTACCAGGAACTGCTGCAGAGATTCTGCCCAACTTGAAACACTTCAGTGAGTAAATGTCATTATTAATCTTTTAAATATAAGAAACTGGGGTGTATCTTGATGTTTCCAAGTTATACTGCTAGTTAGGGGCAGAGTTTGGCCACCCATTTACTTTCTCTCTTCTAACCCAATTCATCCTTCTAGAACTCCATGAGGTAAGACATATCCAGCCCTTATTCAGAAAAATATGGAAGAGGCTTTTAGTAGTTGAACAAGTTTTAAAAATAGTGGCATAAATTTCAACAGGTTTCTGTATTGTAGGACTTCTCAGAGATCTTACCCTATTAATAGTGAGTCACTAATAGTAACACTATAAGGGCATATTAAACAATATCACTGTGGGTAAAACTGCAGAATTTACAGAATCTCTCACCCAGCCTTAATCCCTCTTCATATCAATAAGTGCTTACAAGGGACTGGTGAAGAGGCCAGTGCACTCCAGGACGGAGAGGTTTTTTTGGTTCTTCCCAGCCAGGACAGGGAGAGACACAGGGGAGCAGGAGTAGATGACTTCTTGTAGGCAATGAACAGGCTCCTCCCACTTTATTTTTCCCTTTGACTGAGTTTGGCTTTACAGGTTTCCCTGGTTTATTTGTCCTGGGCTGGGAACACACTTTCCCCCTGGAGTTAAAATCATCCTGTTTCACAAACTCTTTGCTTGTGAATCCCTTTTCTGTATGAATAATTTTGCAATATCTAGAGAAAAATATTTTGTTTAGCTAGGATTAGACTAGATCAAAACCTGAAGCTAACCCACATTTACTAATTGAGCTCTAGGAAAGAATTTTAACTCTGTGAGCTTTCATTTTCTCACATGTATAAGGAAAATATTTTCTGTTGTCCTGACTTGTAGATTATCATAGGTAAAGTATTAAGAGCCTTCCTATTATTGCAGAGAGGAAGATTCCTTTCCCTTCTCCCTCTGGGTCTTCAAGGAATATTTCTGTCCACTGAATAAAGCTTCTCATGAGGGTAGCAGATGGTGAGGTACCAGAGCCCCAAATTGAGCAGGTAGGCATGACCCTGGTGGTCCAGCTCTCTTGGTAATTCATTGCTAGGTTATTCTTTATATAAACTCTGTGCCCATCTTACTTGGGATCCAAAGTACAAATGAGCTGCCCTAATTGTGCTGTGCCCACAAGCATTATCCCATGTCTATTATGTAACCACAAGCAGAGAAAACCGTCAGCACTGTAAGACAATTATCATGATTAAGAACATAGACCATGTGTGTGAATATAACACAGCCACTTACTGGCTATGTGACCTCAGCTGAGTTGTTTAGCTTTTGTGTGCCATAGTTTTCCCATTGAGTTAAAGTGAGAATGAAAGGATTTACTATGGGAAAAGCACTATTTTATCCCTGTAACCATAACCCTGTATTTTCTTCTGGTTTTGTTTCTCTTTTTCCAAAGACAAAAGGAGTTCACAATTCAAAATGAAGATGGTGGCTATAAGGATTGCCATGCACTAGAGAATTCTCTGTGATCCTGAATAAATTTGTATCCACTGCTAGAGAGTCAGCTGTGATGTGCCTTTCTTAGCAGCAGCTGTTGAAGTGGGAAAAAGAAATCCTCCTTCGTCACCTGTGAACTCTTTTTCTATACTTGTGGCCTCTCTTGGACCCTCTACCTGCTCCACCCAGCTTAACCTGCTGTAACTACAATTATATCCCTCAAGTCTCAACCTTATTTTCTTCCATAATGTCCTCCCTGTTCACCCCCAGTCCAGGTGAAGTGACCCCTGTGTTTCTACCACTTGAATACGAATTGCACTTCCATGATTGTACTTCTTCAACAGAAACTGACCTCATCTATTCCCTGGAAAGCCCAGTGAAGGAAGAGACAGGTCTGTCTTGCTCACCACTCTGCCCCTACCACACAGCACACACCCTGTAAATGGTGCAAATCAAAAAATAACCACAAATGAGCAAACCAGTGAATGTAAGTAACTTGTTCAAGTTAATTAGTGGCAACTAATCTGACTTCAAACCCCATGTGCTCTCCACTAAGCCTCATCAGTTCCTAACAAAATTGTCATATTATACAGGTATGTTTGCATTTCACCGATCAACTAACCTATTAACAAAGCCACACTGATTTATTGAATTCTGTGATTACTCTTAGAAAGATTTTAAGCTTTATTTTATTCTTGGGGGCAAAGTTAAGAAAACCTCTCAGTTCAGTTTATTTGAATAAAATCGATGCTCTTAATATAAACCTGGCACTGTATTTATGCAGATTCTTGAGGGACCTGAAATCAAATGAAAGAGTGTGGTATGCTAATGGATTGGTTTTGAGCATTATAATGTCATAATAGAGAAGGACATGACATCCATACTGTCTATATGAAAACACTAATGAATAGGATTAAAAACCTACAAAAATTTAGATTATTGACATGAAGAAATTGAAGTATAAAGCAGATGAATAATTTTTAAAAATTCATGACCTTCCCTCTTGGGACCATTAATCTCCATTTAGTATTTAGTCATACTGAAGTCAAGCAATCTTACATATTTCAGATACTCAAGAAACAAAGTAAAAAAAAAATTGGGTGGGTGGTATTTTAAATGGACGTAACTTTCAGTCTTTGTATTATTCGTTTCCTGAGAAACCATCCTGCTTTAGAACAGATTATCACGTGTTCATTTGCAGCACCTGGTTTTAAATATAAGGCTTGTGCAACTTAATTACTCTTTTCTGTGGTTTATTAAACTCTGAAAGTACTATGGAAGGATCCTTCAGCAACCGAAGTCCCAACTTAGAACAGGTGGGCAGGAATTGGGTGAGGATCTCTGTTTTGTTTTGTTTTGTTTCCTTCCTACAGATCCCAAGGACTCAGCCTTACTAAAAAGAAATTTAACTGTTTCTACCTTCTTTAAGAGATAGTATAGTATATTGGAAAGATTATAGGCTCTAGAATCAGACAGACATAGGCTTAAATCTCAATTCTGACAGTTTCTAGCCAGTCTTGGTATATAATTCTTTGATACTTGGTTACTTTCCTGTCAATGTGAGGCTCTAAAATGTATAACCTTCCTAATTATAACTGTTAAAAAAGCATTAACTATATTCTAGATGTCCACAAACACAAAAGTCCACATGTGCTGATCAAATGGAAACAGTACAGCTCTATAGAAGCGGGAGCTGCGGAGAAGTGGGGGACACATGAGCATTTCAGAAGAAATAGCTGTTGCTCATCTCCAGGTCACTATTATTTTTAAGTGGCAGTTTCATATTGGAAATAAAAAGGACAATTTACCTTCAAAGTCATACAGGAATACTGTTTTACCCAAAGATTATTTAATTGTCAATGAGAATGTACCTTTGCTTGTTTTGACATTAACAATTGATTGGGTCCAAAACTCTGTGAAATTACTTGTTAATTTGTATAATTTTTTTCCAGTAGAAAAAAATGTTTTGTTGTCCTCTAAGATATTTGCCAGTTTTTTATTTGAATCTAGCCACCTTCTTCTAATATTCTGTGATACCTATAAATATTCAGTTCTACAAATGCTTTTTTAATCAAACTAATATGTTCATTTCCTTATTAATGAATGAATTAATCTTTGGCATCTGTTCACTCTATATATGGATGAATCTTCTAACTTTATTGTATACTTTGATGATTTTAAATGTTTTTATAGTTATTATCGCTGGTGTGTGGCTTTTGAATCCATTACTTTGCTATCTTCTCTCAAATTTCTGTTTATTCTTATCCAGATGGGCTACTTGATTTCTGTTGGTTTTGAGAAATTGTGTCTTTAATGTATAAGCCTAAATCAACATCATCCATCTTTGAGAAAAATAAATCAGAAATGTTGGCCATTCGACTATAAAGCAAGTTTTCAATACTTAACTTACATCTCCAGAGATCTCCACAGTGAGAGACACCAGTTTCGATAGGTCACTCATTCCACAGGAACACATGGGTCAGGGCACCTCACAAATTCCTCATAGAATTTCATGGGAGTGAGAAAAAAGTTATTTCCATCAAAAGTGGTGTGAACCTCCAGGTCAGTAATGAATATTGTCTTTTTATAAAATTTGACTTTCTAGAAAATTCAGTTCAAAATTTAAAACTTAAATGCAATAACTTAATTCTTTTTATCAGTTTGAGAGGCCTGGGTTTCAGAATCATACAAATCAAATTCAACTGGGCTTTAATCATCACCACTATCACAGTGTAGGCAAACCTGCAGGATAACTTTTCTTAACACTAGCATTTACCTCTGAAGATAGGAACATCAGCGTCCTTACTCTGTGGTGAAGACTGGGATGACGTACATAAGATCACATAGCAGGGTGCCCTGCACTGAACAGATGCTCTCTTTACTATTTTGTCTCATCTGTCTTTCTCCCCAAATCCTTTTTTAATAGAGCCTCTGCTACTTCCTATAATAATAGCTAAGATTATTAGGCATGTATTTTGGGTCAGGCATTAAACTTATATGTATTAAGCTCATTTCAAAATGGAAATATGGAATCATTTATAAAAAATGAAGAAAAAACACATTTTCAATTATAAATGGATGTGGATGGCCTATATGCAAAGCCTGAATGGACTGAATGAACAAAGGCATGAATTGTTTGACTGACTTTATACAGAAAAGTCATACATTTTCACACTGGCTTTCCCCATCATACCCAGAAGTTAGCATTCCATTTTCAGCATAAATAGTCCCACATGCATATGATTTCACATTCTCATTTTCTCTCATGCTTTTCAGGTCTTTAAATACTCTAAAAAGAACTCATAATTATATACTATTATCCAAAGGCTTTCCACCTCAGGCTTTCTAACATACCCAGGTTTGATGACTTTTGAGTGACATAATAGAGTGGGTTTGGGTTCTGGCTCCATCATCAATTCACCAAGTGATTTGGACAAGTTATGTAAGCTCTGTGGCTGATGAGGCCTTTCTGAAACAAAGATAGTGGAATCCATGATTCAAGGCTGGTCTATAACGGGTGTATAAGAATTCAGGTAAAACGTTAGCACATGGGTACTATTAGAGATATTAAAAGTTAGATTTAAAAAATATATATATTACAATTATTACTCTCATAATACTGCCATTCTTCTTGATGGTTGTATTGTGGTCATTCAATTCATGCTGGCTGCTACAAGGAAAGTAATGAAGGCTATGACTGTACTGGACTTTTATTGGATGCTCTAAGTTCAAAGTAGAAGTTTTCAGGACCACTTACTTCTAGAAGTAGTAGTTCCAGAGCTTTTGATAGTAAAATTAGTCATGTTAAAACAGCTCACTTTAAATAAAATTTAAGTACTATTAATTGTTTAAATTTAATATTTCATTAGAGAAAATGCTGTGGGTTGAGTATAAATTCAAAGGTATAATTAGATATCCTTAGCTAGTTCTTACTTGTATATTAAATTAAATGGAATTGATTTTACAGTGAAAATATGTTCTTCTTTCAACTCCGAGCTAAGTTTTAGGAAGAGACTTTCATCTCTCAGTTAACTGTAATTTTAGTGTCAAAAGTGCCTATTTATTTAGTAGCATCACCTATCAGCATCTACACAGGCTAGTCTGTGAGGCTGTATCTTTTCTCAGAATGTGTTTGGCTTAATTCTTATATTTCAATCCTAAACACAAGAACTTCTAATCTCTGAAACACTCCTGAGTCCTTTTACATTATAAGGTGCTAAATTTAGAGTAAGTCTCCTGGTAAACAGAGCATCTACTCTAAGTTATTCCTTAAATGCACTTCTCTGAAGATACAAGTTTGATCTGATTTCAATAAATAACTTAAAACTTATTGGGCTGGATATTCTGTGTTCCATGCAGCTGAGGAAACTGTTACCAGATGTGAAAAGAGCATCATTTATAAGAGGCAAAAAGTAGAATTAACCCAAATATCAACTGGCGGATGGATAAGCAATTTATGGCATATCCAAACAATACATAGTATTTGGCAACATAAAGGAACTAAATACAGACTAATGTTTCAACATGAATGAACCTCACAAGCTTTATGGTAAGTTAATAAAGTTAGATAAAACAGGCAACACAATTCATTATATGAAATAGCCAGAAAAGTCAAGAAAGAGAAAAAGTTGCCCAGAGCTGGAGCTGGGAATGGGGACTGGCTACAAATGGGCAGGAGAGATCTTTTTAGGGTGAGAGATATGTTCTAGAACTGGATTGTGATGTTGGTTTCATAAATATGTAAATTTACTATAAATCACTGAATTGTACATTTAAAAAGATGAATTTTATGATGTGCAAATACCTCAAGAAGTATTAAAAATAAACAAATGGAAATTATATAACTGAAAGAAACTGGTATCTGAAATAAAAATTCACTAGATAGGCTTAACTTAAAAATGAATGTGACAGAGGAAAGGCTCAGAAAACATAATATTAATCAATGGAAATAATTTGAATAGAAAAAATACTGAAAAATAATAACAGCATCTTAGGGACCTTTGGGGCAATAACAAAAGGTTTAACATATTTGGAATCCAGAGGGAAACAACTGAGGCAATGGGGTAGAAACAAATATTTGAACATGTATTAACTGAAAGTTTTACAAATTTTTGAAGTCTGAAAAGTTTAGCATAAACCAAGCAAGGTAAGTATAATACAACCATGCCTAGGCACATCATAGTTATATGCCCATAAATCAGAGAAAATCTTGAAGACAGTCAGAAACAATTATAAATTACATATAAAGGAACAACAATTTGATTGACCTTTATCTTCAGAAAACAGATGAACATCTTTAATGTGCAGAAAGGAAAAAACAGTATCATCATTAACAACATTAACAAACTCCTCACCCAGAATTCTATATCCAGCTAAATATTCTTCCAGAATGAAGACATGTTCAGGTGTTGGCCACCTCACACTACAAGCAGGTCTATAGGGAATTCTTTAATTTGAAGGAAAATGATATCAGATGGAAGCACATGATATCAGAGGAAAGGAATGAACAGAATCATAAATGATACGTAAGTGGATAACTGTAAAATACTATTTTTCTCCTAATTTCTTTAAAATACATATGACTCTTAATGGCAAAATTATAACACTGCTTTGTGAGATTTATAATAATAGATGTAATATATATGACAACTAAAGCATGACAAATGGGAAGAGTACTGAATACATCTACATGATTTCAAGTTTTCTACATTTTATGTGAAGTGGCTCAAATTATATTTAGATAAACTGGGAAAATTAAGAAGGTGTATTGTAATCAGTTGAGCAATCACTAAAAATAAGGCAAGGAAATCTGAAAGCGAGTAAGTTAAAAGTGAATTTTAAAATAGTTAAATTATCCAACAGAAAGCAAAAAAGGGGGTACATAGAAAAACAGCAGTTGAGCAAACAAAATAAGCAATATGGTAGAGTCAAATCTACGTACCCACATCATTATTTAAATATGATTAGGCTAAATACTTCAGTTAGAAACCAGATATTGTCATATTGTGTTGTCTATGAGTGAAACACTTGAAATATAAAGATACAGGAAGGATGAAAGTAAGTGTATGGGCAAATTTCACATAAGCAGCGAGTATAACGCTGGGATGACTATTTATATACGATAAAGTAGACTTCGAAACAAAGTACTATCAGACATGAAGTTGGCCATTTCATAATGAAAAAAGAGTCAGATAACCAAGAAGATGTAGCGATTATAAATATTTATGCAACTAATAGGAGTTTCAAAATACAAGAAACAAAATTAAAGGGAAAAGTGAACAACTCTACAACAATACATGGAGATTTCAACACCCACCTTTTAACAACTGATATAACTAGACAAAAAAGTAAAAACTTAGAAAATGAGAATAACACTACCAACTCCTTTGAAGTAATTTGATATTTACACAATACTATTCCACAACTTCAGTATACATTTCCTTTCCAGTGTCCATGATACTTTCACCAAAGTGGGCTATATCTTGAGCCATATAATAAATATCAATAAATTTAAAAGGATTGAAACCGTAAGTAGCATGTTCTATGACCACAATGGAATTAAACTAGAAATCAACAATATCTAGAGTATCAGATCTGAAATTAAAGAACACAATTTTTATATTTATATATAGTAGGAGATTTGTAGAAATTCCATAGGCCAAAGAGCTCTCTCCACATCAGACAGCAGTCACAAGTCCAGGTGGTGCTTCTGAGCAATGGGCTAGAGACTGGAGGTTCCAAAGACCTCCTCCTTGGGTTTAATTAATTTTTCTAAAGAAAGATTTCTCTGTCACGCTTATGTATTAAAGTCTATAGAAATCCCACAAGACTGACGTTCTGAAGTGGGGAGGGGAGAGGTAAGTCTGTGGGACTGAGCCCTTAACCTGTGGGATCAGACACTCTCTCCAAGAAATATTTTACTTACTATATAAACAGTTTATTATAAATGACATAACAAGAAGAGCCAGACAGAAGAAATATACAGGGCAAGGCATAGGGAAAGGGCTCTGAGCTTCCATGTTCTCCCCCGGTACACCACTCTCCCCAAATCTTCCACAAATCCACCAAACTGAAAGTTCTCTGAAGCCAGTCTTGGGGTTTCTATGGAGACTTCTTACATAGGCATGACAGAGTAAATCACTGCCAATTGGCTTCAATTTCCACCCCTAGGGCTGAGTAGGACTGAAAGTTCCAATCATAGTTATGTGGTTGGTTCTTCTGACAACCAGAACCATCCTAGGTGTTTTCCAAAAGACACCTCATTGGGCTTTTGTAGCTCTCAACACCTAGAAGATTCCAAGCATTTTAGCTCTGTGTCAGAAACAAAACCCAAATATATATTTCTTATTATAAATCACAATAGTACAATATTTATAATTGGAAGCCTCAATTTTGTTAAGCTCTCAATTCTCTCAAAATTTCAAGAATCTTTTTTTTAGTGGGCATTAACAGGTGAAAAACTAATTTTAAAGTTTATGTTGAAATGAAAAACATCTAGAATATCCAAATCAATCTTGAAAAAGATGAACAAAGTTGGAAGACTTACACTACCAAACTTCAAGTCTTACTATAACACTACAGCAATCTATAGTCTGGCACTGATACGTGATTAGATCTAACAGAACAGGAAATCCAGAAACAGAACTACCCTAATATGGTAATTGTTTTTTGTTTTGTTTTTTTTTACAGTAATCTAATAGTGTTAGATAGAAGGATAGACACAAGCAGCAGGGGGAAGGGAAAGATAAGGTTCAAGGAAAAACTGCCTAAATTCTGCCCAGGTAGGGGGTCCCACGTGAAGACAACAACAAAGGCTTCACAAGTAAACATCTTTGCCTATCAGGACCACACCAAACTGGTCCAAACATGCGTACAAACGAACAAAATGAAGCACTGCCCAAAACACACCTCATCATAGGAAAGGACATGCGCACTGAGAGGGATGGCTATATAGGGGGACCCGTCAGTCAACCCACCTTGTCCATCAAAGAGGCACTGCCTTGCCAGAAAAAATACATAGGCCTCCCACTAATGGACTGGGACCTTTGTCCACCTTGACTCTGGCCTGAGCCTCCCTCAGAGTGTACTCAAATAAAACTTTCCCTATGCTTCGCTACTGTGTTTCTTGCCTTTCAATTCTTTGCTGCGGTTCGGACAAGGGCTAAGAACGAACTCAATCCCTAATAATAGGAAATGAAAATGTTTAACAAATAGCGCTGGAATCACAGGGTTTTGATATGGGAAATTAAATTAAATCCTACTTCACACCATACACAGATTAATTAAAGAAGAATCAGACTAAATGTAAGAGGTAAAACAGGTTTCAGTGGAAAAGTAACTAAGCTCACACCTTGAGGGTAGGGTAGTATTTCCTAGGTCACTGATAGTAACCAGAACATTTAAAAAATGATACATTGGACTTCACCAAAATTAAAAACTTTTGCTCATTAAAAAAATACCAAAGAAAATGAGTAGCAAGCCACAGATGGGGAAACTACTTGCAAAATACACATTTAACAAAGAACAGTGACCAATATAAAAATAGGTATTTACCCTCAGATATTAAAAAAAAAGATATATTCACAGAAGACTTGTACAAAAGTGTTTATAGCTATTTATTTCTTATAGCTTAATACTGACAACATTCCTGGTAACCTTCTGTAGGAGAACAGATAACCAAACTCGGATATATATTTATTTACTATTACTCACGAATAAATCAATACATTCATCAGCATGAACGAATCTCAAAATCATTTCATTGAATGCATGAAGCCTTGAAAAACAGATACTATATGATTCCATTTATATGAGACCCTAAAGCAGAAGAAACAAATCCACGGTGAAAAATTTACAATACTGTTTGCCTCTGGGGCAGTGAGGTGATGGGAACATTTCATTTCTCAATAGGAGTTTGCGTTACCCAGGTGTATGTTCTTGCCAATACTCTGTGAATATACACTTAATAATTATGCATTTCATTGTTTATTTATTTTAAATTAAAAGCTACACAAATATTGAATTCTAGTTAGTGATACACCTCTTGAAGTATTTAGAGAGAGATGTGCTCAATGCCTTTAACTGTGAAATGCATTGAAAGTCTGATGGATAATGGGTAAAGGGATAGAGAGACATCAATATGCAATTAAGCAAATACATGAAATATTAATGGTAGGATTTAGGTGGTGGGTGTATGAGTCTTCACCATAAAATTTTTTCAACAAGTGTGCATTTGAAAATTTTCATTAAGAAATTTTTTAGGAAAAAAACAAACCCTTATTGGTCTTATGAATTCTACAATTTGAAGTTCCAGACAAGACAACTAGCTCAAGTTCACAGGTATTTAGGAAAGAAATAAAATCGAATATTTAAGGCAATTTCAACTGGTTTACTCACTTGCCAGATACTGTCTCTTTCAGGTCTGTAATTACGCTCCATCCTCATTTCACTGATACGCCGCGACATTTGCCCAGCCTCTCCTTGACAGCCTGCTCGCTGTTTTCCTTTCTCCTGCTTTGACGTCCATATTTCTTTCACTGTCTACAACTACTTTTCCTGAGGTTCTTTGTTAGTGGTTCTTTATTTGTTCTATTAATAGTTCTTAAAACTGGTCTGAGCACCACTTATATTACAGTCATTTTAGCTGCTTTTAAAAGTTCAGATTCACCCAACAGGGAGCTCTTGAATTAAGTTCCCTGGGAGTCAGACCCTGGAATCTATATACTGCGGTTCACAAACTCCACAGGTGATCCTCAGGCACCCTATAAACAGCTTCTGCTTTACAAGCTCTCCCGTGGCACGCCCAGCTTCCTGCAGAGCACCTGCTCCTCTTTGTCCTGCTGTCCTTTGGATGATTCTAATTACTCTGTTTCCATTTTCATTCCTTTAGTTTGTTTCTTGACCATAAAATTAACATCTTCACATAATGCTTTGAAGGTGACTCTCCCCTTCACAGCGCCTCCTTGGCTCCACTAAGGCACAGCTTAGAAACTCTCCCTTTGAGTTACTACGTGACTGGCCCAAGTCTATTTCTATAGTGTTGTCTTACCTTTCCTTCCTTTTATAATCTATTTCTGAAATATTCAGCCACTTACTTTCCAGAAAGTGCTTTGGGCATTTGTGATTTATTCCCAAAGGAGAAAGTTTGGTTTTATCTATTCAGAAGAGCTATGATTTTTCAGCTTGTGATAAAAAATTGTTTATAAACAATGTTACTGTGTTCTGTAGAAAAATTAACCTAGTTATTATAAATTGAAAACTTTCTAATTTGCAACCCTCTTTTCCACATTGAAATAATTTTTAGTTAACATCATTTTGAAATAATGAGAACTTTCACAGGAACTAAACTGTCTTGCCAATGGGTTTCAGCCCAGACAAGTTCATTATGGATTCAATGAGACCAAAGAAATAACAGTGGAACATTCTTGGGGTGAAAGGGTTATACCCAACTTTATTTCTACGCTGGCAGGTCAATCAATAGAATCCTGTCCACTCAGAGCGAGTCTGCATGCAGCAAGCTGTTCTTTGCCTCTGGGCCTCTCTACCCCCACAGCCATCTCAGCCTCTGTCCTCGGTACTGCCACCACTCCAGCCTCTGCTCTTCTATAGCAGTGCCACTCGTCACCCAGAGGCCTGGCTGGATTCTTTATATGGAGTCAATAACAATGTATTGCCCACACGTGTGAGTGAGCTAGCCAACCACAACCAGGTGAGAATCCTGGCCATAGGAACCTTCACTTTATTCACGAACTATAGCAGAACCACTTATTTGTAAGTCCATCAGGCCAGGAACAGCGTCTGTATTGGACATCATTGCATCCTCAGAACTAGCACAGTGCCTGAGACCCCATTTGCTCTCCAAATGTGCTATTCATAACAATTCCCCAATATATGAAAATATATTGTATTTCAAACTTCAAAGGATCTTGTAAAAAAAATATTAAATTGCGACAAAGTTTTTGACAAGGCCTTGTACATGGTATGTGCTCAACTAATATTAGTTTCTCTCTCTTTATAGCCAGAGGCATAACTTAATCTTTTATCAGGGCAATTAAATTTGGAAGTGGGATCAGTGGGGATGGCTGTTCCAAATATTAGAGAGGAGAGAGCAAGCAGAAAAGGCTTACCACCCTGTCACCAGTGTTGCAGAGTTACTGTTTAATTTCTAAACAACTGTTAGGTAGAAAGATAGACATGAGCAGCTGCAGAACAGGAAGACAGGGTTCAAGAAAAAAAACACCCAGTTAGGGGGTCCCACTTGGAGACAGCAAAGGCTTTGTAGGGAGATAATTTCCTTGCCTATCAGGATCAGGCCAAAGTGGTCCCAGCCAGATCCCAACAAAGCAGGCCCAAGGAAACAAAACTAAGAACCACCCAAACCACACCTCATCATAATCTCGTTAAAATAAAATTGTGGTTTTGCTCCCCACCCTCCAAGCCTATGGGCTTTTCTCTGTGTGTTTTGGGAAAGGACATGTGCACTAAGAGAGATGGCTATATAAATGGACCTGTCAATCAAATGACCTCACCTTGTCAATCAAAGAGGCTTCTCCTAACCAGAATGCAATAGGCCTTTGTCTACCTTGAGTCTGGCCCACTCCTCCCTTGGAGTGCATTCAAATTAAACTTTGGCTCTTCTTTGCTGTTGTGTCTCTCTGCCTTTCAGTTCTTTGTTTCTGTGGGGACAAGAACAAATGCAACCCGCCACACAACCACCAGATCAATATCTGGTCTGAAAATTTTCTGTTGTATGGTGAATATGTTTGGTGAATGTGTTTGGAGGAGGACATACTGTCCTGTTCCCCCTCAAGCTAGGCTTTTTGTCTATAACCAAACAAAGGATGTGTATTAAGAACAGACCTATGCACCTAATTTCTATTAATCTTGGGATGCATACAGATCAGGGATCAAGTAGTAATGTGGCAAGGAAAATGATGAAGGAATAAAGATTTGTATTGATTCTCCAGACACCAAAAACTGAGAACAGTCAGGCTCTCAATCAGGGTCTTTGTTTAAATGCACACAATTTAAGAAATGCCTCTTAAGGCTCTTTGATAATTCCTGGCTTTAATAAGCACAGTTTCTGTAAACCAATACTAGTCAGTTGTTGGCAGGTTCAAAGTCCGGAGATTGGAGTTTTCATGGGACTGGAATTAAAAAGGGGTTCACTTCACCTGCATACTTTACCTTGCTTCATCTTTAGTTCAGTTCAAGTCCACAAATATTTGCTAAACACCTCAAATCTGCAAAGGCTGAATGTCAAGTGTCCAAAGTAGAAGTATGTGACTTTAAGTGACTGGAGGAACAGACTGTGCAGGGCTAATCATGCCACCAAACAGGCTGACAGGTGCAGGGAAGATGATGATAACTTTTGCCTCTGGAATGCTTCTTTTGTGGCAGATAGTGTCCTCCGCGTTTGACAGGGATTAAATGTATACCATGTAGTCATTACAATACCCCATAGAAAATGTCATTAATTACCTTATATCACAGACAGGAAAACTGAGGCATGAAATTGTTAAGTGACCTAGGGTCACATAGCTAACAAGTGCAGAGCTAGGGTTTTAACTCAGACACTCTGTCATCAAATCTTGAAATGCTGAGGGAGCACAATGAAGGGGGAGTCGTTAATTCTACTTGAGTCCAGTAAGAGCTTTAAAGAGCAAGCGGTATTTGAGCAAGAATTGGGGGCACACAATATTCAGAGCTGGACAGAATCTATGAGAGAAATGTAGGTTTTCTAGTTCCAAAGGGGAAAGGATGTGAAAGGCAGAGGGGATATGCCCGATATTTTTCATTTGCTCCCCAAGATTCAGTCTCTATCCTTCTGTACCCTGCTCTGTGCTCTGGGAAGATGATTCCTACATACCTAGTCACTTGGACTCCCTTGCCCTCTGGCTTCCGGGTGTGTTTGGCCAATGGGAGGCAGCAGCATGAGGCTTGCTGGGTGAGCAGAGTCCCTGGTTAATTTTCCCTGCTCCCTCCTGCTGGGCCACGGGCTGGCAGTGGCTGTGCTCCTCTATCTAAATCCATAACTTCTGACAGGTAGCTTCTTTCCCGTAGCTATAAACCCTCACATTCTTTGCCCATATTCGGTAACTTGCCCATTCACAAAGCTCTCTTCAGTTACCCTTTTTGAGTGGGTCCTTCCCTGCTGTGCATTGTCTGATTGAGCATACTTAGGAACAGGGAGGGCATGGTCGGAAATGCTCCTGTTAGATGCTCATCTCCACTGAGCAGAGATGCAGTACACTGATTCCAAATGCATTTGTTCTCAAACCCTCTGTTTTACAGAGTATGTTTTAGGAAATGCAAGATAATCTTCTGATTCCTGGTGGCCAATATTAGTGCAGAATAGGAATGGCGGTGATATTTAATATTTGCAGAGGACACTTTGGGCTCTGGGTAACTAATTGGCAAAAAGTCACTTAGCCATTAAGTTGAAAGACCAAGTATGGAATGGTACTTTTCTACAGAGCCCTTACTCTTTCTGGGACACGAGATTCATGTACCTTAGTATTTACAGAAGCAGAGCTGGGATTCCTTCTTATAAAGTTTTCTCAATAATGTAAATGCTAGAACATTCAACAAGCCAGCTTTTCTTGCCCCATCCCCCAGTCTGGAGTGTGCACCTGCCCAGAAAAGATCAAGTAGAGATATCTTGGAGCCCCAACACTCTTTTGGACTTTGCTCTTTAAATGCCCATTTCTAGGCTGTGAACTCTGAAAGCAGCAATCATGATGCATTCTTCTTAAAGTCCTAATGTGAGTACAGTACTTGATGCTGTTTGCAAAATGAATGCCCGGATTTTGTAGGTCAAACCACAGGGCCAGTTCTTCACATCCAACCAGACTACTTCTGCTGCCTTTTACAGATGAGTCTCATTTTGTTTTCATAAGAGTCTCAGAATGGTTGGTTATTTGCTTCCTTATGGTGAGCATTTCTATAGAGAACAAGCTTTATTATTTCTATCCCATCAGTTCTGAATGAGAAATACACATGATTTCAGTTCTGTTCAGGTCACCGCAATTCAATCCAATTCAAATCTAAGTCCATTTAGTCCAATCTAATATAATTCAATACAATTCAATATCACCTTGCTTCTTATTTGAATCAATGTTAGATTGTAGGCTCCCTGAAAGCAATGATTTTAACATTGCTGCCTCCTCAGCATCTAACACAATATGTGGCACTCAGTAGGCCCTACTGTAGTTGAATGAATGAGTGAATGCATGAATGAGTGGGTATATAATGTAGTTAGGTAGGGAGCAAGCCCTTAAGTAAAAAAAAAAAAAAAACCCTTGATTCCACTCCTGGATCTTCCAGTTACTAGCTATATAATCTTTAGTGAGACATTTAAATTCCCTGAGCTTTAGTTACTTTATCTATAAAATGGGAAAAATAAAATTACCTACCTCAGAGAGTGGCAGGTTGGATTAAAAGAGAGGATGTGGAGAAAATGCTTAGCAGGGTGCCTGGCGCATAGAGATTAGCTATCGTTGTTGGACTACTGATATTGTTAGTACAAATTATATTTGAATGGAAAAACAAGGGAATGAAAAAATGAAAAAGTCTTTGTGAAGAGTCTGGGTATAGTGAAATGAGGTGTGATGGGCTGCAGGACTTACTCTGCCCCTCAATTGCTGTGTAGCCTTGGTAAAAACCACATGACCTCGCTGAACTATTTTCTCATCTATAAATTAGGGAAACTACATTTCAGGGTTGCTGCGGGGCTCAAGGAGATAATGCATGAGAAAGTGCATAATCAATAATAAAAATCTAGATGGTTGTAAGGAACTGCTATTACTTGCATATACTTAGCACCATCCATTAATATGTCTAAGAGAATTGTCTGGAACACAAATAAAATCAGGCTGACTCGTGTGGTTTCATGTCAGATGTGAACAACCTTATAACTTAGTTTTTGAAAGGGATAAAAGGAAGCCTATTCTTTACTACACAATATTTACGAGACAGCTGACATTTTGCATAGTTTAAAATATCATGGCTGGTGTCCATTGGAAATGAAATACTAATAAGATGTATGGAATAAAAAATTTATGGTTTTGTGTTGTTGTTTACTAGTTTTCCACTTGTGTAGGACTGCCAGCTACCTGCAGGCCATTGTCATGTACCCTTAGGGCTCCAGGAAGAAACTGACTTGACTTTTGGATTGTACTTGCAAATCTGGATATCTATTGAGCAAAGAAAGTCTAAAGTGATGACCAATAATAATGAATGTGTTTGCACCATTTTTCAACATTACAATTAGGGAAGGCAAGTGTGATTAAATTTGTATAATGCCTGTATTCAATAAGTATTGAGCTAATGTGTGATGATTTAATATTAATTAAGGCTTGTTTTTGTTGAGATAAATACATGGTTTGATTACTTTTGCTTTACTATAAATGTCCTATCTCCTCTCTTAACTCCAATTTCCTCATTGACAAAACAGGTATAGTAATGTATAATTCCATGGGTTGTAGTGAGAATAATATGTTTATATTTATCTAGAACTTACACAGAACGAAGATGCTTCACAAATACTAACTTATTTAATTTGTATAATGCTCACTTAATTTGCATAATGTCCCCTACTTTATCAATGAGGAAACTGAGTTACAGAGACTTACTAACTTACTTAAGTTCACAAGCCTAGTAAAGCAGCTAGTGCAGAGCTTGGCGGAGGCTAGGCCAGCTGTATGGGACTGTGTTCTTGCTATGCCCATGGCTGATACACTAAAGCCCCTCATTTCAAGTGGTTATATTGTTGTCACCTTAAGTAAAGGAATGTAAATGCAATCTAACTGCAGGAGAGAACAACGAAGCCCACATGTGTGTGTTGATTACAATATTTCTTGAATCAACTCAGACTGAGCAGCTCCTCTGTTTGAAAGCTCACTGTTGGGTTAGTGGAGGAGCCACAAATAAATAGACTGTGTTTCCTGCTTGGTGTTGGCCATCTCAAAAGCCCTCCATGCAGCCAGGACTCCACAGAGTAAGGTTCAGGGAGTTTAATAATGGTAACTAGGACATGCACTCATGTCTGTCTGTCTACAAACTCCACAGCCTTTCCACTAAATCACAATAAATCATGAAAGGGGCCAAATGAGTCATTTAGAGGCTTTCAGCTCCACAGCACATGGCATTCCCACAATTTCTAATAAGTACCATGGCCCTACTTATTCCGGATTTTGCTATAGATGCTAAACAAAGATGAATGAGAGATAGGCCTCCAGCAAAGAATTCTCAAGGTACACTCTATCTGGGTGGCAGAGATTGTCCGTCTGTTTTTCTCAGACCTCCCCTCGCTTTAGTACTGAGGCTATTTAAATAAAAGATACAGCCAAGAGGAGTTCTGGAATGGCAGAAAGAGAAGACTTCCATTTCTCTAGTAGGTGTATTCTGGCATCAGTCTGGCTGCCCTAACCGATCTGCCTGTGTCTAGGATGACCCTAAGCAGTCCCGTAGCTGACCAGCAAACCAGCCCATATTTTTTCAAGTTTCATTTCCTGAATGCATCCTCAAAATGGAGCTAGAGGTTCGGCCACCAGAGCACCTATCCCAAAGGACTCCGGCCAGTCCCTCTTCTTCCTCATTGTTTTCTAGGGCAGGGTTACACAAATCTAGGTGAGTCATGGAGACTGACAAAATGCCCACCATACGAGACTACTAATATCATCTTGCATTTATTTTCTACTGTTGCATGAAAGTTTACCACAAACTTAGGGGCTTAAAACAACACAAGTTTATTATCTTCCAGTTTGCACATTAGTTGAGCATTCAGCACATTTTAGCTGGGTCCTCTCCTCAGGTCTCATAGGTTAAAATCAAGGTGTCGTTCAGCTGCTTCCTCATCTAGGGCCTCTGCTAGGGAAAGATCCACTCCCAAATCTACTCAGATTGTTGGAAGAAATTATCTCCCTGCAGTTGTAGAAGTGAGGTTCCCACTGTCATGCTTCTATAAGCTGAGGACCATGCTCAGCCCCTAGAGGCTTTGCAGGTCCTTGTCATATGATCTCCTTCAACTCACATCTCAAATCTCTGTTGTGGCTCCAATCTTTCCGACAACCCCTTCGGTGATCAGCTTGAGAAACCCCTCTGTTTTCAAAGGCCTCGTGTGAATAGGTCAGGCCCACCCAAGTAAACTCTTTATTTTAAGGCTGATTGTGCCACATAACATGATCTGATCCTGACAGAAGAAGGCATCATATTCACATTCTTGGTGATTGTCTTGGGCATGTACACCAGGGGTGAGGATATCACTGGGGAGAGCTTCCAATGCTGCCTACCGCATAGTTCTACCTGGAGATCCTGGATGCCATGCCCCACCCTCCAGTGAGAAGTCCCACAGAGAACAATGCCAAACCTCATTAAGACCAAATTCATGATCCTTGGCACCCACCCTTGGAACTGCAACTTGGGCAGGTGGCTCCCATTAGGAAGTCAGCTTCCATGGGCAGCTGAGTCCTTTAACCTAATGCAGATGGTTCCTAGCTTCCTGCCCTTTCCTGCACGTGACACATGCCTCACAGCTGAGCCAGTTTAAGCAATGACAGCCAGGTATATGACAGCTTAATATAGTACAGCATGACAAAGCCTACAAGACATATATTAGACCTCAGTATATATGCTGGAAGGAGTCATGGACTCTGCCTGGTAAAAGGGTTGTTGGATGGGAGAAGACTCAGCAGAGAACTGATGGTTGTCATGGCCTCAATGGAGGATTAGAGTTGAACGAAAGGACAGGAAGGGCGTGCCAGAGAGAAGTCAAGGAAGCCTAAAAGGGCCAGAACTGTGGTACAGGGTTAGTCTAGAGTGAAAGGGCTGTTTGGGTTTAAGACAAAGTGGTTGGGAAGAAGCTAAGAGTGGGGCTTACATATCATATTCAGATAGGAATTTAACTTGGAAATAAACGTAGTCACTGGTTCTTGCATAGGAGATGACAAGACCCGATGTGTCTCGAGAATAATCATCCTGGGGACAGGGTGAGCTGATTTAAGATGGGGCCATTTAGGAGGCTGCTACAATAGGCCAGTGGGAGGGCCGTAGTGAGGGGATTGGAGAGAGAAGAATGGTTTAGATACTAATTTTGGAGGTAAAAATGAGAGGGAACATGCAGGTGGTGTGTTTATAAGCTTAGAGCATGCTGCTCACCGCCCTTCACAATTTTATATGCCACATCACATAAATCACTTTACATTCTCCTGTAAACTTTGCATCTGTCTGACTGCCTTCCTCATGATCTGCATTTACTTCCAAGCTTTCATCCTTCAGAGGTCAGATACAGTATTTCACCAAGGCTGGCTCACTTCCACGTGGATTCATGGCAGGGTGAGCACCCTCTTCCCTTCACGGACCCAGCACTGCAGCTTCGGCTCCCACTGCTCAGATATCCCCGGATGATTTAAGCATCCTCTAATGTGTCACTGGTTCCAGCTATCTTTCTCCAAGCTCTCCAATGGGGTTATTGTTTAAGAAGCACCTGCTGGTGAGTTGGTGACCTTTGCCTCACCCTGTGTCAGAAAAATAACATTGATACCTATAAAAAATCCATGTGTTGGAAATCTAATCTCTGGTGCTAGAAATCAGAAAAATCCTTTGGGGGTTAGTGACTGGAAGGGGATGGGAGGGAGCCTTCTGGGATGCCAGAAATGTTCTCTATATTTATCTGGTGTTGGTTCCATGGCTATGTTTACTGTGTGAAAAGTTATTGAGTTGTGCCCTTAAGATCTGTGTGCTTTAGTATATATGAGTTATGCATCAATAAAGACAAATGAAGACGGTAAAAATAACCATGTGCCATTCCCAAAGCTTATCCAAAGTTCTTAGGTGGGTTTTATGATCTGTGTTATTAAAAAATTGAGGTTCAAGTTTAAGTGACTCCCCCAAAGTCGGATGGAAAGCCGTGGTCAGAGTCAGGATACAAGCCCATGTTTTTCTCATTCCAAAAACTGCACTCCTTCAAGTACAAGACTAAAGGTTTGCCAAACTTCTTTTGGATTTTTCTTTCCTCTGGAATACAATTGCCACTGGGTACATTTGTGTGTCTCTAGTATGCATGTTAGACTTATTATATTCTGATACAGTTGGCTTATTGACCCACAATGAGGCTATAGTCCCTTGTAAAAGGGCAAAGTATGATTCTTGCATCAGTTATCCAAGGGAAAATCAAGTTCTGAGACAGGAACCAGGAATCAGGAATAAGAACCTTAGACTGGTAAAATAGGATGGCCCTGCCTCTTAGGTAAGCACTCCTGAGAGGTAGAGGAGGGTGGCCTCTCACATGGGCTTGGGAAGACTCTGGTGTGAAAGCCATGATCTTCAAATGATTATACTTTATTTCACAAATGAGATTATCTAGCTTCCCTTCCCTTTGTATTCCTTTGGTAGTGTTTGTCTAAGTGTGATAAAATCTCCTGCATCACATTTCTTTCAAAAAAACCCCACAGATTGCTGATTCTCACTTCAGACCTACATTATCAGAATGTCTAATATCTGGACCATTTTAACAAGTTCCCCCAGGGATTTCTTTTAACATCTACCAAAGTTTAAATGCCACTGCCGTGGAATTTAGGACAGTGATTTGTGACACGCCAGTTTCAGACTCTCCTGTGGGGATCTCTACAGACACTCCACCTTAACAAAGAAGTAGTTCCCCTCTGAGCTCAGAATGGAGATGACTAGTAAGAAAGTCCTGAGGGAAACAGTAGAGGGTCTTTGAAGCCAAACTCCTAAGTTCCTCACAGAGACCCTTTGACCCACACCAAACTTGAAGGCTTGGATTTTTTACTTTTTCTTTTTTTGATACATATGTAAAATCCACTTTTTCCAGGGTTTAGTTTTGGGCAAACATAATGTCGTGTAACCACATACCGTAAAGAAATAGAACAGTTCATTACCCCCCAAATTTCCCTTGCATCCTTTTATAGTCTCTCTCTATCCCCACCTCTGGTTTCTGTAACCATTGATCTGTTTCTGTTTGTTTAGTTTTGCATTTTCCTGGATGATGGCATTCTACGTAGAAGGAATCATGTACCCCTTTGAGTCAGTTCATTTTCACTTAGCATAATTCGCTCATACATAATTCATGCTGCTATGTGTTTCAGTACTTCAATTCCTTTTATTACTGGGATTTTATACACTGTATGGACACACCACAGTTTGTGCGATGAGAGGAACTGCCCTGACTCAGGTGTGTCGGGGCCGGAGGTGGCAGGGGAAAGCAGGGGCCGGCGAGTATGCCTGAGAGCTCTCGTTTGGAATGTGACCGTGTGACACTGAGCTCTCTGTGCTGCTACCTACAACATTGTGAACGGAGAATGATCCTTCAGATGTGGACATCTACAACCAGAGGAAAAATTTTTTAAAGGTGGCCATAGACTGATGAGATATACTTACTTATTTCCCTCAGTTAATTATGATTACTTTCTTAATTTCCAGCAAGATCTGATTTTGTGGACTTTGGGGGAAGGACTATCTAAACGTCTGTCTGCTTTCACAAGTTGCCATGTTAAAGAATGGAGAGTGTGAAGAGCACTACAATGACAGTGACGAGTCCAAGGCTTGTACTTTCCAGATGTGGGAATTTGGGTAAGCTCTGTTCCACAGGGAGATCCCGGTGTACCTCATCTACCTCCTTCCTCCTCTGCTGGCCTTTGCTGGGTATAAAAAACATGCCTATAATCTACAGGTACAGATTCAGGTGAGGAAGCAGATGCTAAACCCTTTGAAATCCTGAATTTATTTACACATGATAATTACTTTTAGAGGCATATGTGCGTGTAGTGTGTCTTCACTACAAATCTGTGTGGCTCAGAGGTAGTCTATGCCCACACAGTGCTTCCCATAAAGGTAGGAACTCAAACGAACTTTGAAGGAAAGATAGGAAGAAAATCTATATAACGCCTAGTATAAACTTAGGTAGTTTAATTTGAAAGTCATGTTACAGTAAGTATTTCCTGAAATAATTTTAGCTATGAGACCTGATCATTTGATTCTGATGAGTCTGGACAAGTTGAAATTCCTTTTTTTTTTTTTTTTTTAAACTTTCATGTTTGATCTGTACTCTTAAAACTACCAAGTTAAATTGTTAATTATAAAGTAAAAGATAAATTCAGAACTCAGAGTGTGAGTATAAAATATCACTTTGTTACAATTAAAGTTTACCTATTTCATTATTAATTTGATTGAGCCATTTGCCCTAGTATGTTAAATATCAAATCTTCTAGAATTCTGGTGGGTTTGACATAAAATTCACCCCTTTTAAAGTTACAGTTTAGACCGATCACACTGATGTGACTCCAATGTGAAGTGAGAATAACCACATAGTTGTTGTGAGGTTAGAATGCTTGTGTTATATGATAATTTAATGAAGGTTAGGAGGGGGAGTGGTACATTGACTGAGGGTCTGCTATGCAGAGTTCCTAGGATATCTTTGAGGGGTAATGAACTTTAATAAAATAAGATCTCTGCCTTCAAGGGACTCACAGTCTACTAGGTGTATGTTGTGGGGCTGGAGGAGAGATGTAAATGAAAGGATAATTGTATTTCAACAGATAATGTTCTGTATGAGAGATGTAGCCACAGTGATATGTCTTCTACACAGTGGAAGACTAGGCGCTGAACCTTGAATGGTCATGAGAACAGCCTCTTTTCTGTTCCCCGGTTTCCTCAGAAACCACCTCAGAGTGTAGTCATGAGCATTAAACAAGTCAGTATTTGTGAAATGATGTGTGCATAGTACAAACCATTTTTTAAAATTAAATAAAGAGGCCAAGGGGTCTGTGTATGGTAGATCTTGAAAAGGGAGAGCAGAGTGCAAATGGAGTGGCGCTCAGGTTCCTTTTGGCAGGAGAATAAGATGTGAGCAGAGAAGCTGCCAGCTATGGGGCTGGAGAGTTCATCACGAGAGCATTGTAGACCATCCTAAGGGTGGTGGGTTTTATCCTGAGGGCTACGAGAAGCCATGAAAGGAGTTCAAATCAGAAAAGACCAGAACCAAGGAGCCCGGTGAGGATTCTTTTTGGTATTACAACTAATAAAGGCTGGTGGCCTGAACTAGAGAAGGGAAGAAGTATTAAGGAGGCAGAATCAACAGGTCTTCAGGACAGGCTATTAGGGGTTGAGAAGACTGGAAACAAAGTATTTCCCCCAAGTGCCTGGCTTGGGTGTCAGGGGCGGGAGGCACCATTCACGAGAGAAGAGACTGGAAGAGGAGAGGGCCTGGGTTGTGCCTAGGATGGATGTTGTCGATGGAACCTGCTCTGTCTGGGTGAGCTGGACATGGACGTGGTGACTGCTCACTCCAGGGCCTGAATGGCTGGCATTTGTCTGGCTTCACCAAGGGCAGGGGAAAACTGACTGGGCACTGCTGTCTGATTTGGGTGTGTGAAACTGAGGGCCAACTACGGAGGGCTCCGGCTCAGGGAATAAGCACAAAGCTGGACAGAGCTCAACACAGAACAGAAAGTTAAATGAAGGCAAGGAAAGGATGGCTAGGAAGAGGAAAAAACGGAGGGTCGCAGAGGGTCCATGAAGCTAGCAGTATCTGTCTGCTACAGGACCTTCCTGAGGATAACAGCCCCATGAGGTTCTTTCTGATGAGTCACTATGACCTGGGACAAGAGTCTCAAGCAAGAACAAGCCAGATACATGTCCTAAATTGATTAAATCAGGATCTGACATCTGAGCTAATGTTATATCACCTGGAAAGGTCATTACTGTTACCTGTCCCTACCACCATCCCAACACAGTTTGGAAAAAAAAAAGTGTCACTAAGAACACTTGATAAAAGATGTGGCGGATATAGGCACTCATGTCCTCTCTTGGAAAGGATGAACAGCATCCACAGAGAGGGTATTCTGAACCATGTTATGCTGCTCCGTAAGTGTTGGGTCCCAGAGTGATTTTCCAGCAGTGAAAGAGAGAGGACACTTGTCTTCCTTCATGCCTCCTTGTATGTTTGCAGTCAGTCAATCCCATTATTATCCACTTTTGTGAGAGGAAGAAACTCAGGCTCAACATGCAACATTGTTACACAAACCAAAAATCAGCCTCATTTGTTGAGGGGCTAAAAAGTCTGAAGCTCAACTGGATATTTTCTCTATTCTACACGGCCTTGCCAATACTTTGATAAATACAATTCAATCAGCAGTCTATGATAAATTTTATTAAAATGTCAAGAGGCTTACCAGTCAGAATGAAAAGGCAGGATAAAAAACTTATCTGTGGGTTTTACTAAACCCCACACTGTTGGAATAGAATTCCTACTGTTCAACAAATCCAGGCTCACTCCCCTGTATTCTATTGTGCCAAGAACAAAGTGATAGGATGAATAATGTTTTCCTTTTTCTCTGCTCAAGCTTGGAGCTTCAAAGTGGACACAACATGCCTCTTTTGGTTCCGAAGCCAGGGTGTTGGGTAGCCACCACACAGATACGTTTTGCTTCATCTGAAACCTTATTTCCCAAGTTGGGAACGAGCAGCTCTCGCTCTCCAGTAAAAGTTTATTTGCCTGTGTTTCCTTTTCTTCAAAAATCACGAGTCATAATAAATGTCTTTTTTTTTTTTTTTTTTTTTTGCTGGAACCACAATAACTTCAAATCTCTGGGAAGAAAACATGAAAGGAAGGCCCAAACACACAGAAATTGGTTCTTGCATCATCCTCTTTATCCCGTACTGAGGCTTTCGGATGTAAAAATTGGCATTATCAGAGGACCTAAAGGCAGTTGCTGGGATGTACAGCAAGGAACAAAGTGAGATCTTTCCCGAACAAGTGATTATCAAATTACAGACGCGTCACAGGCGCTTCCTGGGAAGGGTCAGCACCTTCCCTTGCTCCCAACAGACAAAGAATGTGTGACCGGCAGATGGATATTTCAGTTAACTAAACAGCTGGCTAATAACTGAACTGACAGCACACAAAGGTTGGTTTAAGACAATGAAATAAAAGTGTCTTTTTATAGACTATTTTTGCCTATTCAATAGCTTGGTTGGGTCTTGTTTTTTCTGTGTGTTTTTTTTTCTTTCACTAGATGAGGCTGTGATTCTAAACTCAAATTTAAAAGAGGAGACGGAACTCCCAGCTAATGATGCATGGAGGGGTGTGATCCGTCATGAACAAAGAAGAGGCAAAGGAGGGGAGCGAAGCCAGCGGAAGTACCAGCCTCCTGCGGATGACGGTGGAGGCCTAAATCAATTGTCATTAACTAATTACTCTTCCCTTTTGTCAAGATAAATTGGTTCATCCAATGTGTTGTCTAAGTGTGTCAGGTGAATTGCATTAAAAAGGATAAACAGCATTCTTTTGCCTACACTCTGTCGAAAATCTTAACAGCTTAATTGTTCTGCTGATCAGAGAGGCAGTGCTGGGTAGTAATTAAGGGCCAGGTCTGGGACTGCTCGGATCTGAAGTCTCCTTCATCACTTCCCAGGGCTGAGGCCTCAAGCAAGCCCCTTACCCTCTCTGTCTCTGTTTCCTTACCAGCAAAATGAGCATAACAATAGTCTTGGTGTGAGAATTTTAAAAAGATAATATAGACTTTAGAAGGTGATATTAAAAAGTGATCTAAAATGTTAGGCATGGTGTGACTGGCACATAGTAAGATTAGTAAACATGCAATACTATACTTTTCCTTGTTTTTCCCACTGAGAGAGCCATATAAACATATAGGCTGCATCGTTTCAATATACAATACCCAGATTCTCAAAAAAAGCCCTTCATGTAATCAGTGATAGCAATAATTCCAGCATGAATACTTTAGGGTTATGGAGCCCTTTCCTATCTAACAGAATTTTTAGTTGTCAAAAAATGTTGCTAGGGAAATTGGTTTTCCTATTGGAATCTCTATGACAGAGGAGGGAACTAAAGCTGATCAGGTTAGGTAGCTTGGCAGTGTACTTAGCCACACTGGAGATCCAGTCCAGTGAACTGGATATAACATTCATATTGTGTAATCAGAGTTCAGTTTAAATCTTGGCTTCACCAGTTCTTAGCTGTGTGACCATGGGCAACTTGCTTAACCTCTCTGAGCTTCACTCGCCTCATCGGCTAAACAAGGATACCAATATATACCTATCTCACAGGGCTGTGGTAAGAAGTAACAAAGAGATAAAAAGAGCACATAGCAAAATCTTGGTGAATATTAGTTGCCACCTGTTCATTATTACTGTTGTGATCATCCTCATCACTATTACTTAGGTTAAGTGTTTAATAGGGAAAATTTTTTTTTAATTATTATCATCATAAAACCTGGTATCTTTCCACTCTATTATCTCTTTACCTTAGCCTTTTTTGGCCACATATCATATGCAATTAGCACATAGAGTATGTGAGCAACGGTCCTCCTTTTATGGATGAAAATTTTGACATTTTTGATCTACGTTATTTAGTCCCTTATGAACCAATCCCCTTGAATGTGACCCCATGTGGTTTATGCTAACGAAGTTGAGTTTCTCCATCTTCAAAGTAAGTAAAACTGAGATACCTGGCCTGTAACCACTGCCTCCTGACTTGTCATCTCTTTCTGTTAAGTAGAAGGAATTTTACACTTCCTGGACATCACTTATCCTACACATAGGTATTGATGGACACGATGTGCTAGACACTGTACCAGGAGCAAAGATTAAAATGGTAAAGAAAACACACCTTATATGTTTGACATTTGCATGTTGGACCTTACAATTGGTGGGGAGACAGAATTAATCAAATAAGCGTCTAATCATAGCATGGTAAGGTGACCTCGTGTCATGTGAGCACTTATGAGACTTGTATGGATACCCAGGGAGGTTTCCCTGAGGATGTCTCATTTGAGGTGCTCTGACAGATGAGTAGGGCTTAAGCAGAAGGGTTTGCGAAGACCCAGTCGTACAAGGGGGGTGGAGCTTTTAAAGAACTGATAAGGGTGTGCCAGGAGGACAGAGTCTGAACTGAGTCCTCAAACCACGATAGAACATGCGCATTTATCCTAAGAAGAATAGGACCCCGATGAAAGTTGTAAGCATGTGAAAATCAGGGGGTGGAGGAAATTCATAAGATCTGCATTTTGAAAAGATCTGTCTAGTGGCGGGTAAGAGGAGGGTTGGGTGAGAGCAGAGGGATGAATTAGGAGACTCCTGCCATGTGCCATCATTTCATAAATTCTCAAGCAAACATTTGTAACACTTCTTACTCCAGTGTTACAAATGAGGAGCCCACATTTCATAGGTGTTAATTTACCAGAATGGCAGTTGGCACCTGGGAGAGTGGGTTGATGGGGACAGGTAGACCTGGGTTCCATCCTTCCTGTATCCCTGCTGCATGCCTCAGGATAAGCTCACATGCAAAAAAACCTGGGCTCCTCTCACCAGAAAGGGACATACATAAAATCACAAAGTCAAGTGCCCTAGTCTTTCATGTGAAACGTACACATAGGCATGCCCTTGTGAATTCAAAGAAAAACATTTTTTTATAAAAGAAAGATATACAAAATGAAAGTGGCTTAAAGGCAAAGCTGTTCCCGTCTGGAGGTGAGCAGGATTGGGAGGTGCAGCGCTGCCACTACCACACAGCTGCCGTCAATGAACTCAGCTCACTTCTCCAGCATCTCCTGTCTGTGCTTTGCTCCCAGAAGACCAGCCTCTCTGCCTTTGTGCAGGCTCAACTCCCTGCCTGTAAAGCTCTCCAAACCCCGACTGTACCTGTCATCAATGGGTAAACAACACCACTAACTTTTATAACCATCTCAATATTCCACTTGTCCTGGAAGCCTTTCGAGCCCTGCCCTGCCCCACTCCCCACCACAAAACTGACCCTGCCCTCTGTCCCAGCCCAGACCCTCAAGGGTAACTCCTTCCTGTCCAGCCCTCTCCCACCTGGACTCTGAGCTCCTTGAAGCCAGGGACTTTAACATCCAGATCTCTACCCTGGCAAATAGTTGAGAATAAATGAATGGAAAGGAGGAAAGAAGAGAGAATGAAAAGGGAAAGAAGGAGGTGGGGGAGGTAACGGACCTAAAGTGTAGCTTAGGAGAACTTGCTTAAATGGCACCACACCACGTGGTGTCTAGATAGCAAATACCGCATCATTCTTGAGCCCCTTTGTCTGTAGTGAAGAATGAAAAAACTAAGTTATCGCAGGGCAATGACCAGGTTGCTCTGTCTGGTGAGAAGGGAAGGAATGTTACTGTGCCAGAGATGGATTTGTTTTGCTCATGGAAGTAGGGAGATAGGAGATACTCTAGGTGGCAGCCTGACAAATTGCATCCTGCCCTACAGAGACGACACACTCCTGAGGAGCACCCACTGTGGCCCAGAGGCTTGGAGAGAGGGCTATAGGCCCACGCCGGTCAGAACTCTGTCCTTCGTTTGGGGCATCAGTGATGCCGTAAGGCTATTACAAAAATCACAAATTTGCTATATTCTTAGGGGCCATGTCGTTACAAATGCTTATTTTGCAAAAGAGATCACCGAAAACCAGAGAGGTTAAACACCTTGCTCAAGGTCACACTACTGTCAGTAACAAATGAGGGTTGTCCCCTGTGTCCCAGCATGCCTTCTCCTGAAACAAGGCAGGGACTGGACATGTGTTCATTCATCATTCATGAAAGACTCTTGGCATTTTTCATTACTTACATATCTTCCTCTAAGAAACACAAAACAATTTAATCAGCATTGATAGTGTCACTCTGTACTGAGGCACTGCATTACAGAGGCCACTGGTAGAGAAGCAAGAGCACAAGCTTTGGAGCCAGACAGACTCTGTGTTATATTCCTGGTTTTCCTGTTGCGCCTCAGCAACGTTGGCCAATTATTTGAACCCTGATTTGACCCTTGATTTTCCCTGGCTTCTCTCCCAGTGTGTGTTTGAGGGGAATGGAGATGAAAGGGTGGGAGCTGAGGTTGATCAAACTGATGTGACATTTAAGGGACAGAGCAAGATTTGCGGCCTCTCGGACTGGAGCCTAGAGCTGGGAATGTTCACTGAGATAACAGAGGAGGTGCAGGCTGGTGAGCAACAGGCCCGCGAGTGAACAGCAAGCCCCTGAGGGACTTGTTAGCATCAACAAGTCAGGCAAGAGCCAATTCTGCTCCTATAGGCAGGGCCCACCTGGTGGGGGTGGAGGCAGCAGAGCTGGGGGGCATTTCGGGGAGGAGTTCCTGAATGCTTGTTTAGGCCGGAGTAACATGATTCAAGGCACATCTGGAAGATCAATAGGAGGAAGGGGTGTGCGAATCATTTGTTAAGCATACATTTTAGTGGATATGAATGTGTAACCACAAAACCAAATGCATAAAAAAGTCACATAGCTTAATTTTTGAAAATTAAATCAAACACTTTGAACATAATTTTAAATACAACTTTGAATTCATGACGTTAATAGAAAATCCAGTCTCAGTAAACTGGAGTTGTATTCGGGGCCTGCAGAGTTCCCAGTAGTCTTATGCAGAGTACAGCCCTGGGGAAGGGCCCTTAGGACTTTCGTCCCCAACAGCCAAGCTCAAAAAAGGTAATTGCCTAGGACCTCTGGATTTCAGCAATTCCGCTTTTTTTAAGATCATGCTGGGCACCCAGGCCTTTGCTGAGGTTGCCAGCCCTGGTAGCCAGGGTCCAGGCTTTGGTCTCTTGTCCTTGGAAAAGATTCTGCCACCTTTGGTGGGTGGGGGCCCAACTGAAAGGCTGAGAGTTTCCTGGGATACAAAGGACTTGCAGATGTGGCCTTCCGTGGCCTTCCGTGGCCTTCCTTCCTGGCCTTCCAGAATCTTCTCTTGTCTCTACCTATTTAATGTCGTCTCTCACTCTTCCTTTCTTTTTACTTCAATGACAACTCTAAAAGGCTTTTGATTCTTTCTTTGTCTAAACAATGAGTACAGTCACCATCAAGAACTGGCTTTCAAAAAAGCCTGGAAAAGCAGATTCCCCTGAGGAGAGGAAACCTGAGTTTTGGCCTCGTCCTCAAAATGAGGACAGAGCCAGGGACTATCGACCTTCTTTCTGTCCATTTTTTTTTCACCTCAGAGGAAACAAAACAAAGTTAATGTCTCACTAAGTTATCTTGACACAATGAAATGCCCAAGTTTTGAATGACTTATTTTAAAAACTGTGGTAAAATACACATGATATAAACTTTACTATCTTAATCATTGTTAAGTGTACGGTTCAGTATTAAGTACATTTACATTGTTGGGCAACCAATCTCCAGTACTTTTTCATCTTGCAAATGGGAACTCTACCCATTAAACAACTCCTGTTTCATCCTCCTCCCCACCTTTGGCAGCCATCATTCTACTGTCCATCACCATGAATTTGATTGAGGTACCGCATATAAATGGAATCACAGGGCATTCGTTTTAGTGACTAGTTTGTTTTACTTAGCACGATGTCTTCAATGTTCACACATGTTGCATGGGCCAGAATTTTGAATCCTTTTCAAAGCACATAATATTCCCTTTATGTACATACCCCATTTGCCTACCCATTCATCCATCAGTGGGCTCTTGGACTGCTTCCACATTTTGGCTATTGTGAATAATGCTATGAACATATGTGTGCTGAATGATTTGATTTTAACACATAAAGGAGAGTCAATTTAGGAGTATTTTTATCACAACATAGCTTTTGGACACCCACATGCCAGAGTTTAGGTAGTCTAGGAAACCCCAAAGGAGTGTGTCATGGGGACATGGCAGGAAAGGGGATGAAGAGCATCAGCTACCTTCCAGCCCCAGAAGTGTAGCTCGGAATACCCGCCTGACAGGGCTGGTAGGAAGATTAAAGGAGGTCACTGAAGAAAAGCACTGGGCGCTTAGTAGGCATCTCTTACATTGCAATTATCTTCCCTTCCCTTTGAACTTGTCCGCTCTGAGTGCAGACGCCTGGGAGTACACAGGGCCCATGGCTACTGACAGTGCATCAAGAATTCCCAAAATGATTTGACTGCAGATCCTGCCTTCTGTATAGTCAAAACATTTAAAATACCATTAAACCTCTGCTTTCCCAGCTCTCTGGGTTCCTGCAACCTATGGCTCACAAAATTTCTGTGTCTGCAGGGGTTCATAATATTCTCCAGGCTCGATGCAGCGCCACACAGGTTTCCATGAAGCGATTACGAGGAAGAACACAGTACGGCTCACCTCTTATTTTGAGATGTCAATTTTGCATGACATTTATCTCTCCCCGTGATTATGTATTTTTGTTACCCGTGATCATTTTTCAGGGGGTCTAGAGGGTCTGTTAAAGTTCTATAACTTAGTTTATTTAGATTTTAGATTTTTAGATTTTTCCTAAGGCATCTAGTGCAGCACAAAAACATACACTTCCATCTGCAAAAGGCAAAGAGGAGAGGAGGCAAGGAAGGGCATTTATTATTAGCCATCATTGATGGAGCACCTCCTGTGTCTTGGAGCCTAAGCTGGGGGCTTTACCTCCATGATCGTTCAGTGCTGCTTGAGAATCAGAGACTTTAAGTGACTTGATTAGTATTAAATAATATTCAGGGAAAATGTACTTTCACTTTGCTTAATAAACTCCTGCCACAAAAAAATAAATAATATTCAGGAAGTGCTCTGTCAGGATTGAACCCAGCCCTGACTGGCCCCTGAGTCTGTGCTCAGATTGCCACACAATTTATATGTAGCCAGTAAAAGCCCAGTCATCCAGGAAATACAGAGGTAGTAACCCTGGTGCCTGGACTTTGAATTCCAGGCAGGACTATGCTTCTTTATTACACATGATTATATCCCCAGGCAAAAGAATAGTGTTCTGAGAGCTTAAAGAAGGATGCAATCATATCATTTAGGCTAGCTGGAAAATTCTTCAGGTCCTTTATATGGACCTGAAGAATTTATAGGAAGAAGGGCATTCTAGGAGATTGAAAGTTGATTCTTGTGAAAACTAGTGTGAGAACTGAATTTACTCTTCCTCTTAGCCTATGCTTTGCTATATCTAAAAGGGACAATGGTGTGGGCATCTGTGCTTAGCACAGACACTTGCAGCTACTGGGATGAGATTCAGAATCTTGTCCTGGCTGGCTGCTCGCCAATGTATTGTGTCACATGACTGACAGGGAGCTGAAATTCCAGAGAGAACAAAAATGAAATAGGAAAGGGAAGCGGTTGTCCCCAGTAGGTCCCTCGAAGGGGCTCCTGTTTAGCATTTCAGGCACATTTCTCAAACTCCAAAGGCTCACCTCTGGAGGATGCAGCTTATCCCCTTCAGCCTGGGATCAAGCTGCTTCAGAAGTACCCTTCCAGGCTCACTTCCCACTCTCCTGGAGGTGCAGGAGGGCTTCTGATCACCCCCAGGCTCTCCCAAAACCCCAAGCCCGGCCGCAGCACCTTCCATCCACATCCATTTCCCTCTTTCCATCTGCATGGGATGGGGGCATCCCTAATCCACTTCTTAAGACTAACTTGGAATTAAGAATTAAGAAATACGACTCTTCGTTAGTAATACCTTCCTCTTCGCCAGGCAGAACTAGGCTAGCTGTTCCCTACTAAATGTTCCCAAATGCTGTCATTGCTCTCCTTGCGAAGAGTCTCAAAATGCGCTACCTGAATTATCAGGGACCAGGTTTGTTTGCTCCACTAAGGCTGTGCACTCCCAGAGTTTAAGAAGAGTTTAGGCCACCAATGAATGAATGGGTGAGGGAACAGCTGAGTGAATGAGTGATTTCTCCATTCCCACAGCAAGGTCTGCCCCTCTGGGCAAGTGAGTAGGGCTGTGTACAAGTGAGAGTAAGAGTGAATAGTGGGATGGGGATCTGATCCCTGCTGCGACCAACACACTATGACCACAGGTGGATATGGGCAGTGGCAGGCATAGGTACACTTTCCTGAGACAGCTGCTGTGAACCTGCCATGGAATTTAGTGAGTGGCAGATGGTACTCAAGCAGCTTCTCAGCGGAAAAAAACATCAATGACCTAAAAAAAAAAATCTAAAGAGGATTAAAAACAGAGCATGCTTATACAATTCTGTTGAGGCTTTCAGAAGGTACCAGATGGAAATCTCCATGTGTTTTGTTTTCTTCCTGTTTTCTATTTCATGTAGAACAGCATTCTCCAAAGCAGTGTCCCCTATCCAGTAATACCTATCAGGCAGTTACTTCTGTCCCTTAGCCACAGATAAATCACATCCCTGCATTTTGTGCTAACCAGTACATTTCAGGAAAGGCAGCCTGTGGGAGTAGATAGAGGTCACTCTGGCCTTTGCAGAGATCTGGGTGCATATCTGAACCAGACCACTTAACTAGTTGGAGGACCTTGGACAAATTGACTTAATGTCTCCTTCTCTACAGTATAAAATGGGAAGAACATCCCTGGCCATCACTGTGGTGAGGACTGAATGGCTTTTAGTAGCTGATGGGTGGTGAGTGGTGCAGAAAGCAGGGAACACAATCTGGAGGAGCAGGTCTGGAGGGGCTGTCTTTTAATTTTGGAAAGCTCTTAAAACTTTTAAAAGGTGTTTTCACATTTCTCATTTGCTCTTTAAAAACAGATTTGTAATGCAGGTCCCTGGTGTGGGATTTTAAAGCAGGAGCATAAACATTCTCAGATTTGGGAGCTCCACCCTGTTATGTCTCCAGGCATCTTGCAATCCTCTGCCTTCCCCTTTTATTTACTTCCTCAAATTTCATTCATTCATTCATTCAATCATGAGTGCATCCCTCGGTCATTTATTTATCCTTAAGTGATCACATAACAAACACCTCCTCTGGGCAGGCACCATGGTCGGCATGTGAGAAACAGACACAATCCCAGTCTTCACGGAGCTCCTCTCCGGGGGATCATCAGACACGTGAGTGTGCGCACACACACATACACGGAATTGTAGAAAAAGTGGTAGGTGCTACAACAGACACACAAACAGGGAATTGTGGAAGCATGGAAGGTGTGTTGGGGAAGAAGCAAGGCAAGCTTCAAGAAGGAGGTGATAGCTAAGCTCCAGTTTAACCTTCACTAGCCAGGGCCCTGAGAAAAAAGCCTTTAAAAGCTTTTTCCAGTGGCCTCCTTTATGCAATTATAAGGCAGGGTGCTAAGCCTCCATTGCCCTTGGAAAGATGAGAAGAGAAAATGTTAGGGCCTTTGTCATTTAGGCCTGGTACTGGGGAGATGACCGATTGATTTGCAAAGGGATTTCAGAGCCTTCAGAGGATAGAAGGAATGTGACCCCACAGCCTGTTTCAGACATTTACAACTAGAAAAATCTTACCCAAGATTTGCTAAGGAGAATTCACCAGGAAGGCAGGGGAGAGTGGCTGGTGACCCTGGCTCAGCCCAGGAAACAAGGGTAGGAAAGTCCTGGGCACAGCACTGATGGGGCTGAAGCTGGGAGCTCGTCAGGCCTCAGAAGCCCTGACTCAGTGTCTCGTTTGTGCAAACAACAGGCGAGCCTCACTGCGTGGGCAACAAATGCTGTGACCTTGGTACTAACCAGGATCTAACCAGGAAAACAGAAACTATTCCAGTCTTAATGTGGAGAATCTATTATGACGATGATGGAGCACCAAGAAGTCCTGTAGGCCCTGTGGGGAGACCTAGAGATGAACAGCAGCACAAAAAATAAGGGAGGGGGAGGAAGAGGTGATCTGAGACGGAGAGGAAGGGGGAGAAACAACCTGGCTTATTCCTTTCACCTTCTAAGTTCCCCCTAGTGCCTCTCACCATTTAGAGCCAGATGCCAAGGAGGCCTGGACGTCCCGCCAGCTGTAATCAGCCTCCACCCTGTGATTCAGCGCCAGGCAGGGGAAGGGCGACAATGGGGCTGAAGGCAAACAGGCCAAGGCTCGCTCACAAGGGCATCCTTGGGAACGTGGGCAAGTCCAAGCTGTGCAGAGCCCCTTCCACAAGGACACCACTTGGAAGGAGCCGTAGTAGAAGGGGACTGATCAGACTAGTTCTCTCCCTTGGTTTGACACACCCCAGCATTTTTGGACAATCCAGGCGATGTGGCATATCAGAGAAGAACTTAAGAGATAACATCATACTTCTTGTCAAGAAGGCATATGAGTTCATGTTCAATTAGTTGACAAAGTAAATTGTATTTGAATGTAACTGAAACCCAAATTGGGAATGAGATCATATATATTACATGGTATTATAGTAGTTAATTGTACCTACTGATATTGAGTTCTTACTATGTGCCAAGCATTGTATTAAACACTTTACATAAGTTATGTCACTTAATAGTCACTAAAACCCTGCAAGGGTATATGTTATCACTCCTGTTACATATGAGGAAACTGATATTTAGGTACTTGTAGAAGGTCATGTAAGCAGTAAATAGCAAAGATAGATTCTAATTTCAATTCCCTCGGAATCCAAAATATATGCTTTTAGTCACGATGGTATATGGCTGCCTAGGAACAAAAGTGTGTCCCTCACATTCCAGTTAGAATGCAGCCTGGCTCATTCCACTAGAAGGGGTGCAGTCAACTGCCATATGGTGGAGAAAAGGCTGCATATCCCTAATGCAATGTGACGTCCCAGAAATCAGTATCAAGACCCTGATCAAAATATATTTGCACAATGTGTAGAAGTGATAGTCTTCTTAGCTTCTGTAATTGGATATCTGGCACTAGCCCTGCTCTCCCCACTGCTGTAGAGAAAATTTGGTCCTAGTTAATGCAGCAAGGGAAATGGGCTGGAACCAACCAGAAGAATTTGAGCTGATCATCCTGCAAAATATGTCCGAGTTCTGAGGTGTGATGCTGTGAGATCCCCCCCAGGGACGGTGCAGAGGGAAGCCCCATTGCCTTTAGCTCCTCTGAGTAAGTGCTGGGTAAACACAAGGAATCCAGATGATGGTTATGACAGTGTCTCCCACTAGCTAAGGCTTAACGAGGGCTTTTGAAAGCTGGAAACCAGGGATCACTACAGGAAAATGATGGAGACAGTCCCTGGTAATAACAACCCCCACTGCAGCTCCATGGCGGTATCATATATATTATCTCCTTGGGGCCTCTCCATGGTCCTAAGGGGCAGAACAAGTATTTTTATCTCTGTTTTCCAAGGAAGAAAACTGAGGCCCAGAAAACAAAGGTGAGTATCTGAAGATCATCATATAGGCTATAGTAGGTGAACTGGGATTAGAATCTTAGTCTCGAGATACAGGTTTAGACCTTATTGCCTTGCACTAAATTGAAGAGATATGGATGCTTTATGTCTCTTTCATACCCATCTAGGTCTTGGGAGTTGAAACGATAGATCTGCAAACAATTCCTCTAATACAAGTATCCTAAACATGAATCAAGTTTTCTGTGGCAGCAATGCCTGATTTAGCTTCAGATAACAAGGTTATTCTAGAGAAAGGACACTCACCCAAAAGGCAGACCCATGAAATTCCAGGAACGGAGCTGCAGAATGCAGCAAAAGGGCTTACACCTCACTCAGGGGAGCCACTTATTCATTGGATCCAGGCACCCTCATACTAAAAGTTACTTGTAGTGCGAGTGTGGATGCTTGGAAAACTGCCGTCATCTTTGCATCCCCTTTCAGGTTTCACTGGACCATTTTATAGTCCTGAGTTCTTTGAAAAGGGCTTCAACAGAAGTCTTTGAGCTTGTGAAGAGGGGCTAATTAGCCTGGGACAGAGAAGATATTGTGGAGAAGGCACTATTGCTTAAGTGGAGGTGTGGCAAAGCTATTAGGTGATCATCTGGGATCCTGGGCATGGCTTAGTCAACACTGCCATTTTTCAGATCCAATTCACTTCAATTCAACAAATATCAAATGTGTATTTATAAACTTTTTCAGTAAACAGACTCAGAGAAGTCAAAATATTTTTACAATCACTTGATGTGCTCATGGCAGAGTGGGGTCTACAAGACCCTCAGGGAATACACTGCCTGACTTATCTCCCACCACCACCCTACCCCCTCTCTCTTGGAGCAAAGTAGCACTGAGGGGCCTTAGTTGTCTTCTTTTTCTTGTTGTTAATGCTAGTTGTGAAAATGCCTGACACTGAGATGTGTCATATTTCATGGGCAGGTGGAATAGTGACTTATGATCTACATTACAATCATTGAGACTTTGCCTAAAAAATCAGTTAACTGAATTTGTCAGATTTGACTATGGTTTCTTGAGCCACAGTGAAATCACAATTTCATTTGACATGAATTAATATGAAGCAGCTATTCAACCTCAGGCAAGGCTAACCTACCTAATCTTGATGCTGTAAGAGACTGGATCCTTCAGCTTGGAACCCAGAGAGAGGCTCTGCCGAGTTACCAGCATCACTTTCAATCTGGAGCACCTATTATACACCAAGCATGGCGTGTCATTTTGCATATGTCACTGCACATGACACTCACAACAAAATGAGAATTGCCATAACATTTTTACATGTGAGAAAGCTGGGGCGCAGAAATGTTGTTAAATTACTTGTCCAAGGTTAAACATCTAGTTAAGTATAGGAAGTACAATTCATCCCAGGTTTGTCCAATGCCCAACTTCACGTGCTTTTCTCTACACTGGGCTGCCAGAGAATGAAAGCTTTGAAAGAAAATAAATAAAAACTAGAATCTCACATTCGGAAGAAGCTTTATTTCATAAATACATTGGAGGTGGTCATGAGCTAATGGGTCTTTAATCACAGGTTTGTCTTTGATCAGAGAAACAGGAAAACTGAAGCTGAGCTGGTCTAGGACTTGGATCAGGCTCTAGTGTTCTATTGTCAAAAGTTGTAACTAAGGACAGTTCAAGTAAGTAATCACTTCAAAGCCACAATGCCACACAATTTAAAATCTTTTTAAACTGTAAAAATTAAGAAGGCCTTCAATATTATACTAAGTTGTGAAGAGGTTTTTAGATCAGTAGGATCTCTTGTACTTTGCTGCTGAGAATGTAAACAGGCATAAATATATTGGAAAATAATTTGGCATTACTTTGCAACACTGAATATTCATAAGTTCACTCCAAGATATATCCAAGAGATTCACTTGCACATGTCTAAGAGAAGATATGTTCAACACTGTTCACAGTACTAATGTCTATGACAAGCAAAGACTTTGGACATGACCCAAATGCCATCCTCAGATGAAAGTATAGATCTCAAATGTTGTATGGTCATGTAATGGAATATTATACAGGAGTCAAAACAAATAATCTATGGTCATACACATCAATATAATATTTTAGCAATATAATATTATATAGAAAAGTAATCCCAAAAGATTATATATGTCAATATATGTCATGGTACCTTGTTTAAATAAAATCAAAACCAGGTAAAAAATTACTTTCCATGAAAGAAAACATGAGACTGATGAATACAAGTTTCAGGATAGTGTTATGTCAGGTCAGCAGAGGCAGACGGATGGGACAGGTGAGGACCACCTATATCAGTGCAGGTTTTCTGTACTCTGGTAGATTGCTGTAGTGATGGCTTCATGATGTCCATGCCTCCCTGCATCCACACCTTTGTGTAGTCCTCTCCGACACTGACTATGGGCTTGGCAAATGACTGGCTTTGACCAGAAGAATAAAAGCAAATATGATGGAAGTTGACTTGGAAAATGCGCACACACTGAGCTTGCCCTCCCTTGCTGATCCTGGGAACTCTGCAACTACTGCCAAGTGAATCCACTAAAACTGGCCTAGTAGAGAAACAGGGCCCAGGGCACCCTGTCACCCTAGGTGACACCAGTACTAACCAGCAGTCAGCACCAATCTTCAGATGACTCTGCATAAGGCTGCCTTAGACCATCCAGCCAACCTGCCCAGACCACAGGGACCACCCAGGTGAGCCCAGGCGAAGTGCTGACGCCCAGAATCATGAACTCATAAATCATTGTTATTTCAAGCCACTGAGTTTTGGTGTAATTTTACTATAGGATAAAACTCAACCGACTTCCAGGAAGATGGTGGCATGAGCAGGGTGGCGGAAATCTCCCCAAAACAAATATATTTATGAAAATACAGCAAATACAATTATTCCTAAAAGAGAGACCAGAAGATACAGGACGACACCAGCCTGCAGCTACACCTGAGAGGACTTTGCACCCTGCGAGGCGGGTAAGATACGGAGCCGCGACCCAGCGGGACCCGAGCACTCCCCCACCCCAGCGCACTGGCGGGAGGAGAGGATTTCAGAACGGGGAGGGAGTGGAAGCGCAGACCTGCCGAATAACCAGTTCTGGTGATCTGCGCTGGGAGAACTGACACACTTTGCGCGGTGTATCGGAGATTGGAGAGACAGAGGTACAGATTCCAAGACGCAGGTCCATCCAGCCGGTACCCCGGGACAAAAGAAAAGCACACGCTTTTTTAGGGGTCTTAAAGAGACAGGGGCCCAATGGAGGAGCAGGATCATCCCAGCACACTCAGCCAAGCAGGCTGGGAGTCCTGGGGAATTTTGGTCCCCTTAGACTGTGGCTGGGAAAAGCAGTCGGCTGAAGACTTCACACAGAAATCAGCAGCCTCCCATTCATTCCCTCCCTAGCCAGAGTCACAAAGGGCCCGGCGGACCTCCGTGGCGGCTGAATAGTGGAGCAGCAGCGCCACCTAGATGATCCTCACAGAAACTACACCTGGCAGGCGTTTTATTTTTTTCATTTTCCCTTTCTTTTTTTTTTCTTTTTCTGACCACTTCTATCACCATGAAAAGACACAGGAATATGGTACAAACAAAACTTACCCAGAAAACCCCAGACCAGACTGCCCCAAAGAGGGAGTCTGAAGGGATGGACATGCACAATCTTCCTGAAAAAGAATTTAGAACAAAAGACATAACCATACTGATGGATCTACAGAGAAATATGCAAGAGCTAAGGGAGGAAGTGAGGGAAGTGAGGAAAAACACTGCAGAGATGAGACAAGCGATCGATGGGCTTAGCAGCAGACTGGATGAGATGCAAGAGACTGTTAATGGAATAGAAATCAGAGAACAGGAATACAGAGAAGTTGAGGCAGAGAGAGATAAAAGGATCTCTAGGAATGAAAGAATATTAAGAGAACTCTGTGACCAATCCAAACAGAACAATATTCGCATGACAGGAATACCAGAGGAAGAAGAGAGATAAAAAGGAATAGAAAGTGTCTTTGAGAAATAATTGATGAAAACTTCCCCAATCTGGGGAAGGAAATAGTCTCTCAGACCATGGAAGCCCACAGATCTCCCAACACAAGGGACCCAAGGAAGACAACACCAAGACACATAATAATTAAAATGGTGAAGATCAAAGAGAAGGACAGAGTATTAAAGGCAGCTAGAGAGAGAAGAAATATCACCTACAAAGGAAAATTCATCAGACTATCATCAGACTTCTCAACAGAAACCTTACAGGCCAGAAGAGAATGGCATGATATATTTAACATAATGAAACAGAAGGGCCTCGAAACAAGAATATTGTATCCAGCAGGATTATCATTTAAATTTGAGGGAGGGATAAAACAATTTCCAGACAAGGGAAAACTGAGGGAATTGGCCTCCCATAAACCACCTCTTCAGGACATCTTAAAGGAACTGCTCTAGAGGGAAGCATTCCTAAGGCTAAAAAGAGGTCACCAGAGAAAATAAAATCATAGCAAAGAAAGCAGATGATCCAAATACTAACTAAAGGCAAAGAATAAAACACCTAGTATATAAAGAATGGAGGAGGAGGAATAAGAAGGGAGAGAAATGAAGAAACATCAGACGGTGTTTACAATAACTTAACAAGAAAGTTAAGTTAGACTATTAGCTAGTAAAGAAGCTACCCTTGAACCCTTGGTGACCATGAATCTAAAGCCAACAATGGCAGTAAGTACATATCTATCAATAATCACCCTAAATGTAAATGGACTGAATGCACCAATCAAAAGACACAGAGTAATAGAATGGATAAAAAAGCAAGACCCATCTATATGGTACCTACAAGAAACTCACCTCAAACCCAAAGATATTCACAGACTAAACATGAAGGAATGGAAAAAGATATTTCATGCAAAAAACAAGGAGAAAAAAGCAGGCGTTGCAGTACTTGTATCAGACAAAATAGACTTCAAAATGAAGAAAGTAGCAAGAGATAAAGAAGGACATTACATAATGATAAAGGGGTCAATCCAACAAGAGGATTTAACTATTAGAAATATATATGCACCCAACACAGGAGTGCTGGCATATGTGAAACAAATATTAACAGAATTAAAGGAGGAAATAGACAGCAATGCATTCATTTTAGGAGACTTCAACACACCACTCACTCCAAAGGACAGATCAACCAGACAGAAAATAAGTAAAGACACAGAGGCACTGAACAACACACTAGAACAGATGGACCTAACAGACATCTACAGAACTCTACACCCAAAAGCAACAGGATACACATTCTTCTCAAGTGCACATGGAACATTTTCCAGAATAGACCACATACTACGACACAAAAAGAACTTCAGTAAATTAAAAATTATTGAAATTCTACCAACCAACTTCTCAGATCACAAAGGTATAAAACTAGAAAGAAATTGTACAAAGAAAACAAAAAGGCTCACAAATACATGGAGACTTAACAACATTCTCCTAATTAATCAATGGGTTAACGACCAAATCAAAACAGAAATCAAAGAATATATGGAGACTAATGACAACAACAACACAAAGCCACAAATTCTGTGGGACGCAGCAAAGGCAGTTCTAACAAGAAAGCATATTGCAATCCAGGCCTTTTTAAAGAAGGAAGAACAATCCCAAATGAATAGTCTAAAGACACAATTACTGAAATTGGAAAAAGAAGAACAAATGAGGCCCAAAGTCACCAGAAGGAGGGACATAATAAAGATCAGAGAAGAAATAAATAAAACTGAGAAGAATAAAACAATAGAAAAAAATCAATGAAACCAAGACCTGGTTCTTTGAAAAAATAAACAAAATAGATAAACCCCTAGCCAGACTTATTAAGAGAAATAGAGAATCCACACACATAAACAGAATCAGAATTGAGAAAAGAAAAATAACGATTGAACCCACAGAAAATCAAAGAATTATAAGAGAATATTATGAGAATCTATATGCTAACAAGCTGGAAAACCTAGAAGAAATGGACGACTTCTTAGAAAAATACAACCTTCCAAGACTGACCAAGCAAGAAACAGAAAAGCTAAACAGACCAATCACCAGTAAAGAAATTGAATCAGTAATCAAAAAACTACCCAGGAACAAAACCCCCGGACCAGATGGATTCACCTCTGAATTCTCCCAGACACATAGAGAAGAAATAACACACATTCTCCTTAAAGTTTTCCAAAAAATAGAAGAGGAGGGAATACTTCCAAACTCATTCTATGAAGCCAGCATCACTCTAATACCAAACCCAGGCAAAGACACCACAAAAAAAGAAAATTACAGACCAATATCCTTGATAAACATAGATGCAAAACCACTCAACAAAATATTAGCAAACGAAATTCAAAAATACATCAAGAGGATCATACACCATGATCAAGTGGGATTCATCCCAGGGATGCAAGGATGGTACAACATTCGAAAATCCATCAACATCATCCATCACATCAACAAAAAGAAGAACAAAAACCACATGATCATCTCCATAGATGCTGAAAAAGCATTTGACAAATTCAGCATCCATTCATGATTAAAACTCTCAACAAAATGGGTATAGAGAGCAAGTACCTCAACATCATAAAGGCCATATATGACAAACCCACAGCTAACATCATACTTAACAGCGAGAAGCTGAAAGCTTTTCATCTAAGACTGGGAACAAAACAGGGATGCCCACTCTTTCTACTGTTATTCAACATAGTACTGGAAGTTCTAGCCATGGCAATCAGACAGAACAAAGACATACAAGGCATTCAGACTGGTAAAGAAGAAGTCAAACTGTCACTATATGCAGATGACATGATATTGTACATAAAAAACCCTAAAGACTCCACTCCAAAACTACTAGAACTAATATCTGAATTCAGCAAAGTTGCAGGATACAAAATTAACACACAGAAATCTGTTGCTTACCTATACACTAACGATGAACTAACAGAAAGAGAAATCAGAAAAACAATTCCATTCACAATTGCATCAAAAAGAATAAAATACCTAGGAATAAACCTAACGAAGGAAGTCAAAGACCTATACCCTGAAAACTACAACACAATCCTAAGAGAAATTAAAGAGGACACTAACAAATGGAAATTCATCCCATGCTCTTGGCTAGGAAGAATAAATATTGTCAAAATGGCTATACTACCTAGAGCAATCTATAGATTCAATGCAATCCCTATCAAAATACCAACAGCCTTCTTCAATGAACTGGAACAAATAATTCTAAAATTCATATGGAACCACAAAGGACTCCAAATAGCCAAAGCAATCTGAGATGGAGGAATAAAACAGGAGGAAATACGCTCCCTGACTTCAAGCTCTACTACAAAGCCACAGTAATCAAGACAATTTGGTATTGGCACAAAAACAGACCCACAGACCAGTGGAACAGAATAGAAAAACCAAACATTAACCCAAACACATACAGTCAATTAATATTTGATAAAGGAGCCTTGGATATACAATGGGGAGATGACAGCCTCTTCAGCAGCTGGTGTTGGAAAAACTGGACAGCTACATGTAAGAGAATGAAATTGGACTACTGTCTAACGGCATACACAAAAGTAAACTCAAAATGGATCAAAGACCTGAATGTAAGTCATTGAACCATAAAACTCTTAGAAAAAAACATAGGCAAAAATCTCTTGGACATAAACATGAGCGATTTCTTCATGAACATATCTCCCCGGGCAAGGGAAACAAAAGCAAAAATGAACAAGTGGGACTATATCAAGCTGAAATGCTTCTGTACAGCAAAGGACACCATCAGTAGAACAAAAAGACATCCTACAGTATGGGAGAATATATTCATAAATGACGTATCTGATAAGGGGTTGACATCCAAAATATATAAAGAATTTATGCACCTCAACAAACAAAAAGCAAATAATCCAATTAAGAAATGGGCAGAGGACATGAATAGGCACTTCTCCAAAGAAGAAATTCAGATGGCCAACAGGCACATGAAAAGATGCTCCACATCGCTAATCATCAGAGAAATGCAAATAAAACCACAATGAGATATCACCTCACACCAGTGAGGATGGCCAACAACCAAAACACAAACAGCCACAAATATTGGTGAGGATATGGAGAAAAGGGAACCCTCTACACTGCTGGTGGGAATGCACATTAGTTCAACCATTGTGGAAAGCAGTATGGATGTTCCTCAAAAAACTCAAAATAGAAATACCATTTGACCCAGAAATCCCACTCCTAGGATTTTACCCTAAGAATGCAGCAGCCCAGTTTGAAAGAGACAGATGCACCCCTATGTTTATCGCAGCACTATTTACAATAGCTAAGAAATGGAAGCAACCTAAGTGTCCATCAGTAGATGAATGGATAAAGAAGAAGTGGTACATATACACAATGGAATATTATTCAGCCATAAGAAGAAAACAAATCCTACCATTTGCAATAATATGGATTCAGCTAGAAGGTATTATCCTTAGTGAAATTAGCCAAGCGGAAAAAGAGAAATATCAAATGATCTCATTGATATGTGGAATATAAGAACAAAGAAAAAATACTGAAGGAACAAAACAGCAGCAGACTCACAGAACCCAAGAACGGACTAATAGTTACCAAAGGTAAAGGAACTGAGGAGTATGGGTGGGAAGGGAGAGACAAGGGGGAAAAAGGGGCATTACAATTAGCAGATGTAATGTTGGGGGGCACGGGGAGGGCTGTACAACTCAGAGAAGACAAGTAATGATTCTATAGCATCTCACTATGCTGATGGACAGTGACTGTAATGGGCTTGGTGGGGGGGGCCTGATGAAAGGGGTAGTTTAACAACCATAATATTGCACATGTAATTGTAGATTAATGATACAAAAATAAATTATATATAAAAAACTCAACCAATTTAGTTTTTATGTGTGGTGGTGATGCATTTTATTTATTTACTTATTTGTTTTTATTAAGGTATTATTGATATACACTCACATGAAGGGTTCTCATGAAAAAAACAATATGGTTACTACATTTACCCATATTATCAAGTCCCCAGCCATACCCCAATGCAGTAACTGTCATCAGTGTAGTAAGACGCCACAGATTCACTGTTTGCCTTCTCTGTGCTACACTATTTTCCCCTTGATCTCCCACACCATGTGTTCTATACATAATACCCCTCAATCCCCTTCTCCCACCCTCCCCACCCTGCCTCCCATGCTCCTCCCCTTTAGTAATTAAGAGTTCCTTCTTGGAGTCTCTCAGTCTGCTGCTATTTTGTTCCTTCAGTTTTGTTTCATTGTTAAATTCCACAAATGAGGGAAATCATGTGGCACTTGTCTTTCTCTGCCTGGCTTATTTACTGAGCATAATATCCTCCAGCTCCATCCACATACTTGCAAATGGTAGGATTTGTGCCTTTCTTATGGCAGAATAATATTCCATTGTGCATATGTACCACATCTTCTTTACCCATTCATCTACTGATGGACACTTAGGGTACTTCCATATCTTGGCTATTGTAAAAAGTACTGTGATAAACATAGGGGTGCATATGTCTTTTTGAATCTGAGAAGTTGTATTTCTTGGGTAAATTCCAAGGAGTGGGATTCCCGAGTCAAATGGAATTTCTATTTTTAGTTTTTTGAGGAACCTCCATATTGCTTTCCACAATGGCTGAACTAGCTTACATTCCCACCAGCAGTGTAGGAGGGTTCCCTTTCTCTGCCTCCTCGCCAGAATTTGTTCTTAGTCTTTTTGATGCTGGCCATCCTTAGTGGTGTGAGGTGATATATCATTTTGGTTTTAATTTGCATTTCCCTGATGATTAGTGATGTGGAGCATCTTTTCATGTGTCTGTTGGCCATCTGAATTTCTTCTTTGGAAAACTGTCTGTTCATATCCTCAGCCATTTTTTAATCGGGTTATTTGCTTTTTGCTGTTGAGGCATGTAAGTTCTTAATATATTTTGGATGTTAACCCTTTGTTGGATATGTCATTTCCAAATATATTCTCCCATACTGTAGGATGCCTTTTTGTTCTGTTGATGGTGTCCTTTGCCATACAGAAACTTCTTAGTTTGATGTAGTCCCATGATTTCATTTTTGCTTCTGTTTCCCTTGCTCAAGGAGATGAGTTCTGGAAGAAGTTACTCATGCTTACATTCAGGATATTTTTGCCTATGTTGCCTTCTAAGAGTTTTATGGTTTCATGACTTACATTCAGGTTCTTGATCCATTTTGAGGTTACTGTTGTGTACGGGGTTAAACAATAATCCGGTTTCATTCTCTTGCATGTAGCTGTCCAGTTTTGCCAACACCAGCTGTTGAAGAGGCTATCATTTCCCCATTGTATGTCCATGGCTCCTTTATCATATATTAATTGCCCGTATGTGTTTGAGTTTATATCATGGCTCTTTAGTCTGTTCCATTGGTCTATGGGTCTGTTCTTGTGCCAGTATCAAATTGTCTTGATTACTGTGGCTTTGTAGTAGAGCTTGAAGTTGGGAAACATAATCCCCCCAGCTTTATTCTTCCTTCTCAGGATTTCTTTGCCTATTCGGGGTCTTCTGTGGTTCCATATGAATTTTAGAACGATTTTCTCCACTTTGTTGAAGAATGCTGTTGGTATTTTGATAGGAATTGCACTGAATCTGTAGATTGCTTTAGGCAGGATGGCCATTTTGACAATATTAATTCTTCCTATCCATGAGCATGGGATGTGTTTCCATTTATTGGTATCTTCTTTAATTTCTCTCATGTGTGTCTTGCAGTTTTCAGAGTATAGGTCTTTCACTTCCTTGGTTAGGTATATTCCTAGGTATTTTATTCTTTTTGATGCAACTGTGAATGGAATTGTTTTCCTGATTTCTTTCTCTGCTAGTTTATTGTAAGTGTATAAGAATGCCACAGATTTCTGTGTATTAATTTTGTATCCTGCAACTCTCCTGAATTCCCATATTAGATCTAGTAGTTTTGGAGTCGATTCTTTAGGGTTTTTTATGTACACTATCATGTCATCTGCAAACAGGGACAGTTAAACTTCTTCCTTGCCAAACTGGATGCCTTTTATTTCTTTATGTTGTCTGATTGCCGTGGCTAGGACTTCCAGTACTATGTTGAATAGAAGTGGGGAGAGTGGGAGTCCTTGTCTTGTTCCCAATCTTAAGGAAAAGCTTTCAGCTTCTCGCTGTTAAGTATAATGTTGGCTGTGGGTTTGTCATATATGGCCTTTATTATGTTGAGGTACTTGCCCATTTTGTTGAAAGTTTTTATAATGAATGGATGTTGAATTTTGTCGAATGCTTTTTCAGCATCTATGGAGATGATCATGTGGTTTTTGTCCTTCTCTTTGCTGATGTGGTGGATGATGTTGATGGATTTTCAAATGTTGTACTATCCTTGCATCCCTGGAATAAATCCTATTTGATCATGATGGATGATCTTTTTGATATATTTTTTAATTCGGTTTGCTAATATTTTATTGAGTAGTTTTACATCTATGTTCATCAGGGATATTGGTCTGTAATTTTCTTTTTTGTGGTGTCTTTGCCTGGTTTTGGTATTAGAGTGATGCTGGCCTCATAGAATGTGTTTGGGAGTATGCCCTCTTCTTCTACTCTTTGGAAAACTTTAAGGAGGATGGGTATTAAGTCTTCATTAAATGTTTGATGAAATTCAGCAGTGAAGCCATCTGGTCAAGGTATTTTATTCTTAGGTAGGTTTTTGATTACCAGTTCAATTTCGTTGCTGCTAATTGGTCTGTTCAGATTTTCTGTTTCTTTCTGGGTCAGCCTTGGAAGGTTGTATTTTTCTTGAAAGTTGTCCATTTCTTCTAGGTTATCCAGTTTGTTAGCGTATAATTTTTCATAGTATTCTCTAATAATTCTTTGTATTTCTGTCATATCCGTAGTGATTTTTCCTTTCTCATTTCTGATTCTCTTCATGTGAGTAGACTCTCTTTTTTTCTTGATAAGTCTGGCTAGGGGTTTATCTGTTTTCTTTATTTTCTCAAAGAAACAGCTCTTGCTTTCATTGATTCTTTCTATTGTTTTATTCTTCTCAATTTTATTTATTTCTGCCCTAATCTTTATTATGTCCCTCCTTCTACTGACTTTGGGCCTCATTTGTTCTTCTTTTTCTAGTTTCATTAATTGTAAGTTTAGACTGCTCATATGGGATTGTTCGTCTTTCTGACGTAGGCTTTTTTTTTGCAACTTTCCTCTTAGCATGGCCTTCGCTGCGTCTCACAGATTTTGTGGTGTTGAATTATTGTTGTCATTTGTCTCCATATATTACTTAATCTCTGTTTTTATTTGGTCATTGATCCATTGGTTATTTAGGAGCATGTTGTGAAGCCTCCATGTGTTTGTGGGATTTTCATTTTCTTTGCATAATTTATTTCTAGTTTCATACCTTTGTGGTCTGAGAAACTAGTTGGTAAAATTTCAATCTTTTTGAATTTACTGAGGCTCTTTTTGTGGCCTAGCATATGATCTATTCTTGAAAATGTTCCATGTGCACTTGAGAAGAATGTGTATTCTGCTGCTTTTGGGTGTAGAGTTCTGTAGATGTCTGTTAGGTCCATCTGTTGTATTGTGTTTTTCAGTGCCTCTGTCTCCTTACTTATTTTCTGTCTGGTTGACCTGTCCTTCAGAGTGACTGGAGTGTTGAAATCTCCTAGAATGAATGCATTGCATCCTATTTCTCCTTTTAATTCTGTTAGTATTTGTTTCACATATGTAGGTGCTCCTGGGTTGGGCTCAGAGATATTTCTAATGGTTATATCTTCTTGTTGGATTGACCCTTTTATCATTATATAATGTCCTTTTTTGTCTCTCTTGACTTTCTTTGTTTTGAAGTCTATTTTGTCTGATACAAGTACTGTAACTCCTGCTTTTTTCTCCCTATTAGTTGCATGAAATATCTTTTTCAATCCTTTCACTTTTAGTCTGTGTATGTCTTTGTGTTTGAAGTGAGTCTCTTGTAGGCAGCATATAGACGGGTCTTGTTTTTTTATCCACTCAGTGGCTCTATGTCTTGTGATTGGTACATTCAGACCATTTACATTTAGGGTGATTATCGATAGGTATGTACTTATTGGCATTGCAGGCTTTAGATTCGTGGTTACCAAAGATTCAAGATTAACTTCCTTAGTATCTAAGAGTCTAACTTAACTCACTTAATATGCTATTACAAACACATAAAGGTTCTTTTTTTTTCTTTCTCCTTTTTCTTCCTTCTCCATTCTTTATATATTAGGTATCATATTCTGTACTCTTTGTGTGTGCCTTGATTGACTTTGGGGATAATTAATTTAATTTTGCATTTGGTTAGTAATTAGCTGTTCTACTTTCTTTACTGTGGTTTTATTACCTCTAGTGACAGCTATTAAACCTTCGGAAGAGTTCTATCTATAGCAGTACCTGCAAAATACACTGTAGAGATGGTTTGTGGGAGGTAAATTCTCTCAGCTTTTGCTTATCTGGAAATTGTTTAATCCCGCCTTCAAATTTAAATGATAATCTTGCTGGATAAAGTATTCTTGGTTCAAGGCCCTTCTGCTTCATTGCATTAAATATATCATGCCACTCCCTTCTGGCCTGTAAGGTTTCTGTTGAGATGTCTGATGATAGCCTGATGGGCTTTCCTTTGTATGTGATCTTATTTCTCTCTCGGGCTGTTTTTAATAGCCTGTCCTTATCCTTGATCTTTGCCATTTTAATGACTATATGTCTTGGTGTTGTCTTCCTTGGGTCCCTTGTGTTGGGAGATCTGTGCACCTCTATGGCCTGAGAGACTATCTCCTTCCCCAGATTGGGGAAGTTTTCTGCAATTACCTCCTCAAAGACACTTTCTATCCCTTTTTCTCTCTTCTTCTTCTGTTACCCCTATAATGCGAATATTGTTCCGTTTGGATTGGTCACACAGTTCTCTCAATATTTTTTCATTCTTAAGAGATCCTTTTTTCTCTCTGTGCCTCAGCTTCTTTGTATTCGTCTTCTCTAGTTTCTATTTCATTTATCGTCTCCTCCACGGTATCCAATCTGCTTTTAATACCCTCCATTGTGCTCTTCAATGATTGGATCTCCAACCGGAATTCATTTCTGAGTTCTTGAATATCTTTCAATACCTCCATGGGCCTGTTAATTATTTTTATTTTGAACTCCATTTCAGGAAGAGTCATGGGGTTGATGTCATTTAAATCTTAGGAGTTGTATTAATAATTTACTCTGAACTAAGCTCCTTTGGCATTTCACATTTGTATATGGCACCCTCTACTGCCCAGAAACTCTACTCCCTGGAGCTGTTAAGCCCCTGAAGCAGTATCAGGTGTCGCAGGGGAGTGGTATAGGTGCCTGGGGGGAGGAAAGAGCTGTTTCCTGCCTTCCGGCTGCTATGCCTGTCTCCACTGCCTGCACCAGTAGGCAGAGCACACATGTATAAGCCCCTATGCTTTGTGTTTGTCATTGCTGTAGACAGATCTTCCCTCTGGCTGGGTTAACGCCAGGGTAGGGTTTGCTGGTTTGCAAGCCTGGTGAGGCTAGCTGGGAGAAAGGCCGCAGTATGCTGCATACCACGGAGGGAGTCCTTGGAGCTGTGTAGCCAGCCAGGGAGCTGGAGCAACTGAAGATCGTCTAAGGAGGAAGATTTCTTTTTTCTCCTTAAATATGAGAGTCTGTATGGCAAAGCTCTGAACCTGCTGGGGCCCCTGGATAATTTTGTTTACCTGTCCTCTCTCCTGAGCAGTAAGCTCTGTGCAATCCTTGCCCCTTTAGCAGCCCTCTTTGCTGTTAGGAAGTCTCTCAGACTGCCCACCTTTCTTTTGTCCCAGAGCAGTTGGATATGGATCCCTGCTTTCCGCAAGTGGTTGGAATCTCAGTCTCTCCAGAAATTCTGCCTTTCTTAGCTTTCCAATCCCATAGTCATGTGAGTATCATGAAAGCACCATGAAATGTAGGTTTGTGTTCCCAGAGGAGATCTCTGGAGTTAGGTATTCAGCAGTCCCAGGCTTCCACTTCCTCCCTGCTCGGTTTCTCTTCCTCCCACAGGTGAGCTGGGGTGGGGGAAGGGCTTGGGTCCCTCCAGGCCACAGCTTTGGTACATTACCCTGTTCTTTGAGGTCTGCTAATTTCTCCAGGTGTATGCAGTCTGGCACAGTCCTCTTTTCTGTTGCTTTTTCAGGATTAGTTTTATTAATTATATTTTCGTATTATATGCTGTTTTAGAAGGAAGCCTGTGTCCCACCTCTCACACTGCTATCTTTAATCTGATCTTGGTGGTGATGCATTTTATAATAAACAAACATAAACAAATGAGAACCTCATATGAACCTATAATGAAAGCATATACTGTGAAGCAAGGATTAAAATTAATGCAATTCTAGGCACCTGAGGCTCATTTAAAAACAAACAATAACAGCAAACACAAAAGCTATTCTCTGAGCTTGAGGAGTTTATCAGCCTGTAAACCAATTTCCCCATCTGGAATTCCTCAGTCCCGTGGCAGGCTGCTGATTGATAATCCTTCCCCAAGCCTCAGTTGATTCTATGACTAAATCCTCACTGATGAGCAAAGAGGAAGTGATATGTGCAGGTTCCAAGTCTTCTTAATAAAGACCCCTTGCATATTATGTTTAGTACACATGGTGTGAAGGATCAAGTGGAAACAGAGAAGGCAAACAGTGACTCTGTGGCATCTTACTACACTGATGGACAGTGACTGCACTGGGGTGTGGGTGTGGACTTGATAATATGGGTAAATGTAGTAACCACATTGTTTTTTCACGTGAAACCTTCATAAGAGTGTATATCAATAATACCTTAATAAAAAATGAATGAATAAATAAATAAATAAAAATAAAGACCCCTTGACCTGGACTGTCTTCTCCCCATTCCTTCCCACTTTCTGGAAATGGAAGGCAAGGGCTGGAAAATTTCAGATACCAGTTTGAGGATAGCATACCTACCCTGGTAGCTTGGGTCCGTGGTGGTGGTGTGGGCATACAGTATGCTTACTCTACTTACTTGAATAGTAAATGAGAGGGAAATCAATGTATATCTTATTTGAAACACTGTAATTTGTGAATCCTTTTTTACAGTGCACTTCCATTTTCCCTCCAACTAATAAATTCTTTCCCACCAATCACCACAACAAGCTACAGTGATCTTCCTGATATAAAATTCTTTTTAAAATGAAAATGCCTTTATTGCTTTTGTTCATTGTAATAACTTCAAACAAGGCAGAAATGTGTAAAAAGAAACGTAAATCCTGAGGATAACACATGGTTTGGAATATACCATTCCACATTTTTCTTAATACATTTAAAATGACACATGCCTCTACTGATGAGACTGCATTCTTTATGCTGTTGCATGACTTGTGTTGTTTATTTGACAATGTATTGTGGACATCTCTTCATGTCAACATAAGATCAATATAGCAGTCCATCCAATGGATCCGCCACATTTTATTTTAAAAGCCTCCTATATGGTTGTTTCCAACTTTTCAGTTTATTAAAAATAGAAGGTCTGAAACATTCTTATATCCTTATATCAATATCTTTTTGTGCATTTATCCAAATTATTTCCTTTAGATAATTCTTAGGAGAGGAATTTCTGAGAGAGAGGATATTGAATACATACAATACACACCTTATCTGGTGAACTAATTCAGATTCCCCATTTCCCTTAAGATACATCTAGACTCAGGAAGACTCTCTTACTAAACTCACATCAGCAACTTAAGCCTTGTCTCCCACTTCCTGGAGAACTCTGTATTTTAGCCACACTGATTGTAAGTTTTTTGTTGAAGGCATCAAGTTATTTCACAATGTTGCCCATACCGTGTTACTCATTATGTCTCTAGTTATTTTATATTTGCCTGCTCCATATGTGTACACACACACACACACACACACACACACTATTATCTTCTATTGTGAGCTAACTTCTTTCTGTTCTTGAAGATCTAGCTCCACCTTACGTATTCCAGGAAGCCTTTTGTTATAGTTTCCCTTAGCTTGATGATGTTCCCCTCCTCTCTGATTCTACAGCAGTTTTGCGTCCTTTTGTCACAGCACCTATCACATTCTACTATTCTATGTTTTGGGTTCATTCATTTATTTTCCTGTCCAGACTGTATTATCCCAAGAGCAGAATGCATTTGTTTTTCAATTCTCCTTTTCAGAATGGTGGTTGGCACTGAGTAGGCTTCACAAGACTGCATGTATCCCTTGGTTTTTCCCAGGCATTCTGGTGATGTTGTCACCAAGATTGATTCTAGACCCCTCTAAATAATATTTCAGTGTCTGCCAATATCCCTCTGGCCATAATTAATACTGGCTTTGGCACCAGGGTGAGTCTAAGGCTACATTAACCACCCACTAGAGATTCTATATGAGACAGAGGGAATGAGAAAGGCAGGAGTTGAAACCTTAGATTAAAATTTTAAGGTCATCATAAACTTGGCCCTAGACCTCCTGGATGCTCCTAGGAGAGCTGAAGATTCATGACTGTGTCAAAAGCCTTAAATCAACGGCCACTCTCCTAGGGCAGAAGACTATTGTGTATTGTAGGCAAGGAGGGGTTTGTTCAACATGTAAGAGTGGCATCAGGAGGTCTAGGTCATTCTTTGATGTTGGAGCACCAGTGTCTATACTGCAGCCAACCATTCCTCCTTCCACTTACATGGTATAACAGTTAAACTAAAAATGTGGGCTAGAATTTAACCTAAGTAAGATTACTCAGGTCACAGACTGTCAAGGATGAAAAAGACATTTTAAAATCACTAAACCATCTTCCAGGTGAAGAAATGGAAACCTAGAAAGGATAAGAGATTTTTAAGGACACATAGTGAATAAACACTGAGCTGGGATTAGATATTAGGAATTTTCTCCTTCTTGTCCTTTGGTTCCATCCAGCACTTTTGTTAAGACAAAACTCTGGATACTCCTTTTTCTCTTCCAAGAGACCAAATCACATTTATTCCATATACATCATACTGTTTCTTCCCTAATTATCATGTCTCACTAAAGAAGTGGTTCTGGGTTTAGCTTAAATAAACAGTGTTCTACGTATCAGTAGTATCAACAATATCATAAATACCAGCAGGTATTTCAAGTAAATCAAGTTCAATGAAATAAATTCATTTTCAAAATCGTGGAGACAGTCACTGAAGCTTTCTTTGATGGTCCAGAGTTCAACCAGTCGTTTGATGAATTTCCTAAGTGCTTGTAATGCACTGGCCACCGTCCTAGGGTGCCCGGACACCAAGAGAAGCAACTGGAAACATTCCTTGGTTTCAAGTTACTCACACTGAATACTAATTAACATTGAATAAATGAAGAAGAAAAATTCTGACAATATGGATAGTCTCATCGTTAATATCGTGGATTCGTTTATGATGGCTATGTTAGAAGTATGCGGATCATCTTGCTACAATCAGTAAATTAGTAAATACCAACCAGTGTGTTGAGGAACCAGCCCAAATTCAGTTATTGACCTTGAGAAAATCTTTTACCCTCCTATGCTCCCATGGATATTTTAAATATAGAATATTAGAATTTATAGAACCCTTGGGACCACCTAACCACTCACTCTGTAACAGATAAATAAACTGAGTCCCTACAACATTAGTGTCCCAGATCCCAATGTTATGTGGTATGAGAGCTAGGATGAGGTTCCAGGTCTTCCAGATTCTCACCAACTCTTTCTATCACACTGTACTAGTTCCTGGAGGTGGGCAGACTAAGAAAACCCTCATGATCCTCTCTTCCTGGTATTCATGTATTTTGTGTAATCCTCTCCCTTTGAGTGAATGGGACTCGTTGACTGCTTCTAACCAATAGATTATGACAACGGTAGGAAATGTCACTCCCTTGATTATATTATCAAAAGACTATATATATTGCAACTTGCAACTCTGCCAAAAATCTGAGCGAACTTGCAGCAGATTCTTCCCTGGTCCAGTCTCCTGATAACAATGCATCCCAGGCAACACCTTGACTTCATCCTTGTGGGACCCTGAGCAGAGAACACAATGGAACGGCACATGGAGTCCTGACCCACAGAAATGATGAAATAATAAATGTATGTTGTTTTAAGCTGCTAAATCTGTGGCAATTTGTTACGCAGCATAGAAAACACTAGGTCACCAACAGAAATATCTAGTATTACAAAAAATCAAGATAGCAAAACTATGTAACATGATTGCAGTGATATATTAAAAACAGAAAACACAGAATTAGGTGGCACTGGTATATTCAGAACCTCAACTTAATCAAAATGGAAAAGTGTGGTGTCCAGCACAAGACAGCCTAAACTGAGTCTTCTTTCTGAGGCTGTGTGTGCTAGTCTGCAGACCTAACAATAATGGGGGCTCCACTTTGTGTGAAATAGTAACTGTAGCTCTATTCCTTCTCGCATGTGTGAGAAGCATTTGTATTTTTAAAAAGAAAGGCCCAATGTTAGGCCTTTCTGTCTGGGGCTAAGCATAGAGATAGGATTGAATAAGGTTGGTAAGGACTGAATTTCAATAATTTAACAGAATTAAGACATTACTGTTAATGTATCAGAAGGTTAAATGAGGATCATAAGGATATACGGCTTCTTCCTGAATTAGGGCATTATATTAATCATAATAAATTCTATACCTCATTGGTGTCAGCAAAAATGTAGTCAAAGGTTGAAAGCTTATGCTGGAAGGAGATATATGATGCCCTTTTGCATGCCAACTGTAATTCATTAACATTGGTAGTTTGTCCTAAATTAGGCTTCACAAGAAAGTATGTTATAGTCAACCAGCAGTATCTGCCATGGGCAAGGGAGGGTGGAGGAGTGGTATGCATGCCTTCCCTGGGCAGTAGATGGGGTTGTGGACTTTGTGTTGAAATATATATGGCTTGAGTCTTAACAATCATATTCACCAACTTGGTGATTTGCAGCATGCTACCTAACTTTTCTGAGCTTTAGCTTCTCCAAACAGTTACCATAGTAATAGTTCTGAGAATTATTAAGATTGTTTAGTCACAGAGATGAAAGTGATATAGCACAGGGATATAGCTCAAAGATATTGTAGTATCTTTGTATGGTGACAGATGGTAACTACACTTATCATGGTGAACATTTAATAATGTATATAATTGGTGAATCACTAAATCGTTCATCTGAAATCAATATATGTTTATAAACTATATTTCATTTAGAAGATGATTTAAAAAAGAGATTGCCTAAGTAAAAGTGCCTAGAAGAGTGTCAGGCCTCTGTCAGATGTTTTTAAAAATATGTTTTTATTCATAATTGCCAAAACTTGGAAGTAAACAAGATACCCTTCAGTAGGTAAGTAGATAAACAGTGATATATCCAAATAGAATATTATAAAATGCCATAAAGAAATAAACCATGAAGTCATAAAAAAACAGGGAAGAATATTAAATGCATATTGTTAAGTGACAGAAGAATGTGAAAAGGCTACTGTATTCCAAAGCTATGATATTCTGGAAAAGATAAAACTATGGAGACAGTAAAAAGATTAGTGGATGCCAAGGGTTGGGGGTTAGGGAGAGATGAGCAGGTAGAGCACAAAGGATTTTTTACCCAGTGAAACTGTTCTGTGTGGCACTACAACGGTGGATATAAGTCATAAATTTTTCTAAATCCGTATAATGTACAACACCCAAAGTGAACCCTGATCTTAGTTGGTAATGATGTGTTAATGTGGGTTCATCGATTGTAACAATTGTACTACTATGTTGTGGGGTGTTGATAGAGGGAGAGGTGGTGAATGTATGGGGACAGAGGTTATATGGGGACTCAATGTACTTTCCATTCACTTTTGCTATGAACCTAAACTTGCTCTAAAAATAAAGTTTTTAAATTAAAAAGTAAGTCAAATTCTTTTGACTCTTTGAGTGGAGTTAAGCAGATGTGTGAAGAACTCAGAGATGAAAGGTAAATTGCACTAGAGATGAGTTACGGATATCAGTAGACCTTAGGGAAATAACTTTAATGACTGGAAAGAGGTATGAAATCAGATGAAAATGGGAATCATATGAAAAACATAAAGAAGAACATATCAGGAAGAGATAGCCCAAGTGCTAGATGTCAGAAATGGGCTGCAGTTTGAATAGCTAAAGGACAAGGTAGAAGGTACGACCTCTGATTTTACTTCTTTGTATGACACCCATGAGATCTGTATTACTTGAAACTGAATGTGAAGAGGTGTCTGCTATCAGAGTACTCTAACTTAGTTCCTCCAGGTGGATCACTACGTGTATAATTCCAAACGCAACATGGAAAATGTTGGGATTTTCATTCTTTATGTGATTAAAAAACAGGGAAATCTAGTTACAGAAAGGGATCAATAAGCTGCCAGCCAGGGGCTCCCTCACCCCTGCTGAAAAGTAGGAGACCTCAGGGAGAGATGTTCTCAGCTTTAAAAAATGAGCATCTCACTTAGAATTCTGAGTGTGAGTTGATGCTTAAATCAAGTCAAGGTCTAATGGCTGGAAGGAGACAGATTGCAAAAGGTAGAGAAACTATTTGCTTCTTCCTCAATACCATCTTTAGACTGGGAAGAGAATCAGAAAGTACTACATAAGACTGCAATGGGAACACAGTGATAAACTCCTTGGGTCTTAATCTCAGAAACTTGCCTTAAAGAGAGTTAACTAAATATACCACATGCCACTCTACAATGGGTGCTGTATACCAGAGTGAACAATATACCATGGTAACATAGGAAAGCATTTAATTTTTGAAAAGTGTCAGGATCTCACTATGCATTTTAACTCATAAGAGAAATGAATTTCCCTGTCTTCTAGGCTGTCCGAGCTAACCAGACCGGTGAGATTTAACAATCTCTTTGGCCAGTGGACTTATGTCTAAACGGAAACATCTATTAGCAAGTCACTTTGGGCAAGTCACCTAACTTCTCTGGAATTCCTTTATAAAAATTGTATACATAAAATGGAGCTAATAATAATAATATCTACTTTATTAATCATGTCCTAGGGAAGTAGTGTGGCATCAATTCCTACTTAACACTGTTGGTGTGAGGGTCACTTGGGGGAACAATTATAAATACTCTTTGAAAATGGCAAATACTATAAAAATGTAAATTGTTGCTGGAATTCAAAATTTTATTATTTAATAAAATATGTAACTAATTAGAATTTATGTTCCTTAAGGGCTAGAGGAGCACGTTTTTAGTTCTGTCATTCCTCCCTTTTATAAAACATAATGCATAAACCCATGTTTTGAACATGGAGTTTTTTCAGTGAAAGTCTGTGGCTAAGGGATGGTTTCCTTTCCCTTCATCACCTTTCTGAGATCAATGGGCTTCACAGGTTGAGGACTATTTACAGACATGAGATACATGTCACATTTCTTTCCTAGTTCCTAATTCCTTCTCTATACACATACACACACATCCTAATTCCTTCTCTATAATACCACAGAGTTACTAAAATTGATCCTAGCTACACGAAGCAAGATGTAGTCTCAGAGGGGAGCTATATAACTCTGCAGCTAGATAAAGCTGTATCCTTTGTTATTTTATTTATTTTTGTGAACATATTTCTTCATATTATATGCAGGGAATGTATTTCTTAATTTGCTAGTCAATTAAAGTGTGCTTTGATAAAGAGTAAAAAAGATTCCTCATTATCTCTGAGGACAAATTCTCATTCCTTAATGTAACACTCTATTTCATATGTGGTTTGATTAATGCTAAATTCTCAGAAGGTACATTTAAGGGAGAAACAGGCAGGGTTATCAGACTAGGAATTTTTGTCAAAAGGATCAGTTCCTGTTTTCCTTCAACCATCTATCTTTATAGTTGGTAATGTTTTCATACCTTTACAACATTTTATACATGAAGCTCTTTTGATATCCTTTCAAAAGATGCTTAATAAAGTAGTGAAACCATCATTTTTTTTTTTAACCAACCGTTCATGGTCACTGGGAATGGTCTGCAGAAAACAGGAAAATCACTCCCTTCAGACCTTCTCAGTAGGGATGAATGGTTGGATTCAATTTTTTCATTGAACACAAATCCCTCCCTTCCCCCACTTGCCTTTCATATGTGGGAGCCAAGGCTGATGCTGCAAAGGGCAGCAAACCAAAGAAAGAACAGTGCGGTACTATTTTAGGTTGCAGGCCATATATTACAGGGAAAAGGTGATACATTCAGAATCTGAAAACCTGGGATCAAATTTCTACCTTTCTGTATTAATTGGGTCTTTGGGAAAGTCACTGGAAGTTTAATGGTAACAATCACAAATTTTCTGTCTGTAAAATGGGGACTAATACAATCTCCCCTTCTTATCCCATAGGCTTGCAGGAAAAATTCAAAAGAGATCATTATCATCATCATTGTTGACATTTTTGGGTGCTCCTTGCGAGTGAAAAATGAATAGAACATATGTGGTGTGTATTGGGGGACTTACTAATAATGACAAGAGCCTTATAATGTATGTCCTGTTTGCATTTCATGGTTGAAGAAACAGAGTGTTAGGGAAGTTAACAGATTTGCCCAAGGTTACAGGTAAATAAAGCCAGATAGAATTCGAATCCAAGCAAATATTGAGTCTATGCAGTTAACCACTACCCAGTACCACCTTCCATGATCATGAAAATACATATGCTTAGGAAATCATAAAACGCTAGACACATGCATATAGATTACTATTTGCAGTTTAACTAGGGGCTTAGAATGAGTTAAAATGCCGAGCAAAATGACTATTGCTTAGCAAGTTTGATAGCGTTTAGAACTCTAAGGTTGTTCTTGATTGTTTCACATGCTTAAACCTCGCAAGAAGAGAGACAGCCTTGCCAGTCTGTCTATAATGGTAGAGACAGGTATTTTGTACTATCTTCTTACAACTTTTGAATCCCTATTTCTCTATTCCCCTTCCCACCATATGCAAATTATGTTGATTTATGCCCTGGGTTGGGACCTAACTGAATGAAACCTCCCTGATCTATTTCACAAATATTTATTGAATATCTACTATGATTGAGGTCACTGTCAAGCATGTAGGTTCAGGAAGGTAAGAACTCTGCATACAAGAAAACAGAATAAGCTAACTCTATTATGAAGCTATAAACTGAAGATTTTATAAGAGTTCAGAGGAAGGGCCAAGAATTTCCAGGGGATTGACAGGTTTCCCTAGGAAGAGAAGAGGGTAAGAATATTCCAGATTGTGGACTATATGCAAAGGATAGAGGGCCAGAGCAAGTAGAGTATATCTGAGCTGAAGGTGTATTTGACGGGCTTGGATTCAAGGTCATCCAGTGTGAGCCAGTGCGACTGAGAAGTGGGCCACAAGGAGGGATACAATAGGAGAGGTAGATAGCTACCCTGAGAACACTGGGCTAAATGACGCCGTGAGGACCATGCCACAGCCCAAAATGCTAGTGCCCTGATTTATTTACTTGAAGTGTCCTATTAAATACCATTAGGAGAAAAGCTGATGTGACCCTAAAATGAGGACAATCACAAAGGGCCTATGGAACCTGTTAATGTTTTGAAATTGCAGCACTGTCTCCAACTTACCTCCACTCTCTAATCAAGAACGTGGTTGAATGGTATCTTTTCATTGTGAATACCTGTAAAATATCTCCAGGATGGATATGGTTAAAGTCCCTTTGCTGACTGTAATATAGCCGGTTCTTTAAAAGAATCCCTTTTTTGGTCAGTGGTTTATGTGGTGTACATGCATATGGTCTCACCTTAATCTTTCATTTCATGATGAGCCTGCCAAATTTCATGTTGGCATGCCTAAAACATCAGCCTAGAGCTTTAGATCAATGCCATGCTTGAGGATTCCCATAATCCAGACCTCTATAATTTGGGGAAGGAAACCAAGATGAACTTGGCTGACAGAGCTCTTAACTGCACTTTCAGACAGAGTTCAGCTTGCTCTGGCATGGCAGGAACAGCGTGGCAGTGCTAATAGGAGTAATAACTCACATTTGCCTGTAAGCAAATACAACTGTAAGCTACAGGCTGAGAAGATAAATCTAGGTGGATGAAGGGAGCTAAATTCAGCCTCACACTTTTTTTTTTTCATAACCTCATAAGTATTCTACATTTTAAGGAAAGCCACTTTGCGGAAGAAGGGAAAAGAAAAGAGTCGTCCAGACACTCTGCCATGTATTACACAGGACCTTTCTTATGAAAGGACCCATTTAATCCTCTTAGCTTGGTGACATGTTTTAATCCTATTTTACAGAGGAGAGTGTGAGTTTCTGAGAGGCTGAGGGACTTGCTGATGGTCACATGCTTAGCTGGTGACAGAACTGGCCTCCAGATCCAACATGTGCCGTACTGTGTCCTGACTCACTCTTTTTATTGGTCTTCAAAACAGGTAGTTAGTGCCATGAACTAAATAATCTTAAACCATCTTAAACCAAATGTTGGAGATGTGGTGTCAGACATACTGGTCATGCCTTCTTAGCCCTTTACCATTTAAATGTGGACAACTTTATTCAACAGTGATAAGGTTTTGAGTAGCTTTTGTGGGCCAAGTATCATGCCAGATGATAGGGGCACAAAGTTGGATGGGAACCAGTTTTTATTCCCAATTATTTATTTATTTAGTTATCAGATATTGATCACCTTCTCTGTGCCAGTCACTGATCTAGGTTCTTGCAACACAGCTGTAATTGCTGGAATGGTTTATAGTCCAATGAAGATCATTTATTTTGGAGATGGTAATTCTAAGCCTTCAGTTGCTGGCACACAACTACTGAATTCTGGTTGCAGTGAAGGATTTTTACTGATCCATGCATGCTTGTTCACCCAGGCCCTAATATCACACTTATATCACACATTTACAAGACACTTATAAGATGAAAGATGGAGAAAGAAAACAAAACCTAGATTGGAGTCTCTGATTAAATAGCTTTCAAAATCTAGCAATCCATCTGAACAAGTAATGCTCAAGGGTTATGCTTGAGAAAACATTTTCAATAAAAATGCAGTCATTGATTCTAATCCTTGAATCTTCTCCTTTGGAGGAAAACCATCTCAAAGTGGTAGTCAGTCTTTAACCATAGAATACTTTCATCCACTCTTTCGGCTAGAAGGTTTCTGAAAACACTGAGAAACTAAGACCAAGGCAATGAAGGGTTAACCCTAGCCCAAATTAATAATAATTTAAAAAAATCGAGCAAAGCCATCAGGGGCATCGAAATGCAACATTTTTGTATTATCTGTTTACAGAGTGAGATTCAATGTAAGACTAGATAAGGTAGCTCTTTACCTAAGTTTATTTAATAAGTATATACAGTGGGTGTCTTTCCTTTGAAACCATACAATATATTTTCCACCCAGGCATTATACTTACCTGGGTAGAAAAATAATTATGGGAAGGATTCCTAATATATTTAGAGCAAATGGGTTCTGGGAAATTTGTCTAAGAGAAAAAGATAGAGGCGCAGTTTACAGGTTACTTTCAGAGACTGATGATGAATTTCCTGGAGCAGCTTACCTGCAATAAAACCATAATGGAAATTGTTATCTTGGCTCTTTAGAATTACAGAGCCATTAAAAGAAAAACGCTGGAGATGGGAGTGTTGACTGGGACGGGTTACAAGGAAACTTTCTCATGTGATGGAGATGTTTTTTATTTTTAGAGGGCTGGAGGTTATAGGGGTGCATGCATTTGTCAAAAACGATTGGACTATGCATCTAAGCTCTATGTACGTTACATCTCAATACAAATACAAGTAAAAATTTTACAAAGGGAAGGAATTCTTACTTATTTCTCAAGACCCTTTATTGTCCTGTATTTAGACCCTGTGTCTCACACTCTGCGGAGGTGACTCAAGATGATGGAATATATTATCTGTTGCTTTAACAATGGCCTGATGTGCACTGGCTATATCCTACTGGCGAAATGGCAGAGTAGTGGAATAGAATAGATTACTGTGTGCATGCATGTTTATTAGCATTGTGCACATTCATGCACACGTGTCCCATTCCTTCTTTAAGCCCCAGTCTCTCCATCTACAAAAAGGGAATAGTAATATTTGCTCTATCTTACTCATAGACCTGTGTTTGGTTCAGTGACATAATTGAAAGAGCTTCAAAAACTCTTAGCACTAATAAGCTCTCTGTGTCCAGATCACTTTTTTTTTTAATTTAAAAGGGTATTTGTGGGAGGTATGTAAATAGGGAGGCAAGTGCCCTGGATTGTCTATTAACTTTCCTCCTCTCAAAATTCCCAGCATTCACATTTCTCAGCTATTGGATAATATCACTTCTGGATGCTTCCTCCTTCAGAATCAGTCATAGGAGGTCTGCTGAGTGCATCTTTACTGAGTGCCTACAATGTATTATTTCCTGCAGAGACTCTGGAGATCTGGATCTCATTTTTTTTTTCTGGGTTGGTGGTGTAGCCTGGTTCACAAGGAACCAGGCCAAAGGCCAACCCTAATGAGATGAACCACATGGGCATTTTCCTTTGACTCCAAATGCCTCTTCTGCACCCAGCATGTGCCTCCAACCTCAATGAGCTGGAAGAGCTCCCCACCTATGGAGGCTGAAAACATGGCATTTGTCCTCCAAGGCTGATCTCAGTTTTCTGAAAGGCGTGGAGTGGATGCTTCTCAAGCAGATAAAGTACTCTTTCCCATGCACACCATAAGTGTTCGAGTTGCTGGGGTGTAGGGTTGACCTTTGAATATCCTTCTGAATGAAAACTTCACTCCATGAAGATTTTCTGTAAAGGATTTGCTTCGGACATTTTTACAAGCACCACAAATGTTCTAGTTCAGGTCTTGGAAATATAAGGCACATACTCTTGGGGATAATTAGAAGAAAGTGAAAAAAAATGGTTGGAAATATCAAAGGGAGGCAACATAGATTAAGAGCAGAAGTGTGTGTATGTGTTTGTTTTTTAGAATAAAGTCTAGAGAGAGGTAAAGGAAGTAAGAGCATCTATGAGCCAAGAAAGGCCTGGTAAAACCTAGGTAAGAAAGTCTAAGATATCAGCTTTGACTTGAACTTCTCAGTAGCTGAGCTCAGAACAAAACCCTGGTTTTCTGAAATATGCCCAGCTACTAATCCATCACTTAGAACTTCTTCCTCTTAAGTGTTCAGAGTTCCCAGGTATTTTGCAACAACTGTGAGAAAGACATTCAAATGCTCTAGTCATAAAAACAGAATGACATACTCGTGCAGAAGAGAAACAGAAAAAAATGCCTCTTGTTCTGCACAATGTCCATAAAACACATGTTCAGCGGTATCTTAGAAACCATAGGGGAGCAAAACCCTGAACACTTGTAAGAGGTAGTAAATGAAAATTAATCACACAGAAGCTATTATTCCTAATTTAGGATACATCAAATATCATTAGCACTATCTGTATTGAGTGTTCTGTCATTACTGTCTGTTTTATCTTAGTAAACATAAAAATAAAGTCTTTCATAGGTTGTACTCCTGATCTCTTCACTAAATCTTTATTTTTCACATCTTAAGTTCTTATAATAGGAATCATCCTTCCATGGTATTTTTCAAAAACCTAGTCCTAATGGTTGTGTTATAGAAAAACATAAATTGTTATTTTTATTATTACAGAAGTAAGAATTATGTATTGTGATGAATATGAAAGGAATTAGTTTACAACCTCCCTGGGCCTCAGGCCCCTTACCTGGGAAATCTGTGCTTGGAAGGAAGTTATTAAAGCTTCCCCTCAATTCCCTAGTCTGTACACAAATCTCACAGCACTAAACACAATGAAGGAAATTCAGGAACAAAGACCTCCAGTTTGCTCTTGGTAAGTTCTCAAGATCAAGTTTACATCTAGAAAGTGTGAAATCATTTGGAAAAAAAGTGGTAGGAAAAGCTGCTATATTTTCATGTCGCTCCATTTACTTAAAAAAAATATACCAGTCAATTCTGAATTCCTTAGCAAGACATTCAAGACTTCTACAATATTACTCTAAACTACCTTTCCAAACAACTTATCTATTCACCCTGCGAAAGACAACTAGCTCACCTGTTCCAGTAATATGATGAGGATTACCCCCACCATATACTTTCTCATTCTTTTCTCCCATTCAGGAAAGCCCTTCACTTATTGGCCTATACAAAGTGTATATTTTCTTTGTGGTCGGAGCTCAAATGCCCACTTTCTCAGATCTTTCAAACTGGAACCAGCTTTCCTTCTCTAAGTATTTTATCTATCTTGGGAGCACAGCCTATTAATGTTGGAATATTTATTCCATTCTTTTTTGTTTTAAACTGAAAATACTTCTGATTTTCTCCTTAGATTGAGAGCTCCTTGAGGGCAAAATTTAGGTCTTGTTCATACTTACACCTCACAGAAGTGGTGAGCAAAATACTTTTATAATGTCAAAAAAAAGTACCAGAGTAAGGGTCAAGAATTTTGGGTTCTAGTTTTCAGCCGTTTAACAACTATGTGACCAGAGACATATTTAAACTCTATTAACCTCAATTATCTTGTGTAATATGGGGATAAAAATGTCTATTCTACATGGAGGATTAAATGCTAAAGAACTTTTAAAACTCTAAAATACTATATTACGTTAGGAATGTAAGTTATTAATGTTATTCTTATAATTTTATTATTATGGCAGTCACTCAATGACTTTTAAATGTGTCTTAAAGAATGAAAAAGCAAAAGTAAGTAGATAATAAATGTCATAATTGAATTAAGTTAGAATGGAATGATTATACACATTTATTTTCTCTCCCTTCCAAAACTCTATTAAAATAAAGTGAATTTTTTCATAGTTAAAAAAGCATCATTACAAAGAGAATAAGGAGGAAACAAGAGTAGGAAAGGAATTTCTACAAACTTTTGAAATTTGGAAGTTGCTGGGGAGGTAATAAATGGCAAGGCTGAGCCATTTACTAGCGGTCATAACAGCCTGTAAGCCTGGAGGTGGATATGCCAAGAGGAAACCAGGGGATCCCCCCTCAGGAGCCCAAGAAAGGTTTGTAGCTTGCAGCGCCTAGGAAGGCGTCAATGAACAGAGGAATGGGAATGAGGGGTTGTAAAAAAAACTCAGTGTGTTATGTAGTCATTTTTAAATTTTTTTTCCTGTTTTCTGTACCCCTGTAACCAGGGATTATTTCTTTCCCTTTCTCATCTCTCTCCAGCCCTCCAAACCCAGGAGACCAGAGGTTTGTACCCCAGGGAAACGAACCTTTCGGCCTCTGGACTCCTGCAGAGCAGGCACAGGGAGGGAGGGAGGTGAGGTAGGGGGCCAAAAATACAGGGAGGTGAAGCATATGCATTTTGAATTGTAGAGCCCCCAGCTTTCTTCCCTTCCCTGCTCCTCAGTGGCAGACACAAGTGTATTTAAAGCTAGAGGCTGGACAATTCCTCTCTAGAAAAAACTAAAGGAGAAAAACGTACAGATAGTAACTTACGGAGGCTCTCCAGTGGAAAGGTGGGGAGGGCTCTTTGCCATCTCATTTCCCTATAGAGAGGCCCAGGAATCTAAGTCAATTCTTACCCACTTCCCCTTCCCTCACCCAGAGAATCTTCCATCTGCTTCTAGAGTCCCATATTTAAATGTGAACAAGCCTCTGCTGAAAGAATGTCTTCAATATGAGTAGAGTGAGAGAGAAAGAAAGGGAGAGAGAGAGAAAGATGATGAATGGAACTCCAAAGAAACGGAAGCTAGGGAAAACTCCAAATAAGGGAGACGGAAAAGATAATCAATTATTGAAACAAGTATAGGAAGTGATTTTTTTAGAAAAGGTATAACTGGAGGAAAAGAAAAAGGTCTAGAAAATTAAAATTAAAATTGTTTAATTAAAAAATATATAGATGTACTTAAAGAAAAATTCCAAAAGTTGAAATAAAAAGCAAATCTGGAAAGTTAGCATAGGAAATAAGAGGAGTGCTAACATCCAACAAACAGATATTTAATTGAGATTAGAAGTTTGTTTCCCTAAAACTACCTGGACACAGAGATAACATTTCCTGTTCAACTGACTGACTAAAATGTCCATTGGTTAAAAAAACAATCCCAACTGCAAATCAGCTCACCTAAAACTGGCATATTCCTCCCTATGGGGTGTTCTTCCTATCATTATAGTGTGAAAAAAAACAATTTCCCCATTTGTTCTTCTTTTTTTTTTTTAATTTGTCAATGGGGAGAACTCAGTTAGAAAGGAAATGATAGAAATGGTCACAAAAGTGAAGAACCCACATCTCCAGACTGTGGGCCAGGGTGCCCGGGTTCACAGGTGAGGACACACCCACAGCAAGGTCACTGGAAATGAAGACATCTCTCTAGAAGCTTCTATGGAGAACAAACAGCCAGTCACCCCTCGCAGTCGGGAGTCAGACTGGAATCAGACTTTTCAACAACAGGAATGAAATCTACAGTGAACTAGAAATACTTTCAAGCTGCTAAGGAAACACAATTTCTAACCTGATTGTCTATTCTCAGACAAATTTTCAATCCAATATAGGAATAGAATTAAAAAGGGTTCCTCATTAGGAAATGATTTAATAGCTACAAGCATTGTCTAGTAATTAGAGGGTGCACTTCAGGAAAACAAAGAACTAAACAACAATGTGTATGATACAGGAAATGAGGCGTCTCCCCCACAGCAGGGGAGTGAGAGGGCTTGGGATGACTGGCATATAATCAGTTATACTGGAACAGGAAAACAGAGACCTCTGTAAGAGAGAGGCCTCTAGTAGAAGAAACTCATGCACTATTTGATTTTATAAACATAAAATTGAAAAATCTGTTGAAGTATTTCTGAAGAATTTCTGATAAATATATAGAAATTCCATAAATAAAAATGGTAATTTATTAAGATAATATGTAAGAAATGAATTATAAAACACAATTTGAAATGGCAGTGAACAATATTTACTTGCTGTGTTAACTGTATTTGTATTAGACCCTTGACTTGGTTCAAAAACTAAATTGTGACAAAATTATTTTTGGAAGATGATAGGGGGAAATGTGTATGTAAGAGAGACAAAACCACACCTACAATAACAGAAATAAAATATATGTAAATGGATAAATAAAGAAATGGCAATATAAATGATACTTAAACAAAAATAGATCAATACCTCTGAGAACAGACAGGTGAATGGTTCAAATATCTGCGAGTCCAAAAGTTGGTGGAGAGGTAAGACACAGTACAGTTTTTTCTCATTTTTATCCTTTTAGTACTATGCAAATTCTCAAATCATGTCCATATTCCATGTAGCAATTATATGATATGAATTCAGTAAAATTAAAATAAAGATGTTTCATATTTGAGAAGCAAAAAATATATTGCTGTAAAACTTGGTCATTAAACAACGGTTTCCTCCATCCTGTTCACACTATGCAAGCCATGGATTATGTGCACAAAAGCAATGACTTCACAGGCCATTGAGCACTTTGGGGTTTAAATAAATCTTCCACAATTGGAACCTCTGTGCAGTGGGATGTAAGTTGGTAAAGGTTATTGGAATGAAAAACCTGAAATTTTTAATTGTTTCTGTTCATCCTGTGCATATGCCAGAACAGTTTCTCCCTTTTGAATTACTTATTTTGATTTTTGGAGAATCAGAAGAAAATTAAGGGCTCAAAATAATAATGCCGTCAGTTGAAATAAAGCAACAGCCTGAACAGAGTTCAAGAAAATGCTTGTCTATGCTTATGTGTGGGAGAGAAGACAGCAGAGGAAACTAACATTTACTGAGTTTACAATATACGATGCTAATTCCTGCAACTCATTCTCTCCCCACAAAAGCCTTGGAAGACAAACTGCCACCCTCTTTTTTCTAAGCACCAGGAAATTCAATAACCTACCTAAGTTCACACAACAGTAAGTGGTGGGCTGGTATTGGTTCCTGGGCCTGTTTGATAGAAGAATCAAGGCATTCTCAGTCTTCTCAGGACTGGTTTCCATCCCATCACCCTTTAATCACACACCCTCTAACTGGGGCCCAGTGGTGTGCCTCAAATGGGCCACCGATGTGCCGAGGTGCTGACCTCTTCAAGTCCTCAAGGGAGGTAGAACCCATTCCCTTTGCTCAAGGGTTTCTTTCTGGGTCATCATTTTCTGTGTACATAGTGATGTGGAAAAGGTTGGAAATGCTGCTTTAGGTGGAAGTAAATCTTACTGTTCAGTTTCCAAGGTATCTCTGCGCAAGCATTGTCACGGGAGGTTAACTCTTTAGTGAAATAGACATTTTCGATTTAAGAAGGGCCATGTGTATCAACCGGTTCAAAACCCTCATTTTTTTATGGTTAATTTTTTTTAATTTTGGTATTATTAATGTACAATTACATGAGCAACATTATGGTTACTAGACTCCCCTTATTATCAAGTCCCCACCACATACCCCATTGCAGTCACTGTCCATCAGTGTAGTAAGATGCTATAGAATCCCTACTTGTCTTCTCTGTGCTATACTGCCTTCCCCGTATCCCCCCCTGTGCTACATTATGTGTGCTAATTGTAATACCCCTTTTTCCCCCTTATCCCATCCTTCCCACCCAATTTAACTGTTAGTCCATTCTTGGGTTCTGTGAGTCTGCTGCTGTTTTGTTCCTTCAGTTTTTTCCTTATTCTAATACTCCACAGATGAGTGAAATCATTTGATACTTGTCTTTCTCCACCTGGCTTCTTTCACTGAGCATAATACCCTCTAACTCCATCCATGTTGTTGCAAATGGTAGGATTTGTTTTCTTCTTATGACTGAATAATATCCCATTGTGCATATGTACCACATCTTCTTTATCCGTTCATCTACTGATGGACACTTAGGTTGCTTCCATTTCTAGGCTATTGTAAATAGTGCTGCAATAAACATAGGGGTGCATATGTCTTTTTCAAACTGGGCTGCTGCATTCTTAGGGTAAATTCCTAGGAGTGGAATTCCTGGGTCCAATGGTATTTCTATTTTGAGTTTTTTGAGGAACCTCCATACAGCTTTCCACAATGGTTGAACTAATTTGCAGTCCCACCAGCAGTGTAGGAGGGTTCTCCTTTTCTCCACATCCTCGCCAACATTTGTTGTTTGTGTTTTGGATGTTGACCATCCTAACTGGTGAAAACCCTCATTTTTTTTAGACAAGGAAATGGGTGCAGACAAATAAGATATCCTAACCTGGAAAGGAAAAAGCTCCTGCTTCAGTTGGTCCTCACCTATCCTGGGAGCAAGAAATGAGGATGCTGGCGGGCGGGCTCTGGTTGGCCCTGTCCCGGCTCTGAACAGATGGCAACAATGTGGATGGCTGCTGGTTCATCCTTCCCCTTCCTCTAGGAGAAGAGGCACTGAGCCTTACTTGTTTTTGTGTGCCCAGCACTAGAACAGTATTTATTAAATGAATAAATGACTATATAAAAATTGTGTGCATAGGATCCTGGCTCCGGATCTATCTCCCCAGCTTGCTAGCTAGCTCTCTGGCCTCAGAGAAGTCATTTACATTGGTAGATGGGCATAAAAGGTCATAGGTGATTGTGAGGTTTACACAGGATTGTAATAATAATAAAAAAATACTAATATTAGCTAATATTTAGTGATCATTTACACTGTGCCTGTGCTTTGAAAGCATTAACTCATTTAGCTTAAAATACATTTTTAAGTTGTAGATAGTCTGCCTATGTGGACAATGACTGAAGCTCCTTGCCCACTGTATTTCCCATTGTACTAGAGATCAGCCTGGACATAGTTGGATTCAATTTCTAGTACGCCTACAGAATCAGATGAAAAGGGGGCAGATGACTTAGTCCAAGACTAAGAGTTAGAGCTCTTATCCTGCCGCTCCGTGAAAATGGTACTGGGGAGAAGGGGACGTGATGGGGGATCACATTTCTTATAATGGGTGGCTCTAGCAGCCTTAAGAGAGAAAATCAGTATTCTCCTAATAGACAGAATGTCACAGTAAAGTTCAACCTTCTTCATAATACTGTAATTAGTATTTCATATACTATAATTTTAGTCTTGATGAGATAAGCACTTTCTGAAGAAATTTCAATATCTATATCGCTAGTGCTGGCAAAAAAAAAGCAATTTAAAATGACACATTTTAATACATAATAGCTGCCCCAACCTTTTGATGTAGCAGCATGAATATCAAATTCTCTGGGAGAGAATGAGGTTTGAGGTGCCTTCAAGGGGTTGGTGCCTTTATAACGAACCTGACACGTGTCCGCTGAATGGAGCCAACCTCAGCCCCCTGGGTCTTTGGCTGATCACGCTAGTGAGAAAATTCCCTTTAGCTAATCTTGCCGTAATTCAAGCAGACTCAACTCAACCACAGGACATGCTAGGAACCTGGAGGCATCACTTGTAGGTGAGCAGAAGGAGGAACACAAATAATTCTGAACCGCCTACCATGTGTTAGGCATTAAGCTTTACAAACGGTATATCATTAACACTCATTCCATAGATAAGAAAACCATTGTTCAAAAAGGTGAACTCACTGCTGCATTATGTATGATTAGTAGGCGTTGAACCCAGATCTGCCTAATCAGAAAACCCATCCATGCTCTCAACACTGTAATAGGCTGTTTTTCTGAAATGGGTTGTTTATCTAAGAGTTCCTTGCTAGGCATTAGGATTCCCTAGCTATATGTACTGAAGGTAAATCGCTGAGAGGAAAAATAAGAAAAAGTGGATACCAAAATTTGTCAATATATTTAAAAGGCACTGATAGGGATACATATTCCCTGAAGATACTCTTAGCTGTATCCTAGCCAGGGGTTGGAATAAAGAAATGCTATTGCTTGCCTTGTTATCTTTCCTGTGACCATTGGGATAAGCCTGCCTGCCGTTATCATGACAGAAGAGGTTTGTGCTTACAAATTCGTTGTAGAGTTCCTCAGTGCTCACCTCCTCTGAAAAGGGAAATGCAATGATACTGCTTTGGCATTGTGCTATCTTCCTTTGAGTTGTTATTTCAACAGATAACTTTGATCATTTTCCAAACAGCTATGAGAGATGTACAGATGGAGGCTTCTACTGGGCACTTTGGGTTGGGGGTAATTAAACTGGAGTTCCCTCCACTTGGGTGGTGTTCCTGACCAGTGCTAATGATTACCACCACTGCAGGGACAGCGCACATGTCACGGCTATCATCACGGTTAGTAAAGGGAGAAAAAGAGATGAGAAGAGAAAGGAGAGGTGGAAAGAGAGAGTAAGATGGGGCTATTTATATGTTAGCTACTCTGTCTCTTTGTTTATGTGCCCCAAACATGCAGCTCAATTGCTGGCAAATAACTGGTCCTCAGTAAAGAATTCCTGAATGCATGGAAGAATTTACAAATGCACGGATGGTTAAAAATTAAGAACTACCCATGGCTTAGTCTGCTAAGGCTGCCATAACAACATACCACAGACTGGATGGTTTAAACCACAGAAATTAATTTTGTCACAGTTCTGGAAGCGCAAACCTCAAACCCGTGGTCACACACAGATGACCCCCTCCACCCTCTCCAGCGTGAAAGACACCTCCTGATGCCTCCACTCAGGGTTCTCTTGTTCTTTTATTTATGTTTTAAAATCTTCGTTCTTCTTGAAAATGTGCCCGAGATGGAAATCATAATAAGACGTATCTGGAAATAATCGTACACATTGGGCAGTTCCTACTGCTGATACTCAAGGAGTAGCTACTATCAGACAAATATTGTTTGAAAATAACTACAAACTAGAAAAAAACAACAACACCCTGAAGGCACATGAGAGCAACCAAAAGGAGTCAGGCACAAGGGTAGGTATTTATTCTTGGGCCATTTTTTGTTAATTTTTTTTTTATGTGAGAGCAGAGCTCAGTTGGCACCAACAAGTGGGTAGAACTCAGTTGGAGAACATGTGGTCTGGAGGCTTGAAGACCCAGTGGGGAGAGGTTATTTTGATGACAAGAGTGGAAAAGTGAGGGAAATAAAAATCAAAGAAAGGAAAAAGCCAAGGTTGGGAAATGCTTGGTTCTGCGTATAAACTCTGTCCAAATTTCTAGCTGTCCTCCAAACTATCCAGGCAGAGTAGATCCCAGCTACCAAAAAAGTAAAAGAGAAGCAAAGAGGGATTTCAGTTGATGCGTACCTGAGGAAAGTCAAAATTTGGAGTGTGAGTTCAGTCAAGCTATTTGTCTGTTCAAGAAAGAAAGAAAGACACTCCAATGGAGCATAACAGAAACTGGAGTTTCTACAATGTATGAATCACAATGTTTAAGGCATAACGTTCAGGACAAAAAGACCAAGAACTTTTATCTTGAAAATGACTATATCTTCTACAAAATGAGGCTGAAAATAAGGACATACCAGATAGATGAAAACTGACAGAATTTTCCCCCTAGCAGGCCTCTCGTACAGAAAATGCTGAAGGGAGTTATTCTAGACCGAAGTGAAGTTATGACAGATGGAAAACTCAGAAAGAAATAAAGAGTACTGCAAATGGTAAATAGGTGGGTAAATACAAAAGACAGTATTTCCTCTAAAGCACATATTACTGTTTAATTAAAAGATAACATTGGGTTGTGGAGTTTATAACATAATATACATAGATGCAATATGTATGACAACTCTAACATAGGGAAAATGGAGTTAGTAAATATAATTACACAGTTACATGGCTCCTACATAATGCAATACAATTTTAACCCTAAGTAGGCTGTAAAATGTTAAGGATGTATATTTTAATTCCTAGAGAAACCTAAAAAACAAAGAGGTATAGCAAGCCAATACATTAAGTTAGATGAAATTCTAAAATAATACTTAATTAATACAACACAAGACAGAAAAAAGACAAGCAAAAAATAGATGGGACAAAAAGAGAACAACAAACTGGTAGACATCAATCTAACCTTATCAGTACTACATTAAATTTAAATGGACTAAACATTCTAAATAAAAGGCCCTGTTTGCCGGACTAGATAAAAGAACCAGACACCATTCCACGCTTTCTAAAAATGACTCGCTTTAAATTTAAATCCCATGCTCTTTCTCTCTTTCATATGACTTAATAAATGGGTCAAAGATTAGATGACTTAAATTCTTAGAATACTGAGAAGACATTTAAAAAGATTTAAAACTCCAGTCAAACTTATGATAATATGAATACGTCACCTCTTTCTGCTTGGGTGTCTCGGCTCAAATATCTCTGAGTCCACACCACATGGAAAAACCAAGAGGAACCATCAGAGCTAAGTCACCAAGTCTCTTTCTGCCTGACCAGGCTCTGAATTAAAGGTCAGCCTCCCAGAGTCCCAAATGGGAAGAGGAAGCAATATCTTCACTCCTGATGTAGTTGGTATCTGGACTCCTTTCCAAAGCCCCGAGAGACAAAGAGTGAGACACGCTTTCTCCTTTCCTTCCTACCACGTCCTGGGTCAGAAAGGAGCAACCTTCTGATTGCCTTGCTGTCACAGGTGAAAAGACTATTTAGCAAAATTCTGTTTTGTACCATCTGAGGCTAAAATTTTGCTCATTGTCTCTGTTCTCCTCATTCTTTTTCTCAACAGATTATCTCTCTTTCACTAGGGCAAATGTCATATATTGGAAGGAAAAATAGAGCATGATAATAATAATTTAAAAGATACTCCTCCCACTATAGAAGCCTGCTGTAGGTGCAAAATTAATATAATAAAACACCATACACACAAATAATCAAGCTTCATAAAGAAGAAGTCAAAAACTGAAAATTTAAAAAATGTGTAGCATTTTATACATCTTGAATAAAATGAACATTAAAAACTAACTTCTATTCATCATTCATTGATGAAAAGAAATATTTCAGGATCATCTATAATTATCACAAGGCAATTATAAATTTAGCTTTTATTTTGTAGGTTATTTGCATCCAATGGGACAACTTTGTGTGTGTGCGTACACAAGTGTTCAGTCCTCTGTACAAATATTAAAATATTTTCTGGTCTTATAAATCAGAATCTTTGAGTCTGATATAACATGTAGAGCTACTCATGAATCATGCCCATAAATTAGAAATTCTTATTATTGCAGAAATGTTTAAAAAACAATAAAGACAATAATTTATAATCACCCTTTAGTATGTACTAGGTGCTGTAAAACATATACCTTCTTTGCTCTATCAGCTGACAGGACCCAGAAGTAACAATATCCTTGTGACAATAAGTGAAACTAGTACCTAGATCTTGGTTTCTAACACCATTTTCCAAGAAAAGGACCAGGGCTCTTTGGAAAAATGGCTGATTCCAGGACTGGAGCAGGACATATATACAAGCCTAGAGGATCTTACAGTGCCAGAAAGTAACACAGTGCTCAAAACACACATACACACCACAAACAAACCTCAACACAGAGTGCATGTTAAAGCTAGCACAATTTGAGCAACAAAATAAATAAGGCAGTATTTAGATTATAACCCAAAGTATAAAGTAAATATCAAGTCTACACTCATATAGATAAATGAATGACTAAATAAATAAATGGGACTAGACACGTCTTCCATGCAGAAGAATTCCAAATAATTCATAGACACTTCTCCCTTAAAGAGGTGGAGAATAATTCCCCACACCTTAAGTGTGGACTACACATAACTTTTTTTAAAGACTAAAGTATGGAGAAGGGGAGAAATATAGTAACTTTACAGTGGTAAAACCTGGCAAATATGTCTCCAGCCAGACGATCATGACTAATATCGACACTTATAAGTCATGTTGATAGTATGTTCCCTCGATAGATTATGACAGGAATGACACTTTACTTCTGTGGTCTTGCTCCCCAAAGCGAATTAACCCAATCTAATCATGAAAAAACAAAAACAAAAAATCACACAGATCCCATTTGAGGGACTTTGTACAAAACCCCTGATGAGAAATTCTCAAAACTGTGCAGGCTATCAACAAGGGGTCTGAGAAACTGTCACAACCAAGAAGAGCTTAAGGAGACATGCTTTCTACATGTAAGGTGGTATCCTGGATGGGATCCCATGACACTAAAAGAACATTAGGGAAAAAAATGAAGAAATCTCAATAAAGAATGGATGTCAGTTAGGAAAAAAAGTATCAAGATTTTCTCATGAATTGTGATAAATATATCATATTGATGCAATATATTAATATGGAGGAAACTGGGCATGGGTTGTCTGGACTACACTGGAAATATCCGTGCCATCTTCACAATGTCTGTAAAAACAAAACTGTTGTAATATTAAAACATTTATTTAAAACATGCTCCTCTTCTATTACTAAACAGACCATTCATAAGTGTGGACAAATATGATTCCTGGAGTGTAGAATTCCCTGCCCCACTCGTTACTCATTTATTGAGAAGGCATGCTGCAAGGAAAGGGAGTCTGCACCTGGGGATGAGGTCACACACACACACACACACACACACACACACACACAGAAGTCAGGTAGACGCTGAAACAGGCAAAGGTATGTCAGATCAGTCTCACCTGCATAAGGCCCAGCACGACCGACAAAGCAGGGCTGTGCCATGCAGCCAGCACAGCCTCACGTACCCACCATGCCCCTTGCTTGCTGAGCCTTATCCCCACATAGTTCTACTCCCTCATCCTGCGTACCTATGTGTGCTTCCCCAGTATTTCCCTAGGCCCATCCCTGGAGCCTGGGTATGGCTTTGAAGCCTCTGCTGTAGTTCTTGTCCATAGCTCAGTGTCCCCTTCAGGGGCCCCTTTCTGAACTCTAGGGCTTAATTCATGGACGCTTTTTGCTGTTACTACCATTGGTTCTCATCAGTCTGTAAGCTTTTTACCCTAGAATTAGACTCTCTTGTCTTTCCCACAGAATCCCCCTTTTTATCTCTTACAAGGAAATTTATCAAGCCTTGAACAAGGTGTAGGCAATATGGACTAGGGGGATAAAGGACAAAGTTAGAGAGTTAGGGACAACCACATCAGGTCACTACGGAGGCCAAAAATGGGAGTCTGTTTATGATTCACTTAAGGATTATATTCTAAGATCCTCTATTGGATTTATCCCTTTTCCTCTAGATGCAAAAAATGAGCTGCCATGTCAGACCAGGATAAATATTCTTTTTGTCTTACTTCATTTTATTTTTGTTTTAGGGATTGGTACACACTCACACAATATAATGTTTTTTAAAATGAAACATTGATGTATTGGTACTAATACGAATGCTTCCACTTCACCTTGGCAGGAACAAAGAGTTAACATGTTAATATGTGAGTTGGCTTTTCCATGGAAAAATAGAATATATAGTATTTTTTTACTAAGAAGACTTGAGAAGTGATATGCTTTCTTCTTTCTGTCTCTTGTTTTTCATAGTGATCTTTACTGACATTTACCTTTCATTTGTTGTTGTACATAAGTACGAGAAATTCAAGTATAAGATCTCAGAGAAGACATTAAATGTTAGAAAGAGATTGCATTTGTCAGTGGCCCTGAGATGGGCTCTTACATACCTATGCCTTTCTTCTAACTCTCGCTCAGTGCCAAAGGATAGATCCTGGTCCAAGTATTTGATGTACTCCCAACTCTTCAGATCATGTGGTGAGGCTTGAAGTTTTTCTGCCAAATGTAAAGTAACAATACCACCTACTCTTACTTAATTACATGGAAATGTATTGCTCTTCTACTAAAATAATGCTTTTTACAATGGGTTTATTCTGACTGCTGTGCAAAGATGAATTCCCAGTACTGGCTTGGCTGCATGTTGCATACCTAAGCACATCCTCTTCGGTGACTGCTGCTCAGCCATTAGGAGCCCAGCTTCGAGAGTACAGCCAGAAGTGGAAATCATGGCTGGTTATCTACCAGGTGGTGACATGTAGGCCTACATCCTGCCTCCAGGGACTGTGCTTGGTTTGTTTTCCTCTCTGAGGATCCATTTTATAGTTTCTATAGATCTAGGATCTGGCATGGAAAACAGCCCCTGGCCACTCGCTCGTTGCTGTGTTTCAGACAATTTTCCATAGTCTTCTCCAAACTTCAGCAAGGGAGAGGTAGAGGTGATTGAAGTAAAGTCAAGGTTGTCTGGACTTCCAGGAGCTGGGAAGCCTGGGGTTGGTTCCTGCCATTGCAGCCCTGGCTGGTGTCACACACAAGGACAAGAGGTAAATGGATGTGAGACTGATCACAAGCTTCAGGAGGCCACGGATGCTATGTCCTTATCCTCTTTATAAAAATTATCTGATGAGCTACATGCCTCATTACCTCCTTTTTCAGGCTAAGAACCAAGGGAGAGACTGAGAGAAAGGAAGGTGAAGAAAGAGAGAGAGAAAGGATGCAAAAGGGGAAGAGGGAGCAGAAGGCGGAAGGTAGTGGGCAGGAATGTTCCCTTGGGGGTTCTGGCAGAGGGTACACATAGAGGTGAATCTTTCAAATCTCTAACTTAATTGATGTGATCACGTGATCACAAGGTGCCTGCTATCAGTGAACAACAGGAGAGAAAGAGGTATCAATGTACAAGGAGCTGGGGACAGGGGTAAGCAGGTAGTGATACAATCTATTATGTAACAGACACAAAGCTGGCCCCTTTATATAGGTTGGTACTTAATCTTCACCACTGTTTGAAATTGCCATCATCCCAATAAACTGACAAGAACATACAGGGCAGGGATCCAAAGTAATTTTCCCAGATTCTTATAAATAACAAGTGATACAGCCAGGACTCAAACTCCTATTTGTCCAATGTAAAATGCTAAAATATTTCCAACTTCTACAGAAATGATTTGGCACTACATTTAAAAATAAGTAATTTTTTAAAATCCTTCTAGTTATTCTTTAATAACAATCTTTGTAAGGTCTCTAAAGCATGCACAAAATTCAGAAAACTTGAGACTCAAACCCAGGAGTTCTGGCTCAATGTATGTCTCTCTTGCAGAGCTGGGATGTAGTTAATTCAGAGAGGAAGACAAAGACCAGTAGGGAAGATGGGCACTTGGAAAACTTAAAACGGTTGAGGTCATCACTGACCTCCCTCTTAGTTACTCTGCGGGTGAATTTCACTTGGTCCAAAATCAATACCTTATCTTCTCTCTTTTTTCTCTTCTTCCTTTTGCTATTTTACTGTTGGATAGTTCATTAAACAGGGAGAGGAAGAACAGGTTAACTAGATTTTTTGTTATGCTGAGGAAGTAGACAAATAATCACCCATGCTTTATAATATGCAAACACTCTAGTTAATTTAACCAAGAGAGAAATATCACGATACTTTTAAAGTGTAGTGGAAGCCCCAAAGTTTAGTGCACTTCCTTCCTTCCCTGTCTGTCCTTCCTTCCCCCGCTCACTGGCTGTTAGGAAAGCCAGGACACTGTCCTGGCCAGGTACATCTGTGGTGTCTAGATCTGATGACAGGTGTCACACTCAAGTGATTCTCAAATGTCCTCCTTATTCTTTACAAGACACATTTCCTGTGCTGTCATACCTTGAGTCTGCAAAGTGACTACTCAAAGAAATTCGTAGTCTCCTCTCCACTAAAAAAAAAAAAAAACAAAAAAAAATTATGGCTTTAATAAAATCGAAAATTGAGTAAACAACACATTTACAATTTATAGAGTATCTGCCCAAAACCAGTGTGGTGTTGGTAGGGTACAAGCCCAGGTCTGGCTATTTAAGTAAATGATGTTCCTGTGGCAGAAATAACTATTCTATAAGCCAGTTGCTGTATGGCTCCATAAAATTGGAATCATAGCTAAACTCATGTAAATAAATATATATTTTTAAACAGCTTTATTGAGGTGTGACTGATATACAAAGAACTGAACATACTTAATGCATACAACTGATGATTTGGGACATATGCAAACGCCTATGACACCCTCACCACAATCAAGGTAATAGATACATCTAAACACCTCCCAGAGTTTCCTTCATCTTTGTCTTGCTTAATTGTTTATTTGTGGTAAGAACACCTAATGTGAGTCATATAAATATTTACTTACTGCAAAAATGTTCCGTTTGTAGTTCTTATTGTGATAATATACATACTGATAATCCAAACTTATTTGACCACCTACCCTTTATATGTTTTATTTAACTTAATACTAATAGACTATATGACCAGGCTAGTGTCCTCTAGAGCACGCTGAGAATTTCTGCCTCTAGACTCCTAACTTTCCATCTCTGTTATGTGGAGATCTGTACCAACCATAGGTTGGTAGACATCATGCTGAGCAAAGGAAGGACCTATCCAGCTACTTCGCAGAGAGGTTATAAAATATAATGGCAGGATAACTTGTAGTGCCATATTTAACATTTTTGCAACTTTCCAGGTTGTTATCAGAGTGTTTTATCTTCACAATGACCTGATGACAGAAGAAAAAGAAGCTACATCTACTGCTTCTGCCACTAGTAACAACTATAGTTTATTGAAAATTCATTATATACAAGGTCCTTAAATAACCTTGCTTTTGAAAATGACCTTCAATAACCACTATGATCTACTATGCTAATGAAGAAACAGAGGCTCAGAAAAGTACAATGATTTCTGCCCACATCTTTAGTAGATCAGTTGAAGATTTTGAGGCTTAAGAAAGTCCCAAGATCCATTCAAAGTCCAGAAACTGTACTCAACACAGAAGAGTTTTTCCCCTTGACTTAAGGCTTCGGTTCTAGTAACACAAATGCATCTTATTATAGATTTTCTTTCTTTACTCTCCACCCCCACCCCAATAAGGAGTGCAATGAAAGTACAGTTGATCCGTTTAACAGACCAAACATTGAATACAATTAAGGTCTGAAAAGAGTAAAAGTCTCATGGTTAGAAAACAATTCCTCCAGGATTCCAGTCTAAAATGGTGCCACAGAATATGGCAGTCTAGGAGTTGGAAGACTCGGGTTCTGGTCCTGGTTCCTTGTTTTGATGCATAATGTGTGCTATAACTTTAGTTTTCTCATTTGTACAAAGGGGAGGGTAACTCACTGGCATGCTGGTAACATTTTTAAAAAGTCATATTTCTAAGAAGTTGTTATCAGTTGAGTGGGATGTTGAGAGTTTGGGCTGCTGGAATTGTGTGGGCATGTCACTATGGAGTGACTCAAATGTTTATATAGAGAGGAGTTACATAAAAATTATTTACCTATCCCTGCCCCCCACAAAGGAGTGGGTGGTACCCTCTAAATAATTTAATGAGGGTGTGTTATCCTAGCCATACTTGTCAAATGTTGTGAGAAGTCTCAGTTTCTTCTTTTCTAAATAAGGTTAAAAGTACCTACCAGTATGTTTTAGAAGTAAGTTAAATTAAATTACATAAAGAAAGAAAGGAATAGAATATGTGTTTCTTGAACTCTTCCTAATGACCATCATATTATATGTTTCTCTTTTCTAAAACATTGTGCAAAAGAAACTTTGGACACAAATATACTTTTAAGACAGTAAAACTAAGGATTACCAACTCTATCTGCACCAATGAAATTGGGAACATTTATAACTGACCTTTGAGCTTAGGTCTGGCTAGTGTCAAAGCCATGGTTTGTCCTGTCACCCCACACTGCTTGATACATGAGAAAAAAATTCAAAAATTTTTCCCTTCTCCTTCCCTTTAATGAAACTTCTTTCCAATAGCCCTCTGCCTGGCTGTGCCTCTGTAGTGAGGAATATTCACCAGTGTATTTCTGCACAGTGAAATCCTGTGTGCATATGCCTTTCTAGAATGGATGGTGGGAGCCCTGAAAACTATATGATGTCAAGGTGTTTCATCTGGCACAGAGGTCTGATCAGCCTATTGAGATCTTCACAACTATCCTACAATTCAACCTTAAATACCTGCAGGAGTCTGGGAATTATACAGAATATGCAAATTAAAACTCCCTTGAAAAATCACTCTGCCTTCCATCAGTAATGACTTCATTACTGATGAATATGGCACTTGTATGTCTGTGAGCTCCAGCATCTTGTAAAAGCACGTAGTTTCTAACCTGAGATGGGATGAAATCCAAAGTAGACATAATACATGCTATTCCTTTCCTTTTCCCTTCTTCTCCTATATGAACTTGGAAGAGATTGCAAATTATTTCTGGGAATTAAAGTAATTTATTTCATCACTTTTGTTTTTGCTTAACCTCCTTTTACCTATTTATGTCTGTGTGATACATGGAATTAATAAGGGCAATGATAATCCTCAATGGAAGGTGTCAGTTTACTGGCTGATCAGAGGAAGTCCCTGGAGCCGGCCTCAGTGTCGGGTTTCCATGTGGTGAGGGCTGTGAAGCACTAGTTTTGATTTTCCCAGCATGCATCTTTCACTTGGTCCCATCGAACTTGCTTGGAAGTCCACGGAAGGATGGGGAATGCAGAAAGAATTGCACACTGAACAGATTAGGCTTCTATATTCAATTCTTTTGTCCAAGTGAGGTGTATTTGCAGGGGAAGAGCAAAGCCTATGTTCCCTCTAACACATCACTGCTTCTCCAGGCTGAGCAACATTGGAGCAATGCTCTCTACAGCTTCTGCCCATCGCCCATCATGGAATTGATGTCTAAATAAATGGTGATGAGCTGAGACTTGTTCCAGGCCTTGGAGTCTAGAGTTTATATTCAGAAATTAGGCTGGGCTCAGTTTAAAGTGGATCTAAGCTGTAGAGTATTGTGGACAAAGTGTAGGCCTTGCTGTCTGTTACCTAGTAGCTGTGTGCCATTAGGCAAATCTCTCAGCTTTTCTTGTTATTGGTGTATGTATTTATTTATCAAGCAGGTATACCTCATGTAACATTTAAAGTAATTCTCAGCATCAAATAAGAAAATAGAGGTAAAGAGCTAATGCCTGGTTGCCCACGGCAATAATTTCCTTTCACTGGATAGAAAAATTGACCAATGCTCCTTTAGCTCCATTTTTTATTATTCTTCCAATTTAGAAGTACCTGTGATTCTACGAGTGGTGCAGACCCACGGGAAACAGAGTCCAGGGTTTCCTGCCTGCGTTCTTTGAGTAAGGGAGACCTACCAGGCTGTGCAAGACCACAGACAATCCAGGAGCTGTGTTTACAGGAAACCTGGATTTTGTTTGAGGGAAACAAGCTGTAATGTGATCTTTCAGAGAAAAGCTGTATTAATACAGGAAGACCTTGATGTAACATGATGTGAAATTGCTAACATAATAAAGCTATATGACATTTCTGCCTCACTATGACTTCCATCTGGGAGTTGACCTGCTAAGGAAACGGGTGCAGGTTAAGTGAGTGAATGAGGCTCCCCCTCCATCTCAGAGCACAGAGGCTGGTGATGCCCTCCATGACTTAAAGGAGCCTCATCAAATCCTGGCTCTATGCCTTACCAGCCAAGAGACCGAGCAAGACACAGGGAAATGCTTCCTAGAAACTTAGGATGTTACACAGCACATACATGAGAGGCAATGGAAGATAGTGGCCTTCTAAGAGTTCATTTTCTGGAGCTCAACTGTCAAAGTTCAAAGCCTAGATCTGCCACTCAGAAGGCATGTGACAGTGGGCAAGTCATTTAACTTCTCCCTGCCTTGGTTTCCTTATTAGTAAATTTGGAAGACATAATAGTACCTAGTCTTTAGGGTGGTATGACATTAATTCTATAAGACACTTTGAACAGAGGTGGGCACATTACAAGTGTTCAACACATTTTGGCCATCTTGTATCAGATACATTAGACAACCATTCCTATACGGAATAATAAAATTTGGCTTGCCAAACTGAGTGGCAGATCTAGGCTTTGAACTTTGACAGTTAATTCTTTTTGCATTAATCCAAATATGAATAACAAATCTATGTACTGAAAATATGAAGAAACACTATTCCTGTTATAGCACTTAATTGTGGTTAGTTTTTCTGCCCATGCTTCTTTGTTACAACACTGTGAATTCCTTGATAATAGCAACTGTACGTTTTTCTTCTGTATTCAGAGTGCCTGCTATCACGTTTGGCGTAACAGGTCATCAGTAAACCTTGTTGAAAAGTTAAATAAGGAAAGTGACCAAGAAATTTAATGAATGAAGAAAGGAGTGCCTTGAAGATCCTAACCACTTGCAAGGTATTCAAGTCTCTCTCTTTCCTTAAGTCTCCATGCTTGTGTGTCTTTCACAGCTAATGCATTCTGTATTGGTGGCTAATGATAAAAGGGGCTGTTAAGATAAGGGGCTGCCTCATAAGCCCAGACACTCCCTTCCTCATTGCATCTGCTCCTGTTTATGTAAGCAAAAAAAAAAGCACACATTATATTTTTATGAGCCTTGCGATTTATTCTGTTTTGTTGTCAGACCTGTGGGAATGCATTCTATAAACTTTATTGAGACAAGATATCTAGAGATGTTTGCATATGTCTGAGCTCAGCACAATATTACTTTTTAATGCACTTTTGACTTTGCATGCAGAGGATACAGTAAAAAATGTAAAACAGCAGTAGCTGGGGCTTTTTTATTACCTGTATTTTGCCTTCCTGGTTCGAAAACAGACAAGTGCCTCGTTCAAACGAGATAAACTAATATGTGTTAGTTTGGCACAGTTACAAAAGGGATATTTCTGTTGTTGAGTCAGAAATTGAAATTTACTCCATGACAACAGGTATGAAGCACAGGGTGGGTAATGTTCTTGTCAGATGAGATGAACACCAGCTTCCCATCCCCTCCGTATTAGAAAGCAGACACTTAGTGTCAGGCAACAAGGTGGGTGGTTGCAAATATGGACTCACAGGCTCAGAGCTGGAAGGAACTTACTTCCATCCAGGAGAAGAAACTGAGTCCCAGGGAGGGCTAGGGACGTACCAGGTCACATGTTCTGTGTCACCCTCTCATCACATATGTAAGAGAGGTAGTGAAGGCTGAAATTAGACTGTGAAAACCAAACCAGGGGGTGAGGGCTGGTAGAGTGAAACAGAACAAGGGAGGTAGATATGGTCAAGCACAAAGAAAACACACTATGGTGACAAATTTGGCCAAACCAGCAGAGAGCCAAAGCCTGCATCTTAGTCTGGGGTCAAGCAGGGTAGGTGTTAACACCAAAATAAGGCGTGGGGCAGCAAAACTGGGAGACAAGTTGGTGGGGAATAGCTCTGAGGCGTAGGGCTGCTGGTGCCTGGGTCTGGCCTCCTGAACTCGCCTCTGTGTCTTGGTAAAGGCAGTGAAATCCCAGCTAAGAGGTGGCAGCTCTGAGGTGGAGACTGAGCTCAGAGACTGAACTCCAACTCTGACCTGCTGTCTCCAGCCCCTTGCCTTTTTCTCAAACCTGACCATCACATCTTTCTGTCTGTCTGTCTATATCTATCTATCTGTCTATCTATCTATCTATCTATCTATCTATCTATCTATCTATCTATCTATCATCTATCATCTATCTTTATTTATTGGAAATTACCCATAGCTATGCAGCTAATTGCAGGTTAATAGAACAAACTTTTCTAAGTGAATTAACCATTGGAAATAGCATTTTAGGAAAGGTACAGCAGAATGTTCACTTCAAGATTTCTGATTACAGAAAAATCCTGGGCATCAAAGAATCAATGATCAATATTTTGGGCTCAGGTAGTTTTAGGATGAAATGAAGCGAATTGAGATATTAAAATGAGGTTCTCTTAGGAATTTAAATTAAAACAGAAAAACTTCCTCAACATTAACTTTTGTTGCTTTCTCATTCTTTGCCACAACCTTTGATAAGAACGAGGGAGGTTAACTGACTTGCCTGTATGTCCAAAGCTGGGAAGCGGCACAGCTAGGATTCGAACTAAGGTCCCTTGCACTAATTTGGTGGGTTGTCCTTCCCACTGTGTAGCCTCTGAGAACATCTGTATTTATAGCAGCAGAGTATGAAGAAATCTTGTACATAAAAATAAATGAATGTGAACGTCCCTTACATCGGATGCAGAAGTGTGTGCCTCCACTTGAAAGTCATTACTCCCACAAATGCATCAGAAACTGCATGTGGTTTGCTGACATCAATGGCTAGCTCTGGCTGCCAAGGGTGAAGGTGGAATGAGAGAGAAGAGCAAAAGTCTCAGTGATGAAAACAGCCCTGGTTTTAGAATGAGACCATCAAGGTTAGTAGCATTATTAACGGTATGTTCATAGAGGTGACACTGGGAAGCCTTCCCTGATCTCCCCCTTGCCTTTTTCCTTGCCCCAGCCGTGGTGGGATAAGGAGGGCCCTCTTTCTGCACATAAAGCATTCTGTATTACCCTTGTCATAGGATGTATCACAGCACCAGAAAGTGAGTTTCTTAGGGATAGGGACTGGGAAGATTTGTGTTTATACCTCTAAGGTCTAGCAGAGTGCTTGATGTATGGCAGTGTATTAGTCAGGGTTCTCTGGAGAAATAGAACCCCCACCTCTCTCTCAGAGAGAGACACATTAAGGAACTGGATTATGTGATTGTAGGGGAGGTAAAGCCCAAAATCTGCAGGGAAGACTGGCAGGCTAGAGACCAGGAAGAGCTGATGTGGCAGACATGAGGCAGTCTACAAGGCAGAATTCCTTCTGTCTCCAGAGACCTCAGTATTTGTCTCTTAAAGTCTTCAACTGATTGGATAAGGCCCGCCCACATTATGAATGATCATCTGCTTTACTCAAAGCCTACTTTTAAATGGTCATAAAATCTAAAAAAAACCCTTCACAGCAGCATCTTGACTAGTGTTTGGCTACACATCTGGGCAACATGCCCCAGCCAAGTTGACATATAAAATTAACCATCACACAGGCTCTCAATAAATATTGGTTTATATCAGATATGGTCTGTGTGCTCCTCAGTATGTCCCTCCATCCTTTCCCACACTGCCTGCCGTCCTAGGAGGCTGTCCTGTGTGAACTGTATTAACAGGGCTTTTGTGCCCTCTGACTTCTGCTGCGTTCAGCAAATGGGGAACCCCAAGAGGAGGTCAGTGGGAGGGCAGAGAGTGAAGTCAGAATATCACATGTCATTCCCTGTGGAAGCTCCTCTAGGACCGGCCGTGCCTTCATCAGCATCACTGTACTGTTTAGAATGTGCTGCTCTACATGCCTGTCTCTCATTCCATGCTCTAGTGACCTCTCCCTCCCCTAAACCTTTTAGAAAAAGGGTGACATCAGCTTCCCTTCCACTCCCCTAGGTTTCTACACTGTCCTTTGTGGCACCCTTATATTTTGTCTACATTTTTTGTAATAAGTTCCCTTAAAAATAAGCCCTCTTTAATTTACCCTTAGAATGCAGCAGCCCAGTTTGAAAAAGACCTATGCACCCCTATGTTTATCGCAGCACTATTTACAATAGCCAAGAAATGGAAGCAACCTAAGTGTCCATCAGTAGATGAATGGATAAAGAAGATGTGAGACATATACACAATGGAATATTATTCAGCCATAAGAAGAAAAATCCTACCATTTGCAACAACATGGATGGAGCTAGAGGGTATTATGCTCAGTGAAATAAGCCAGGCAGAGAAAGACAAGTATCAAATGATTTCACTCATATGTGGAGTATAAGAACAAAGAAAAAACTGAAGGAACAAAACAGCAGCAGATTCACAAACCCAAGAATGGACTAAGAGTTACCAAAGGGAAAGGGACTGGGGAAGATGGGTGGGAAGGGAGGGATAAGGGGGAAAAAGGGCTATTACAATTAGCAAACATAATGTAGCGGGGTGGGGCTGGGGTAGGGGGAATACAGGGAGGGCAGTATAACAGGGAAGACAGGTAGTGATTCTGTAGCATCCTTCTGTGCTGATGGACAGTGACTGCAGTGGGGGGGTGTGGTGGGGACTTGATAATGGGAGGAGTCTAGTAACTATAATGTTGCTCATGTAATTGTATATTAATAATAGCAAAATAAAAATAAGCCCTCTTTGAATTAATTTAAATATGCACTCATTGACTGACTGATACAGTTGAATGAATAAATTTTTGTTCTCAGCTTGTCCTCAGCTATGGTTTCCTCATCTGTGAAATGGGAATAAAATGCCTTAAGACATAATGTTTTTGGATTAGAAAACCAAATAATATATATACCATGCTTAGCACACACAACAAGTGCCTCACATAAATGAACACTTAACAAATGTAATACTTAACAATTATAATTAACACTTAACACTTAACAATTACAATAGTAGTGATAATAGTAATTCTAAGGCAGCTGGTTTGATATGGTCGCCCAATCTAATTACAAAGATATGTAGGAAAATGAGAGTTGACAGGCTTACTGAGACCTTAAAATGCATCATTAATTTATTCATTTATCAAACATTTACTGAGCATGCCACCAATACTAAGTGCTGCTAATGGCGAAGACAGATTCCACCCAGCCTTTTACCATCACATTAGCTGAGGCCTCTATTATCTCCCTTTGACAATGGTAACACCCTCCTAACTTGTCTTCCTGCCTCCACTTTGCCAACCCCCATGCTCCATCTGTCCTCTACATAATGATCATTTAAAAACATAAATCAGATCATGTCCCTTCCTTGTTTAAAACTCCACAATGACTTCTCAATGTTCTTGGAATTAGGACCACAATGCAAAGGCCCTGCACGAGCGGGCTTCTGTCTCCCTTTTCATCTTCAGACACTGACTTACTTGCTGAATTACTGCCAGAGCGGCCTTGCTTTGATCCTTACAGTGCTTAAGATCTCACTTCACCTGTCATTCCTTATAATTGAACATTTATTTTCCCTGAATCCATTTATTTGCTAATCCTCCCATGTAATCAGGGTCCCCCATCACAGCCTTCTTGTGCTTATGCCTTTCCATAGCGGAATTCTTTGTATTCATTGATCAATGCATTTCTCCGACTAAAGAGTTAAGTTCTGATGGAAGGGATGCTGATTTCTTGTTCATCCTCATATCCCCTATTGCCACATAAGTGTTCAATGCCTAAGACACAGTCCTGGACTCCGTAAAGCTCATCAATGTGTTTCAGTGGCCTGAGTGCTGGGAGGGTTGGGAAGAAATAAGAACTTTGCTCTATTTCTAGACCCTACATAGGGAATACCCATGAATGTCGGAACCTAACAGACACTTGTGGGGATGCCGCAGGAATTTGACTCCTACGATTAGATCACCTTTAAGGACAAGTCATCAAGAGCAAGTAACTTAACCTTTGAGAACCTCAGATTTTGTCATTAAAGTGGAAAATAAAAATTCCCACTTCACAAGCTTTCTGGAGGACTGAGTGCCATAAAATATTGAAAGCTCTTAGTGTAGTGCCTGGCACAGAGTAATTCAATGACTTTTATACTCTGACTTGTTACGGTCACTAGTGTTATCCTCCTCACCACAGCATTTCGCCTTATCCCATGGAAGGAAAGGCCTGCGGAAAGGTGTAAAGCAGATGAGATTGTTATATATGAGGCAACCACCCACGACCTATCTCAATGAAATGTCAAAAGCAAAACTTAAGAAGTTATATAGTATGGTTAGAAACCAGCTTTTTAGACAAATTTTCAGAGTCCTCTGGCATTAATCTAGGGAATAAATTTAGAGTTAGCTATAGAGTCAATAACTATTACAATAACAATGTATATAGGGCTAGTGCTGGAGTCAGAGCTGGATGGAAGGAGGCTCTCACAAGAGTAAGTTGTGGGAGCGCTGGGGCTTTGAGGTGGAGAAGCCCCCAGGGAAGCCAGGGCCCAGCGTATGGTCCAGAGCAGGCGGTTAAAGAAGGGCCTGGGAGTAGGAGGAAAAGTTCATATGTGTATATGTCTGTATATATATGTGTGTGTGTGTGTGTACACATACATAAACATATATACATATACAAAACGTTGCATTTAGTCCCTTTGGAGCCAGTATTATCACAAATGAAAGCCATCACCTAAAACACTGTGGTCTGGTGGCTGCTCCTTGGACTGGGCAAAGATGTTCAGGTGAGAAGGCAGCAGCCCTGGGCACCTGGGAGGCATCAGGAGGCCCTGGTCTCTGACCCATCCATCTAGCTGCAGCAGTGATTGTGTGATCTTTAAGGTATGGTTCATTACCTTATTACAGTGGAGAAGTGGGGTGGGGCTGAGGGCTTTCTGCCATTAGACTGATGCTTTAACACCCCCTCACTGTGAGAATTTACCCACATATGAATCAAATCTAAGACATAAATTATTGAAAATCATTCAAATGCCTGAGTAGATGTCAATAATACAAGGAGAACACTGGTTAATTTTATAACCCCGGCCAGGCTCTTTTTAGCCTTCTGTTATGTAATGATGCCTTACCCAGTGGAAGATCCAACCACTTACATCACTCTCAGTGTGGTCCTGGTAAAGGGAAGGACCTTCAGAGCTGGCTATGAAATCCAGGCCCACTTCTAACTGACTGGCTACCTCCCTGGTCCCAGTATTAATCAATATTTTTGTTATATATTATTTAGCCTTTTAAGACTTGAATGGTCCTCCAGGGAAAGTAGATCACATGGCTCTGAGATTCTGTCTCCTGCCCTGGCCAGCCTGCCATGTCTGTGGAGGAGCAGACATCACTGGAAAGCAGTTTACCCTCCTCCTCACCATTTCTATCTTTTGTTATATTCAGTGCTTTCTCTGCAATCAGAGAGAAAGTTACCTTTGAAGATACTGCAATCTGCAATATTTGAAAAAAGATCAAATCAGCTGTTATTTATTGGAACTGTTCTTCCCTGTAAGTTCCTGTGATATAATCTGGATAATGAAAGTTTTACTGCTTGCATTTTCACAACTATTCAAGAGTTCTTTCCATCCACTGGTCCTTTTAACAAAAAAGGCTTATATTACATTCTAACATCTTTATTGACACTCATATTGAATAGCCTGGAAACATATAACCACCGATAAGACTGAATTTTGGCTTTGCTCTTTTGGGGTCTTTTGCAAGCAAAACTCGTATCAAAGAACCTAGCTGACTACCATTTACACAGGAATGATCTACATGAATATCTATGCCTATGTCTGCCTCAGTTACACACTCATCTTCTGATAACAGCATCCTGCTTATTGGAGAAATGTTCATTGTGCCTGTGTTAATGGCATGGTCCTAGTGGAGATAGTGGACCTCAGAGCTCTGCTTCCTTGATATGAGTGTGAGTCTGTGATACACTTTGGGTCAATCACTGGGCTTGTCAGCAATTTTCAGTTGGAAATAAGGAAAAGGTCTCTTTCTTCATGGTGGCAAAATGGGAGTCCCAGGTGCTGCCTGCTGCTTCGTTGGCTCAGAGGTGAAGGCAAGTTTCAAAGGACAGGGAAGGGGGATGGAGAGAGAAACTTGGTGGCCTTCCATATCCTGTCCCTGTCATATTGGAGGCTTTCCAATATCCCTATTCTTCTTTCATTTGATGATGGGAGCAAATAAATTCCCCCTTCTAAACACTCTCATTAAAGTTGAATGTCTGCAACTTAAAACCAAAATCAGCCTGGAATATTTCCCTCTATCGCATATACCTTTTTTAGGAGGCAGTTGGTGAGGTGGGGTGACATTGTTGACAGTTCAAAGTGGAGGTTAAAAGATTAGCCTAAAATCCTAGGACAAATCAAACTGCAATCCTGGAATACAAAGAGGTTTAAAGAAAGATAGTAGGCTTTAGGGCTGTATTAGTGTGCTAGGCCGGCTGTGCACCCTTATAAAGAAATACCACAAATTGAGTGTCTTAAGACAAAAGAAATTTGTTCTCCCACAGTTCTGGAGGCCAAAAGTATAAAATCTAGTTGTTAGTGGGCGACAATCCCTCTGGAGGCTCTAGGGGAAAATTCTTCTTCATCTCTTCTAGCTTTTGGTGGCTTCTAGTGGTTCTTCTTCTTTTTTTTTTTTTTTTTTTGGTTTATGACAGCATAACTCCAATCTCTGACTGTGCATGACCCTATTTCCTCTCTGTCTTTTTATGTATTTTTTCCTGACTCTTATAAAGAAACTCTCACTGGATTTCAAGGCCACCATAATCCCGTATGACTTCATCTTGATTTTTATTTTAATTATATCTGTAAAGAATTTATTTTAAGATAAGGTCCCTAGTAGACGTAAATTTTGGGGGAACACTATTCAAGGTCCTCTAATTGTCAAACTGAACTAAGGTTGAAGTCTGGGTCCTATAATAAGCTGTTAACTGTGTAACTCTAGGTTAAAATCATGTAAACTCTCTGAACCTCAGTTTATTTATATACAAATTGATATAATATGTGTTATCTCTGAAGAATTTCTTTTAAAAAGTAAGGGAAATGTAGGAACCTTATCTTTCCTAGTGCCTGACACATAGTAGTGCTTAAAAATTATAGTTCTATAACTCCTTTACTTTATTATGATTGCCACTGATGATATAAAAAGGAAGAATTAAATACATGTTTGAGTACATTAAACAGAATTAAAAGCAATCTACCATGGGAATTTCACTGAGGAGAATCAAGGAAGTCTTTGTGGAGGTGTCATGTTTAACTGGATCTTAAAAATTAAAAATTTTATCAAGTGGAAAAGCTATGGATGTGAAATTAAAGTCTAATTCAGTAGAAAGCCTGAGCTGATATGGTCAAAGTAAAGTATAGCCTTCCAGTGGTTCAGTTCATTCCATATGGTTCTTCTAGGAGTGGACAGATACCATATACTTTAGACAAATCATCTAATTTGTTAGTTTGGAATTTCACAAATTTCAATGTGAGAGTAATTTTGAAATTACAATCTATGATGAGAATCTGGAAAGATGATACTCTATGCTGTGAAAAAGGGTGGATTTTTATATTTTGAAAATGAATTTATGGTCAGTTTGAAATTTTACAATGAGTATTAAGAAACCAAAATTCTAGCACTATGCCATTTGGAAAGTATGTTGAAATTTACATATTATTTGTCTCTTTCCCCAACTAGATGGGAAGTTCCTTGAAGACACGGGTGGTGACTACCCATCACAGTGATCCCAGTGCCTGGATATAAGAAACACTCAAAAAATATTTGGCAAATGAGTAAGCGAAATTGCAACACATATCGTCTCCATATAAACAAAATCAACCAATGTGAAATCCTGAGCCATGTGCTATCACTCTTACCAACGTTTTTCTTATTAATTTCTTATTACCTTTCCTAATGAGAGTCAGGAGGCCCAAAGGTTGATAGTAAACAAGGACTAAATGTAGCAATTGATCTTGCTTTCACCTTTGCACTTTCCCCTCCCTAGTTGATTATGTATACAATAGTCACATTGAGCCTTTTAAGATGTTAGTGAGACTGTGTTATTCCTCTGCTCACTGTCTCTAAAGGTGCTGTGCTAAATTAAAAATGATATGAATTTGTGCTGCTCCTCTCTTTATCACTAACTTTAGAAGGTGTATCTACCCCTATATTCATTGCAGTATTACTATGGCCAAAATATGCGAGCAACCTAAGTGTCCATTGATAGATGAATGAATTGAGAAGATGCAGTGCATATATACAATGGAATATTACTCAGCTGTAAAAAAGAACAAGATCTTGCCATTTGAGACAAGGATGGACCTAGAGGGTAATATGCTAAGTGAAATAAGTCAGACAGAGAAGAAAAAATACCATACAATTTCACTTGTATGTGGAATCCAAAAAACAAAACAAACAAAACAGAAAAAAATTCATAAACACCGAGAACAGACTGGTGGTTGCCACAGGGGAGGGAGGTGGGGTAGATGGGTGAAATAGGTGAAGGGGAAAAAAATCAGTGAAAATGTTCAATATCTTCATCTGGTGATGGCTAAATGAGTCCATGCACATGTCAGAATTCACTGAGCCGCACACTGAGATTGCTGTATTTTATTGTATGTACCTACCTTAATAAATAGAATAAAATAAAAGATGGCATCTAATTCCATTTATCTTCCCATTGACTCTTTCCTGGCATTAATAACTTACTTGAGCAATGGAATGTGATCTAAGTAACATTCTGAGACTTTTATTTTTATTCACACTTACCACTACTGACACTTTATGCATTTGTTTACTGTCAATTCCCAGGACTGTATTTAAGCTTCATGAAAATACAGATTTTGTCTGACTGTTGATGGCTTTATACCCAGGGTCTAAAACAGTTCTGTCACAGAGTGGGTACTCAGCACGTATCTACTGAATGAATGCATTGAAAGGGACTTACCAAATTGCATTGTTAATACCATACTGGTAACAAAATAGTACTTTTAAAATGTTTCCCTTTTCCGGCAGAAGACAGGCTGATCAATTTAATTGTTATTTCTTCTGCTTGAATTTCTATGATTTAACTTAATCTTCCATCCTTTTCCTTCAAACCTATGTGCTTTCGATTTAATCAGCAGGATCAGAATTATTACACTTCTTTTTGCCCTTCAGCCACTAACAGAAAATAATTGACAGTTAATCATTCCTGAAGGGGATCTCTTCCTCTTTTTTGCCTTTTTCTACATAAGGGTTGAACTCAGTTACCCACTTGGATAAAATAACCCATATTAATACATATTTTAAGAGTCACCTCTCATTGTCTTTGAGCATGTATTTTTGTTTCTCTCAGTTTTAAGCAAGGTGGCAGTTCATAACTTTACAAGGAAAAAAAAGAAGAAAAATAGGAGAAAAGAAGAAAAAGAGGAAAAAAAGGGAGAAGAAAATTGACACTGATTGAATGTCTACTATATGTTGGACTCGGTGGTTGAATTTTTCACTTTACAAAATATCTAGCCCTTCTTTCTGGTGCCCCAGCTCCTGGGTCATTTCTAAAGTTTAAATCTCTAGCACTCGCATATCACATAGAATTGCAGATATAAGTTGACAGATATCATCATTGTCAATATTAAACAGGAAATACTGTCAATTTTTCAATGTTGGCACAAATATATAATGATAAGCTTCTTTGTTTTTTCTTCATGTGTAATTCAGGTATCCTGGAAGCTTCATATTTCCAACAAATCAACCAACTCTCTAGAATAGAAAGTCCATGAGGGCAGAGGACTTCACTTTCTCTGTACTTTATCCTCTGGGCCAAGTATAGTGTGAGCTCCATAGCGGGGACCCAGTAAATGTTATTGCTGAATGAACACTATTAATTTATTGGAGGATCTGCCTATCATTGCTGGTCTAATAAAAATATTCAAGCTGCTACACAGCACATTTCTTTTTATCATGAAAGAAAATTTCTTCCAATAGTCTGAGATGTCTAACCCATTGATTAAACTCTACATGGCCTCACTTGTCTAGACCTGATGCAAGTGCTTCTATGTTCTTAATGTACGCAAGTGCCATTGCTAAATGTGATTATTTCTCTTTTTCTGGATCATTAAATACAATGGTCACCTCCCAGATACCACCAAGAGCTAACGAAGGGAAAACAACTCAGTACGAGCTACTCAAAAAAGATTGCCTTATTCCCTTGGTTTCTTTCTCCCACACTCTTTACTTTCTGCCTTCGTATTCCACACTCCAGTCTGATAGGATCTTCTGGTTTGCTCTGAACTGATCTTTGATTTGGTGCTCCGCTCTGCCACCCTTGTGCATATACTCACAAGTACACAGCATTGGATTATCAGCGCTCCATTCTCCTTTGCTACTTACTAGTTGGGTGGGAGCTACTTGATTCATTTATGTAGGAACATCTAGTGAACAACTGCTGTGGACCTTAGTCTTTGCCTCTTCGAAGTCTAACTATCTGATTCTGGCTACTTTTTAAGCCACACATCAGCAACCAAGATTTCCAATAGAAGGGAGTGACCAAACAATGGAATTCTCAAAGGGACAGGGATTTTTATGAAATTCCATTAAAAAAAAAAGTGAAACAGTTGTAGGTCTGGGGTAAATATTCAAAGCAAGCACTATTTTGCGAGAACAAACGATGTTAACATATAAATAGGTAATGCATTATAAATAATTACATCTTTGAGATAATACAAAGGAAAACATGGAAAAAAGTATCAAATGACTACACTATGCTTAGGAAATTCTCCACTGTTAAGGGGATTAATGTTTTTAAACGCATAGATCACATTTTGTTTGGATTTCCTTAAACATCATCTTTGGCTCTCGTTTGGTTAATGTGTGAGATGGAGGTGGGAGATGCACGTATTAAACGGATAAATCCACTAATGACTCATTAGGTATCAAGTCAGCACCTACTCAGTTGTTTGCTTTGCCAGGTGTTAACAGGATTATCCTGGGGATGTTCATGCATGAAGAGCAGTAAATGGCATTACACAGTGAAAGTAACACAGTGCTGCATGGTGGTGGGCTATTTTTTCCAGTCAGGGCCTCAACCAAGATGTTATTCTTCCCACAAAGAGCGTACCTTGCTCACTGCCACGGGAAAACACAGAAACTTGCTCGGGAGAAGTTGGCAGAGATGCTAACAGGGTACAACATATTTGAACAGGACAAAGAAAGAGAGAAGATTGTGATACTAGGCAAACAAAGAGACAGAAGAGCCTTTTACTAGTTATAAGTAATCAGCATCAGGCATTTAGAGAATCTTAGATGGAATGACCTTCATGCACATTAATTGATAAAGATATGTAATTAAAGTCAACATGAGTGATCATATTAACAGAGATTGAGAAGAAACTGCTAAATGGCAAAGGCAGTATCCTAGTGTAGATGATCATGGCATCACATTCTCTGACCACTTTCTGAATTTTTGGGTCATATTCCCAAATAGTACCACTTTGACAATTCTTGGACCTCACTGAGACCTCATTTGGCCTTGTAATTTTCTCAACTAGCCAACATCCCTCTCATGTCCTTTCCTCCCTTAAATAACTGATTCCTTCACTTGTTAATGTAGATCTGTTGTTTTCTGTTTTTTATTGTGAGCCATTCTTTGTGGTGTGATTTTCCGCAAGTCTGCCTTCCACCTCTGTTTATGTCACCAGGTTAAGGAATAGGCTGAAATGGTTGCCAGCATATTTACTCCATTCTAGTATCAGTGAAGCGGGGGGCAAGGCTTTCCTCTCTATTTTCTTCTTTCCCTAAACAATCTCACCTGGTCCCATAAGCTTAAGTTTTGAGCATCACCTATATAGTTTTATGGATCTCAAATATAGAACTGCACCCCAGTTATCTTTTACCTGCAGGCTTTTATAACCAAGGCCTCTGGACCATCTTTGTTTCATATCTAGTAGTCACTTAAAATTCAGAATGTTTAAAAAAAAATGTTCAAAACAGAGCTTTGGCTCCCTCATACAAAATGCTTGTCCTCCAATCTTTCCTAACAAACAACACTGTCATTCACTAAGTTGTTCAAGCCCCAAACCAAGGAGTAACACTTAGTTATTTTCTTACCTTCCTCTACCCACCGGGTCCTGTTTTCAGTCTGACCTCAGGTCCTGTTGTCTTTGAAACAGACTCAAGTCCACCCCCTTCTCTTGACCTTTCATAGCTACGACTCCAGCCCACACTGTCTTCATCTCTTGCTTGTGTCGCTTTATGACCATTCTAACTTGTTTCCCTATCTCCAACAGTGCTCTCCTTCCACTTATTATGTATCAGGTAGCCAATTTATTTTACTTATTTTATTACAAAGTAGCTAATATTTTAAAAACCTAATTTATATCTTATCACTGTACTACATAGAACGCTTCAAGAGCTTTTCTACTGACCTTTAGAATAAAATTCAAAGTCCACAGCATAATTTACAGACCAATATAAGTGCCCTCTGCATACTGCCTACCACGGTCCTTTCTCCCCTTTGGTCTCTTATGGCCCAATAACACTGGCCTCCTTTCTGCCCATTCATTCATTTGGCATGTATTTGAGTAGCTCCTAAGTACCACTCTTTTCCAGCAGTGAATAAAAATGTCCCTGCTTACAGGAGCTTACATTTTTTTGTGAAGGGAACAGAAAAATAAATGAATGAATAAATAAATAAATAAATAAATAAATAAATAAATATATATATATATATAATAATAATAATAATAATACCAGATGGGATACCTGTTACAGTGGATTAACAACAAAGCAAGAGAAGAGAATAAAGAGTGACTGAGGTTACTGTAATTTAGACAGACTGATGTAGAGCAGAGATCTGAGTGAAGGAAAAGTATGAGCCAAGAGAATTCTTGTGGTTGACTAGTCAAGGCAGAGGGAACAGAAAGGACAAATGCTCTGAGATGGGAGCTTGCTTGTATTTTGAAGAACAACAGGGAGGCCAGTGTGGCTGGAACAGAATAATAACAGAAAAATATATCAATATTCCAGGCCTTGTTGTTCTTTGTAAGGACTTCAGCTTTTACAGTTAATGAGAGAGGAAGCCCCTGGAAGATTTTGAGCACAGAAGCAAATGACCCACTGTGGTCCCTGGGAGATGGCATGAGAGTGAAAAGTGGTAGACAAGTAAGGGAACTACTTAGAATAGTTCAGGTGAGAAATGGTGTTGTCTTAGATGAAAGAGGAAGCAGTAGAAGTGGGGAAAAGTAATGGATTTGAGAATGTGTTTTGAGGGTAGTACTAACATTTACTGATGGGTTGGATGTGGGGTGTGGGTATAGAGAGAGGTCAAGAATGATTCCAAGTGATTGGCCTGTATAACTGGATGAATGGATGATGACCCACAGAGTCCACAGTGTCCTGGGTCCTAGTATGAGTCCAGAAACACATCATTTATTCAGTAAGTTGTTACTGAATGCCTACTGTACGCCAGGCATAGTGCTGGGCATTGGGTATACTAAGATGATTCAAATTCTATTCCAGCCCCTGAAGTATTCACAGTGGAGCAAAAGACAGATAAATACAATGAATGTCCAGCTTCTAGATATCCATCAGCTGAACACAATTCAAAGGAGACCCAGCAGTAGTAACCCCAACCTCAGGTAGAAACACTGGAGTTATTTTCAACATTTCTCACCAAATCCTTTTGTGTCCTGTGATGGTTTGCAATTTCATCTCTCCTTTCAATTTTGTGTAATAGCTACAAATCAGAAATACCATTATTTAGGAAGCATGTAAATGGCATACCATTTCCACTTAAAAATAATTTACCACTTTGATATTAGTTCAATATCTTTATCAGGGATAGGAAACTGTAGGCTTAGGATACATTGATCTAAATATCTACTCAGTTGCTAAAAAGGAACACAAACAGATTCATAGTAACGAGATGATTGACCTTATGCCACTAACAGTAAATACCTTCAACTAGAGATTTCCCTGTAATTGTTGTAATTAAGGACATCTTTCTGGACCTATACCTTTTGGGGGTGTGGAAGTCACATATGTGCCATGAGCCCAGATCAACGGACATTCGCCATTTTCCATTAACACAGCCTTTCTGGGCTTCTTGTTCCAACCACAAAAGATAAGGCCAAATTCTTAAAAAGGGAACATTCTGTGCTTGTGAAATATGAGTGGATATAAAAGACAGCAGGTGGCTGAAACTGGATGGCATGTTCAAATTTTAATTAAACTATCAATGCAATTGCTAATGATATGAGTATCAACAGTTTGTTGAAGGAATAAATGACTGAGGCCAGTGAAAAACTGGAAAAAGTTAACAGATTATTTGAGATTATCTTATATAACTCACTTAAAATCATAAAAATTCAAACTTGCGTCAGTCATCTCTCTGAGTAAGTCTCTCCTTTACTCCTAGGTATGGTACGTGCTCCCTGGGCTGTTCACACAGTGCTCTACCCACACCTCTGTTTTATGTCCTCCCCCTGTAGTGGCAGTCGTGTGTAAATGAAAAGACTGCTCATCAGAACTTAATTCATGATGTGTATGGGCCAATCTGAAGGGTCTCAGTGATCCCTTGAGTTCCATGATTAGTACAAAGGTATGATGATTCTTCAGGAGCCTGCTATGTATCAGACACTTTGGGCTATAAATATATTACTTCATGTGATCTGTACAACAGACTTGCAAGGTAGGTATTATCGTTTTATTTTTAATGAGAACACTGAGGATCAGAAATATGAAGTACCTTGTCCAGGGTCACAAGGCTAAAATACAGTGGTGCTAGGATTCTAATTTAGGCTTATATGTATTCAAAAACATTTAACATTGGTCCTGAGCTCCGTGAGGCGAGAAAATGAATTGGTGGAAAGCTTGACATTAACTTTCTTCACAGGTGTCTATACATAGCCCTAGAAACAGAATCATTGATAAAATACTTTCTCTTTAGCCTGCCCAAAGATTTCTCAAGTATATGATTGACATAAAGAGTCGGGTAGTTCTTTGTTGCAGGGGACTTTCGTGTTAGTGTAGGATCTTTAGCTGTGTCACCGGCCTCTACCTATTGGGTGCCGGTAGCATCCCCTCAATCATAATGGCACAAAATGTCCCTTGCCCCTCCTTGAGAACCACTGGTCTACAAGTTTTGTTTCATGCTTCCTACAAGAGCAGTGTGTGTGTGTGTGTGTGTGTGTGTGTGTGTGTGTGTGTGTGTGTGTGTGTGTGAAAGAGAGAGAGAGTGTATATGTGTTTATTATAGGATTCCCTCCATCTTGACTATAATGAACTCCATGGGCAAGTGAGGTGAGGAAAAAAAAAAGATTTAATGCGTTGCTAAAATGTTCTAAAGTTAATATTTAAGTCAAATGGGATCAGCATTTTCTTGGAACAAAACGTGAAACTGAAAGACGAACCACAAGTCTTTTGCAAAGGGGCTTCTACGCTGTGTGAATCAGGCCCTGGAGTCCCACTTCACTAAACTTTATAGCACACGTTTTCTTAATGGCAACCAGGGAAACCAGACACTAATACCAACCACTCTCCGCCCCCGCCGTACACAAAATTTCAGGTCTTTTAACAATGCAGAAAGGAGCTATTGTGTGCCCACACCAGTGCAAATTAGACCATAAATATTCATTAAAATGGAAGTCTGGAAGCATATGCTACTTTTACAGATGATGAGGCAGAAAGCAGTCAGAGGGACTGTTTGGAGGAGTCCGAGGGGGTACACTGTACTGAGGAGGAAGTGGGGATGATCTTCCAAAGTGACAAGGTGGTGCGGGGTGTGAGATTAAGGAGCAGTATTCATTGAGTTTCTTTACATGAAATGTGTACATAGTAGGCATTCAAGAAATATTAATCACAGTCCTGTTACTTTTAAAGAAAGTAGAATATTCAGTGGTTAATTAGCTATTGGCACTGCTCATATACATAAAAAGAGACAGCATTTAATCCTGTCTACCTGCATGTGCTAGGCAATGATTTTTTGGCTGATTACATGCTTTATTTCATTCATGTTACCATAACCCCAAAGTCAATATAATATTTCTTATTTTACAGATGAGAAAAGCAAGGTAGAATGATTTGCCCAAGGCATAAAACTAATAAAAAGGGGCCAACATTGAAATGTAGGTCTTTGCACTACAAAGTCAATGTTCTTTCAGTTATATTACAGTATAGAAAATCTTAAAGATAATATACTTACGGTAAAGGTAATATACTTTACATTAGCTTAGTTGATGTTCAAATTAATTCTTTTTGATAGGGAAGACAAGTGTTACTATTTTTAATTACAGATGAGCAAACTGAGCCTTATTCTTATTCAAAAGCCATTTTTTTTCTAGGGATATTACTAAGCTTAAAACATGAAGGAAAGAAAATCAACAGTATTCCTAAGGCTCATGTTGCTGGGATCACCAGGGCTGGGATCAAATCCTGGGTTTCTCCAGTTTTTAGCTTTGTAAACGCATAAATGACTTAACCTATCTGGACCTCATTTCCTTTATCTGAAAAATGGGAGTATTAAAGTGCCTATCTCACAGTGCAAAAGTGAAAACTAAGTGACATATCTACGAAGAGCTCAGAAGAGTGTGCAACATATAGGATCAATAAATGTTACAATTATTCTCGCGAACATTGATTAAAGGCCTTTTGTGTGCAAGATTGCAGGTCAGTTAGCACTGGGAATTCAGCAAGTATTTCTTTAGCACCTACTATGTGCTAGGCACTATTTCAAGTGCTTGGGTTATATCAATGAATTAAACAGATACAGGTGAAGTCATCACTGTGCTTCCTGAACCCCCTACAAGGTGGCTCATATACTCAGTGGAGTCTTGCATGACTAATCCACAAATGGTGTCACTGCCAAATCCCTTCCCCCAACATTTCCCTTTATCATTCTTTCATCTCTTCTATGTGTGCTGCATCTCCCAGCAAGAGCAGACATAGACAGTATTGAACACACATACACACAGTCTATGCAGGTACTGAGTTAATATGCTCATGTATTATGATTTAGTCCAATTAATCCTCATAAGAGCTTTATGAAATACATTCTTTTATAATGGTCACTTACCAGATAAGAAAAATGAGTCTCAGAGAGGCTAAGTAACTTGCCTAGGATCATACAGCAGAGAGCAACTTGTCATTGGAAATAAGCCATCTGACTCCAGAGCCCCCCCATATTCTTGCTCTAGCAGACACTCCTGTCAGTATTCCTTCTATACCCTCTTCCTGGGAAACCCTAATCCTTCAGGGAATGAAAACAACTCTCTTAAAGGTAAAAGAGCCCCCTCTAGAAGTGAAAGCTCACTGCTGGCCTAAGACCACACAACTAAGAAGTTAAAGAGCCACAATTTTAATCCAGATATAACACAAAATATTTTCATGTGCATTTTCCTCTCTGATCTTTACTAGCAGTGGTAGGAGTTAGGGCCAGAAGGAGAATCTGGTGAGAGCTACTCCTTTACAGTTACAAAATGAAGACTTTTTGATGTTCTAATTGAGGTGAGATATCCAGACATTCAGTATGTGTTCCACTGTCAAAATGCACTACCTCTGGCATAGTATAAATGAGGATTTTTACAAATCCTGCAATTATTCTTGGAACACATTTCCATTTTTATCTTAAATGTGTTCATACAACGTAAACATTTAAAATATATCACAATTTGCATAATCCTGTTTTGACATTTGGAGGCTCAAAATGCAAATTCTCAGAGGACTATCCATTAGTGAGGAACCAGGCTGGGGAGAATTTTTAGTTTATTCAAAGTCACAGATCAAGTTACAGAACTGGGACCGTAGGGTATTGGGCTAAACAGTGGTAAGAGGATAGTGAGTGTAGCTGTGACATGTGGTATCTTAAATTTGGAGAAGACAGAGAGAACCAGTGGCAAAAAGAAAGGAGAAAGGAGAAGAAAAGAGAAGAACCCCATGTGGGTAGGGTAAGTGAAATATAGGAAACAGCACGGGAGGCTGCAAGGTCTGAGGCAGTGAGAAAGGAGGAGATTAAGCAAAGGAATCTGCAAGCCATGCCATGGTTAAACTGAATCTCATTTGATGTCTCTTACAGATGCCCATAAAATTAGAATGGTAGACTTCCTCTTTTCCTTTCCTTTTTAATAATATGCCATCACAATTAGCCTGAACCACATTCGATCTCTAAATTTCTAAGTGTTGTATAAATAATCCTTGAATGGAAGTTAATTATGAGTAACAAAAGCAAGGAAGTAATATATAACCTTAATGTATTCAATAACCATTCAATTCTAGTCAACAAGCATTTATTGACCATGCACCATGGGCTAGCCACTGTCTCTCAGAGTTCAAAGATAGGACTAATGTCCTGCTTTCAAGGAACTTTTCAAACCATTTCTAAGGCGTTCCTTGAAAGCAGGACATTAGTCCTATCTTTGAACTCTGAGAGACAGTGGCTAGCCCATGGTGCATGGTCAATAAATGCTTGTTGACTAGAATTGAATGGTTATTGAATACATCAAGGTTAGGGCAATTATTTGTGAGGGACAGAAACAGCTTCAGACAAGACTTCAGGCTTCAGAAAGGTTAGACATTTAACAGGCAAACAAGCAAGAGAGACAATCATAAAAGATCCTGAGCACACCTCACACCAGTGAAGATAGCCAACATCCAAAACACAAACAACAACAAATGTTGGTGAGGATGTGGAAAAAAGGGAACCCTCCTACACTGCTGGTGGGAATGCAAATTAGTTCAACTATTGTGGAAAGCAGTATGGAGGTTCCTCAAAAAACTCAAAATAGAAATACCATTTGACCCAGGAATTCCACTCCTAGGAATTTACCCTAAGAATGCAGCAGCCCAGTTTGAAAAAGACAGATGCACCCCTATGTTTATCGCAGCACTATTTACAATAGCCAAGAAATGGAAGCAACCTAAGTGTCCATCAGTAGATGAATGGATAAAGAAGATGTGGTACATATACACAATGGAATATTATTCAGCCATAAGAAGAAAACAAATCCTACCATTTGCAACAACATGGATGGAGCTAGAGGTATTATGCTCAGTGAAATAAGCCAAGCCGAAAAAGACAAGTATCAAATGATTTCACTCATATGTGGAGTATAAGAACAAAGAAAAAATACTGAAGGAACAAAACAGCAGCAGACTCACAGAACCCAAGAACGGACTAATAGTTACCAAAGGGAAAGAGACTGGGGAAGAAGGGTGGGAAGATGAGGGATAAGAGGGAAAAAGGGGCATTATGATTAGCAGACATAATGTTGGGGGTCACGGGGAAGGCTGTACAACTCAGAGAAGACAAGTAGTGATTCTATAGCATCTCACTATGCTGATGGACAGTGACTGTAATGGGGTTGGTGGGGGGGACCTGATGAAGGGGGTAGTTTAATAACCATAATATTGCACATGTAACTGTAGATTAATGATACCAAAATAAATTATATATAAAAAAAGAACCTGAGCAAATGCCTAGTAGTATGAAACAGCATGGACTATTTGGGGACATTCTAGTCTATTCTTTTTTTATTCCAGGATGCCTTAAAATGACCTGTGATTATACTACTAAATGGAGACTCCAAGCCCCAGAGTGATCTACTGCATCAGCATCAGAGTGTATGTATTTGAAGAGATCTTCCAAGCGAATCTGTTATACACTCCTTTTGAAAAGCCAGTTATTTGAGTTTTCCAGTAGATAGGACGCAAGTTGTGGAGCAGGCACAAGACACAGAAGTGACTGTAGAATACCAAAATAAATAGACACTTAACAAAGATCCCGAAGTTTTTTTTTTCTGCTTTGAAATGATATACTTAAACAGTTATACTTCCATGTGGGATACATATCTTGTAATTTCATCTAGAGTTTCAAAGCTTCTAATATAAAGAAATTCCACAAGTACATAGAGTTTTACATCCTTTTCTATTTTATTAAAGACTGCAATAATATTCTTTGTGAAGTTCACAGCCTCATTTTAACCTAGAGATGTTGTAGTTGTCTGGAAGTGACAGCCAGGTGTAGGAGTAAATCCCAAACAAGCCCACTAACTTAAGTATTCTCCCTGCCTGTATGAGGCTTCTCTTTCCCTACCTCTCTCTTTAGTATAATTTGGACAATTAACCTTCAGCCTTCATAATTCTTTCAAGCATGGTTCTCTAGGAAGATGGGAGTAGGGGTCAAATTAACATGAGAACTGTTTCACATCACTGTGTTAGACTGGCTTCAAGAATATGTGGAGAGAATGTTAGGAATACATTTCTCATCACCCTTGTTTGGGTGTTCAGCATTCTCAAATTGATAGTCTAGAGAAACTGAAAATAAGGTCCCTGGCTGATGGCGGTGACATAATTTTAATAGATATTAAGTATCATATGCAAAAAGTTGACAAATCTAATTGAGTTTTCTCTGATATTAATCAAATTAACTGACAAGGAAAGTGTCTAAGCCTAATGAACATAAGCTGCTGTCCAAACCAGTTACAATCCAAATGTATGCAGACATGGACAAAGGTAACTGGGCTTTACAAGATGGGTGTTTGGATATTTGGAAAGAAGCTTCAGTTGAAAAGAAGACCATGGAGCTTTGCATTGTAGTTTATTACTTCCAAGTCTTTCTATGCAAAAACGGATGAGTTCATAGACAGCAAGGATTGTGTTTTATTACACACCCCTGCAACCCCTTTGCAACCCAGTGTCTTCACTTGTCAAAGAGGACTTCCAGGAAGGTCAGAAGAAAGAACAGATAAATGGAAATAAATTCCTTATAGCATTCTCAGGATTGGGAATGCCTTTGTGGCTTATTGTTCTTCAAACTCTCTATTGACTATAGCTTCCTTCAGGGTGGAAACAACTTCATGCCTCCATGTTTCCAGCACACAGATGGGCTTTACATTAGGTGTCTGTGCTGGACATCTTTTACCTGCCCTCGGAGCCCCTCTCTGTCTTCCACTCTGACCCTTGTGGACTTGGTCAGTAGCCTCCCTTAAGCCCTTGGTTTCTGGTTGGTCTGCCCAACAGATGCCCCAGCAGGAGATAAGAGGGGTTAAGGGAAGAGTGAAGTTGTGCTACTTGTTCTCAGGCTCCCTTCCTGAAGGATCATCTCAGAAAGACATCTTCTCTCTGCCAATATCACTGACCCCCTAAGAAAGCCAGCTCTACAGTTCTCTTTCCTTCCAGCTTCCAGTAAGGTTTTCCTCCTTACTCCAAGCTTAAGGATGGTGCATCTCGCTGTCATTAGCCCTGCTGTGGACAGCTGTGCAGTCTGTCCATACCATTTTAAGTAGTCTCCTTACTGAAACCACCTTAAATAATGTAGTTTTAACATGTCATTCATTTCCTGTTGGGTCTGTGACTAATACAAATGATCAGATCTGGTGGCCAAAGTGGGATATACATTGGAAGAGATGTGACTACAAGCGAGGAGATCAGGCAGGGACTAATATACTGATTTTGGAAAGACAGGCAGATGGCCTGCACTAGTGCCACTTATTTTATTTTTTGCAACTATATTGTCCCCTCCAGTCTATGAGCAGTTCCTTACAGGTGAGAACTTTGTTTTATGCATTTCATCCTACCCCACTTCCCTCTCCACTCCAGTTCTCCCCTACCACTCCACTTTCCCCTACCCTACCCATGGAGGTGGGGCTGGAGCTATCTGGCACAGGTCCAGCCAGGGGAACAATGAAATCCTACAATAATGCAAATTTTGATATAATAAGATTAATGATTCACTTCTATCCTCTGAACCTGGCTTACCCAGACTCTATCATTAACCTTGCAGGAATAGTACACCTCTGCATTTTGTGAGGCAAGTTTAGGTTTGCTAAAGGAACAAAGGAATGAAGGAATATGGGGGACTGGGTGGAAGTAGTCTGACCTTCAATAATGTGAATGAAACTGCATCAGCTGACAAGACAAGCCCCTTAATGTTCTTATGAAAAGACTATCTTTTACCAGTGGGGGGGTCAGTGACTTACAATTAAGGTTTAATTTATCAATGGCCCTAACCTGGGGAAAAATGGCAGCTAGAACATCACCATTTCTTAAGTCCCTTTTGCTTTTTAGTTTACAAAATACTTTTTATATCTTTTATCTTATTTGTTCCCAGTTAAATGTTTGAATTCTTCAAAAGAGGAGCTCAGTTTCAGAACCAGGGCTTCCGACTCCTTGTCGTACTGAACATCAGAAGTCCCCTCTTTCCAATGCTTGACTCTAAGCCCTATATTTTGCTTAACTAAATTGACAAATGTTACTAAACTGACTAGTTGGGATGAGGATTTAATAATGTAGGTAACTGTTGAACCACTGTGCTATATACTTGAAGCCAATACAACATTGTACATTAACTATACTTCATTAAAAAATAAAAATAAAACAACACATTGACAAATGTAAGAAATGGTGGTCCTCTGGCTGATTGATGTACTTAGTTCTCAACAGGAAGGCAACCTGTATGAGTGTCATCATCAAGCCATTATGAGAAACAACATACTAACATCAATACCTCATTTTAAAAAGATTGCATTTAATAGTCTTGCACTTAACAAGCTTCATTCACTCAATTTTAATCTTTTTCCTTTTCCAGTTCTGGAAAGAAACTATTTTTGGCATATGATAAAAAAAATGTTCCTTGGTGAGGATAAGGGTGGAGACAGAGACCAGATATGTAATATGTGATACTATAATATGTGATACTATAGGCAATATTGGCTTATTTATTTGTTTTAGGATTATGAGGACATACATGAGACACAGGCAGAATCAAATCCTTGCTTCATTGTATACAAGCTGGGTGACAACTCGGGGACTCAGCTTCCTAATTTGTTACATGAAATAATGCACCTTTTGTAGGAATGTTGTGAAGACTAAAATAACACCTGAAATTTCTTAATTCAGTGGTCTGTCTGTGGTGTTTGTTCCAGGTGAGACCTTTAAGTACCCCCAAAATGCTCATACACTGCACTCCTGTAAAATACTTGCTAGTTTCCATAAAGGCGGGAGAACTGGAGAGAAGTCTCCCAGCATGCCTGTGAACACTCAGAAGCCTCCTTGCTCCTGTTCCACCGCACTCTCTGCCTAGTTCTTGGCACTGAACCTTGTATTTTATGGATGAACATACATCCCCATGTAGAATATATTCTTCACATTTTGTTTCCCTCAATGGGGCCTGTGATGCTTTCTGAAGTCTGAGGTCTTGGCCTTTCCTGCTTTTTGCTGCTACAGGGAGGCAAACATGGCCACATTTGTCACCATCTGAAACCAAATTACCTATGGCAATTTTTTTTTTTTTTTGCTGGACCATTCCCTGGAGGTAAGAGGACATACAGATTTATAATAGTACTTTGTGGTGGATGAATTTGAATATAGACTTACGTTTTAAATTATTGCAAGCTCCTTCTGATACCTCTGTCGATACCATTCCCATTTTATTATCTATTCCCTCAATAACTTCAGGCTGCTTCTCAGTGTTTTCTGAGTATTCAGAGCTCAGGAAAATTATGGGATGATTCAATCATGGACGGAGATAGAGTTGCCTCAGTGGATATTTAATATCCAGATATGTATTTAATACCACCCTTGAAGTCACTCCTTTTTCTTTTTAGCTCAAAGATAAACCTAATGCTCTTTGGAGATGATCCTAACTCTACCAGATGTGATCATTAGATGTGTGAGCTTACTCTAGTTTCCTAATCCATCTGGGACTCTTTCTCTATGTACAAAGTGGGAGAAATAAAATCTACCACCTGGGGTTGTGAAAACTAAAGTCATTCTTACATAGAGTAAACTTCATTGCACCACTTCCATATGCCCGACTCTCAGCTCAGTGAAAGAGACACAAGGATGAGTGAGATCTGGTTCCAGCCTGGCAGGACTTCAAAGTCTAGAGAGGGACTAAGATGCACAATGGTGCTCTTAGGGTCTCTGGGACAAGTGTGGTGATGAAGGGAAGGTCTGCTTTCTGGAGGCTCCTCTACTCTAGATTTGGGAAAGTCAGGGAAGTCTTCCCGAAAAAAGAGTCTCCTGAGATGTCCCCTGAGCCAATGAATAGGAGTTCTTCAGGCACAGGCATGTGTGTTTTGGGGAGTCATTAAGAGGCCATTCCACGTGGAGGGAGGAGAGTAAAGGACGTGTGGAGAAGAGGAGGGGTAATGTTGGCAGGGTTAGAGGAGCGGTGAGAAGGCGGAGGCACATGTGCGCTCCTCTGCCACCTTTCTACTGCTGCCTTGACTTAGATCCGATTTTCTCTTCAAAGGGGTTTGTGATTATTTCCTGAAGGTCTTCTGGTTTCTAAGCTTGACCTTCCCACACTATGGTGAGAATTATTATCATAAACCTGATGATGCGGTTCTGCTGTTAGAATCCTTTACTAGTCTTCCTTCATTTCGGGAGCTATCGTGTAAAGCTGTCGTTTTACATACACCCAGTGCTCTGGGGTTGGGCCTGGGGAGGGGGTGGGGGGGGGCCAGAGAGCACAAAGGGTTCCATGGAGGAACATGTCTGGGAAGCACTCCCTCCTTTTGGAACACAGGTAAGGATCGTAAAAGTTCTGGGAATTCCGGCAGTAAAGAAATATGTTTTGGTTTAACCTAGAATTTCATGTAGCTATTTCAATTGCTGATTTCCTTTTCTTTTTATTTCTTTGTTGTCTCCAAATCTATTATACAGTACTGGCAGGAGTTGTTCACAGAACCCAGTGTGGGAAACGCTGGCATGTAGGACTAAGTACAAACTTCTGAGAAGAACGTGCAGTTATGACGTGGCTCCTTTTTCACCATCTCTTAGTACTAGTGAATAACTTGAGGTTCCCCAACCTTATGCTGTTCTGAGGATCTGAGGTTCCTCTTGGGAGAGAACTCAGCTAAAAGGGAGGAGATCCAGATGCCATGAGGTTGACTCACGATCAAGATTGCAGGCATTGCCTGCAATGGCAATAAGTACATATCTATGGATAATCACCCTAAATGTAAATGGACTGAATGCACCAATCAAAAGACACAGAGTAATAGAATGATTAAAAAAGCAAGACACATCTATCTGCAGCTTACAAGACACTCACCTCAAACCCAAAGATATACACAGACTAAAAGTGAAAGGATGGAAAAAGATATTTCATGCAAACAACAGGGAGAAAAAAGCAGGGGTTGCAGTACTTGTATCAGACAAAATAGACTTTAAAACAAAGAAAGTACCAAGAGATAAAGAAGAACATTACATAATGATAAAGGGGTCAGTTCAACAAGAAGATATAACCATTATAAATATATATGTACCCGACACAGGAGCACCGACATATGTGAAACAAATACTAACAGAATTAAAGGAGGAAATAGAATGCGATGCATTCATTTTAGGACACTTCAACACACCACTTACTCCAAAGGATAGATCAACCACACAGAAAATAAGTAAGGACACAGAGGCACTGAACACTACACAAGAACAGATGGACCTAACAGACATCTACAGAACTCTACACCCAAAGCAGCAGGATACACATTCTTCTCATGGAACATTTTCCAGAATAGACCACATACTAGGCCACAAAAAGAACCTCAGTAAATTCAAAAATATTGAAATTCTACCAACCAACTTCTCAGATCACAAAGGTATAAAACTAGAAAGAAATTGTACAAAGAAAACAAAAAGGCTCACAAATACATGGAGGCTTAACAACATGCTCCTAAATAAGCAATGGATCAACGACCAAACTAAAACAGAGATCAAACAATATATGGAGACAAATGACAACAACAGCACAAAGCCCCAACTTCAGTGGGACGCAGCAAAGGTGGTCCTAAGAGGAAAGTATATTGCAGTCCAGGCCTATTTAAAGAAGGAAGAACAATCTCAAATTAAAAGTCTAAAGTCACAATTATTGAAATTGGAAAAAGAAGAACAAATGAGGCCCAAAGCCAGCAGAAGGGGGGACATAATAAAGATCAGAGAAGAAATAAATAAAATTGAGAAGAATAAAACAATAGAAAAAAATCAATGAAACTAAGAGCTAGTTCTTTGAAAAAATAAACAAAACAGATAAACCCCTAGCCAGACTTATTAAGAGAAAAAGAGAATCTACACACATAAACAGAATCAGAAATGAGAAAGGAAAATTCACGATGGACCCCACAGAAATATAAAGAATTATTAGAGAATACTATGAGAATCTATATGCTAACAAGCTAGAAGAAATAGACAACTTCTTAGAAAAATACAACCTTCCAAGACTGACCAAGGAGAAACAGAATATCTAAACAGACCAATTATCAGCAATGAAATTGAATCGGTAATCAAAAAACTACACAAGAACAAAACCCCCGGGACAGATGGATTCACCACTGAATTTTATCAGACATATAGAGAAGACATAACACCATTCTCCTTAAAGTTTTCCAAAAAATAGAAGAGGAGGGAATACTTCCAAACCCATTCTATTAAGCCAGCATCACTCTAATACCAAAACCAGGCAAATACACCACAAAAAAAGAAAATTACAGACCAATATCCTTGATAAACATAGATGCAAAAATACTCAACAGAATACTAGCAAACCAAATTCAAAAATACATCAAGAGGATCATACACCATGATCAAGTCGGATTCATCTCAGGGATGCAAGGATGGTACAACATTCAAAAATCTATCAACATCATCCACCACATCAACAAAAAGAACAAAAACCACAAGATCATCTCCATAGATGCTGAAAAAGCATTCGACAAAATTCAACATCCATTCATGATAAAAACTCTTAACAAAATGGGTATAGAGGGCAAGTACCTCAACATAATAAAGGCCATATATGAGAAACTTACAGCCAACATCATACTTAACAGCGAGAAGCTGAAAGCTTTTCACCTAAGATCGGGAACAAGACAGGGATGCCCACTCTCCCCACTGTTATTCAGCATAGTACTGAAGGTCCTAGCCATGGCAATCAGACAAAACAAAGAAATACAAGGTATCAAGATTGGTAAAGAAGAAGTCAAATTGTCACTATTTGCAGATGACATGATATTGTACATAAAAAACCCTAAAGACTCCACTCCAAAACTACTAGAACTAATATCTAAATTCAGATAATTTGCAGGATACAAAGTTAATACACAGAAATCTGTTGCTTTCCTATACACTAACAATGAACTAACAGAAAGAGAAATCAGGAAATCAATTCCATTCACAACTGCATCAAAAAGAATAAAATACCTAGGAATAAACCTAAGGAAGGAAGTGAAAGACCTATACCCTGAAAACTACAAGACACTTCTAAGAGAAATTAAAGAGGACACAAACAAATGGAAATTCATCCCATGCCCTCGGCTATGAAGAATAAATATTGTCAAAATGGCTATACTGCCTAAAGCAAACTACAGATTCAGTGCAATCCCTATCAAAATACCAACAGTATTCTTCCACGGACTGGAAGAAATAGTTCTAAAATTCATATGGAACTGCAAAAGACCCCAAATATCCAAAGCAATCCTGAGAAGGAAAAATAAAGCAGGGGGGATCTTGCTTCCCAACTTCAAGCTTTACTAAAAGCCACAGTAATCAAGAGAGTTTGGTTCTGTCACAAGAACAGACCCATAGACTAGTGGAACAGATAGAGAGTCGAGATATTAACCCAAACATATATGGTCAATTAATATATGATAAAGGAGCCATGAATATACAATGGGGAAATGACAGCTTCTTCAACAGCTGGTGTTGGCAAAACTGGACAGCTACATGTAAGAGAATGAAACTGGATCACTGTCTAACCCCATACACCAAAGTAAATTCAAAATGGATCAAAGACGTGAATGTAAGTCATGAAACCATAAAACTCTTAGAAAAAAAACAGGCAAAAATCTTTTGAACATAAACATGAGCAACTTCTTCATTAACAGTTCTCCCCAGGCAAGGGAAACAAAAGCAAAAATGAACAAGTGGGACTATATTAAGCTAAAAAGCTTCTGTACAGCAAAGGACACCATCAGTAGAACCAAAAGACTTCCTACAGTATGGGAGAATATATTCATAAATGACATATCCAATAAGGGGTTGACATCCAAAATATATAAAGAGCTCATGCACCTCAACAAACAAAAAGCAAATAAGCCAATTAAAAAATGGGCAGAGGATCTGAACTGACACTTCTCCAAAGAAGAAATTCAGATGGCCAACAGGCACATGAAAAGATGCTCCACATTGCTAATCATCAGAGAAATGCAAATTAAAAGCACAATGAGATATCACCTCACACCAGTAAAAATGGCCACCATCCAAAAGACAAACAACAAATGTTGGTGAGGATGTGGAGAAAGGGGAACCCTCCTACACTGCTGGTGGGAATGCAAATTAGTTCAACCATTGTGGAAAGCAGTATGGAGGTTCCTCAAAAAACTCAAAATAGAAATACCATTTCACCCAGGAATTTTACTCCTAGGAATTTACCCTAAGAATGCAACAGCGCAGTTTGAAAAAGACAGATGCACCCCTATGTTATCGCAGCACTATTTACAATAGCCAAGACATGAAAGCAACCTAAGTGTCCATCAGTAGATGAATGGATAAAGAAGAGGTGGTACATATACACAATGGGATATTATTCAGCCATAAGAAGAAAACAAATCCTACCATTTGCAACAACATGGATGGAGCTAGAGGGTATTATGCTCAGTGAAATAAGCCAGGCAGTGAAAGACAAGTATCAAATGATTTCACTCATATGTGGAGTATAAGAACAAAGCAAAAACTGAAGGAACAAAACAGCAGCAGACTCACAGAACCCAAGAATGGACTAACAGTTACCAAAGGGAAAGGGACTGGGGAGGATGGGTGGGAAGGGAAGGACAAGGGGGAAAAAGGGGCATTATGATTAGCATACATAATGTAGGGGGGCACGGGGAGGGCTGTACAACACAGAGAAGACAAGTAGTGATTCTATAGCATCTTACTACGCTGATGGACAGTGACTGTAATGGGGTATGTGGTGGGGACTTGATGATGGGGGGAGTGTAGTAACCATAATGTTGCACATGTAACTGTAGATAAATAATACCAAAAACAAAAAAGATTGCAGGCTTTGGAGGGAGAGGAAATCTGTGAGTGCTGCATATTGGCAGCGATTTGATACCATCCTATCTCCCTAAGGACACGCACAGATGCTGGTGTCAGCCTCCCAGCCTGGAGGGAAATTCACGTGCTGTGTGGATTTGCCCAGTTATTTCCCTCTCTAAGCCTAGTTTGCTCAGCTATAAAAGTGGGATAACAATAACTCTTCCCTCAGGGGCTAATGAGCCAATTGAATGTAAAATGCCTGGTATAGTAGTTGAGACATGATAAGCATTCAACTAATGTAGCTATTATTACCTATGAGTAATTATTACTAATTAATTAACAATAATGTTAATAATAGCAAATATAAATATAGTGCTCACTATGTGTCAGGCACTCTTCTGAGCATTTTACACACGTTCACTTATTTAATCTTCTTTACCACACTACAAAGTGGGAATTTGTATTATCCCTATTTTACGGATGAATGAGTAATTTTGTAAGTCACACAGCTGGTAAGTGGAACCAGGATTTGATGTTAGGAAGTCTGACTCCTATATCTATACTCTTGACTACTACCCTAAAGTATAATAAGCAAAATAATAGAAGAGCTGTTTCATTAAACACTTTGTAAGTTGTTTGGTGGCACATAGAGCACCCTCTTTCAGGTTCTTGCTTACAGAGGGAAAAGAAAAGACAGAGAGCTCCCTCTGCCAGACACCCCTGTGCAGATCTGGGCATCAGCGGCAATACCCAGTAAAAGAAATAGCAATGGCTCGCTAGGTCAGAACTGCTAAACAGCACACAGAGGTAGAAGCCCAGAAATTTCCAGAAGCATGTGTAAGGGTTTTGTAGGAAACAGGAGGTTCTGTGCTGGTAGACTGGGAAAAACAGCAGTGGTATTTAAACTATGGCAGTTGCTGCAACCCCAGCTGTACCCATGAGCTGATAGTCTGGGCATGCGCCAGCCTTTCTGGTTCTGCAGACACCCCCTTGATGTGCATGATGCCTTCCTGGGTGAATGCTCTGAGAGAATACAGTCCTGCCCCTTGCAACCTCACATCTTCCTGCTTTGGGCCCTAAACCATAGGGCTACTCAAACACGTTTTTAAAATTCAATTATATTGAAAAGAAAAAAAAACAAAGAAAAGATTGAGCTTATAACATAACTATGAAATGTTCATAACAACTGGTCACCTGATACTGCGGGGGCACTTATTTAATATAAAAAGCTGTCATGGAATAAATATAACTTGCTTCCAAAATAATTTTATGCAGTTTGGAAGTGACACAAGCCAACCTGCAATGTATGAACGGTTTGAAATTAATGTTCGTCTTTCAGCCTTTTATTAAGTTGGCTAAAAACCAATCTAATTAAAAAAAATAGTTTTTTTTTTTTATAATGTGTCTTCTCTTTAAAGATGAAATGGTGAAATCACCAGATCTCTTTGAAAGTGACAGAAGCCAAGTGCTGGGCTTTATAGGCTTGGAGACAAATGAAGTGACAATTATTTTGGGCAGGTTTGGTGCCTAAACATCTTTGTTCCTTCCAAGTTCTTTCTGAGTTGCCACTTGGGGTTCACTGGGGAATCTCTCTGGTGCAGGGAAGAGCTGTATCCTGCTGATAAGATTTTGAATGCCACCTTCCTGCTGAATAGTATGTGCAGGGGTTTTCCATAAAACCTGTTTCCTACAATACCTTTACACATACTTCCTCTTACCAGGCAGTGACCTTGCTCAAGCCAGCCTCCAAGAACTTTCTGTGCCCGCCCCCATGGGCAGCCACCATGTTCTAGACACTATGGATACAGTAGTGAACAAAGCTGATCTGGTCTGCTCCCTGCCCTCCTGGAGCTCACAGCCTAGAAAACTAGAAGCCAGTTGACCTCTCTCAGTCTCACTTTTCTTTACAGGAAAGTAAGTATAACTCTGGTTTTGGAGGTAGCGCAAGGGATCTCGCATACTGCGTGTCACGTTTTATGTAAGTGATTTCCATCTTCCCTTCCCACTCCTGTGCTTCCACCCATTTGGCCCTATGTCTGGGAACCTGGTGTTCCCTCTTCCATCTCATTAGGTCCTGGCCATCGTGCACCATGCCAGATGTACTTTGGGAGGCCAGATCTGGATTTTTAGTCCATCCCTAGGCCTGTGTTTCCCCTGACCTTAGTTCTTCCGGGAGCCAGCTTCCTTCAGTGGTCCAGTCTACTCATAAGTTATCCCTTTTCTGACTCACCTTGGGCTCCTGGCTTTTCTTTCAAGACAGGGCCCAGCAGCTGTCACCCCCCCTTAGGCCCACAGTTTCCCCGAATTCCCTCCCCCAATCCCCCTGACAAGTCCTGACATAAGGGCTGCAAAAGAAAGAATTTCCTCCCGAAAGCCTAAAATCGAACAACTTTTTCATCCTCCTCCTTTGATTTGAGGCCGTAATGACGTGTACCGCAGGAGTCTAACTTTAATATTTAAGTCTCAGAGAGGCTTCAGTTCCTCAAGGCACTTGGTTCTGAGTTTTCCAACCATGCAAGTGAGAAGTACCTGTAGATACAGGTATGTAGCCCTGAATCATGAATGCTGGGAATCCTAGGAAACAGTTAAGTGGTCAGGTAGTAAAACCACAGAGCATCATTGAGGTTCAATGAAACTATTTGGATCTGCGAAATTGTCCAGAAAATTTCAGAGGATAAAGGATTCCAGTGGTACAGGTGCTTACTGGCCTATAGGTCAGGGCAGGCTCTCAAAGTCCAAAGCACACTGTGTAGGAAAGGGGGAGACGCCTGGTCTCTGTGTGCGGTTGTAAGAGTAGAAGTAACTTGTTTAACAATGCTTATTCATTTGTTAATTCACTGTCAGCAAACATTCAGTTTCTACTTGACTTGCCATGACCTATGTAGAACTCTGAGCAGGACAACCTAGTCCTGGGCCTCATGGAGCTTACATCTGAGCAAGGGAAACAGACAATATCTACATGAACAAACACGTAAGATAATATCAGTGAGCCTCATAATGGAATAGCGACCAGGAGGTGCTATGTTAACTAGGATGGGCAAGAAAACATTGCTTATTTCCTGCCAGGTGCCTCGCATTAGGCTAGGGGAGGTGGATTTCTCTACCTCCACACTACTGAAATTTGAGCTGGAGAATTCTTTTTTGTGGAGGACTGTTCTATGCATTTCAGAATGCTTAGCAGCCCTCTAGATGCCAATACCTTCCCTCCTATGTCTCACCATTGTGACAATCAAAAATGTATCCAGACATTGACAAATGTACCTTGAACACTGTGGATGCTAATGGATTTTGGCTAATTTTTTTCTTCACATCATTCTAAACACAAAGCATCAAATGCTGAAGGATACTGCCCTTTTGGTTCAATCATCATAATAATGAGTTCTATCCTATCTAGTCCCCAAAGAGAAAAGCTAAAAGCACCAGCTAATAATATCTCCACATACATTATAAAGCACATATATTATAAAGTATAAAGTATAATTATAGCACAGATTTGGATTTTCCCATGCTTTCATCAGAAGGAAGTCAGAACAGAATACTGAAATGACAATGGGTTTCCAGGAGGGAGAGAAAGTGGGAACTCCATGTACCATGTATCTGATTATTGTCTGTTCCTCAGTTTCCTTATTTGTAAATGGGTCTTATGATGTTCTCCTCACAGGTTACAGTTGCAGAAGCCTTTGCTGTGAGGCTTAAATGAGATGACATATGTAAAGTACCTGGATCAGAGCAGGTGCTCAATAAATGGTTTTAATGGTGGTTATTGTCATTTTGATTAAATGTGACTTGGTGTCTATATTTAAATCTGTTCTTTAGTTTGAGCTCCGAGAGCTGTTGGCTTTCTGGATTATCAAAATAAAGTCATTTAACTGCTTTCATTTATACATTTGAAAATGTTTTTTCTCAACCAGCTTACAATCTCCAGTAATACTCAGAACCCCCAGTTTTTGTGAAAAGGCCCCAATTGTCCCCACTTCTGGGCACTGTGTGTCTTAGGCTGAGCTGATGGATTCCAGTGCAGTGAACGGACCGTCTGAAGCTTTAGGCTCTCAGTCTAAGAAGAGTGGCACGAAGTGCAAGTGCGGCTTTGTGAGTAAACCCTGGATTAAGCCCTGGGCTTAAATCCTAACACTGCTCGTTACTCTCCAAGTTGTCCTGTGCAAGTTACACTACTCCCAGGTCTCAGTGCCCTCCTCAGGAACATGGGATGGGGATGAAGACGCTCATCGCATGCTCTGGGCTTGATAAGATGCAGCAGCTGCTACACTGGGGCTCCTAGAATACTTTGTGCCTTCATTTGTTGTTTCCGCGTCACTGAGACTTTGTAGTACAGAAGTTTTATAAACCAAGGCAGGAGCCAAAGGAAATATTATTCAAAACTCAAGAAACTATTGAATTCTGATGGCCATAACTCTCTACTGAGAATTCAGCTGACTTTCAGGCAGGGGCCTCCCCGAGGATCAGTAGCCCGGCTGGCAGAGGGAAAGAACATCACATGTTTGATAAAAATCACTCCATACAGAGCTTCCAGAAGTAGTAATAAAAATTTCTAAGTTAGAATCCTAGACCTGAAAAACCTCTCAAGTCCCCTTAGACGTTATCCATTCCTGTGATTTGCAAATGCTTTTAGTTGGGGAGCTTTTTCCCTGCAATGAACTTTTACTGGGAAGCTCCATATGTGAAAGTGAGACTGAAGCAATGGGGTGGGAGAGTGAGGAGATACCAATCATGTGCAGAAAATCAGACCTAGGTATTTTACAATGTTAAGTCAAAGGTAAACCTACTTAACTGTGAGGACCACTGTCTTCAAATGTGCAATTCTGTTATTTCAGGGGAGATTAATCCTCACTAAAATACTCTTGCAAGTAGCAAATACCATCATTATCATCCTTGCAAAAGGACAGCAGATTGGAGAGAATTGTAAGTGAATTCCTTTTACATGCTGCACTTAACTTCACCATATCTCACTTTGTAAGTAGGAGAGCCCTCTCAATTTTCTTCAAGTAGCCTCTCCATATCCAAATACTCCTCCCATTCACCAGGGCATCTGAGCTTTGAGAAAAGGGAAAGGAAAATCTATCAAATTCTTCTTTCATGCCCATCCCCTTCTTCAACAATCTCTCCCCACTTAAAAATGTGTCTGAGACCCAGTGATATTTTTCTGAATAAACTGCTCAGCTACGGTCCCTCAAGCAAAGCCTAAGGATTTGCTAAAGCCCATTACTCCACAAGTATCTCCTCTTCCCTGAAATCCAAGTGCTGTTGTAAAATGCTTGCTAAATACGTGTGAATAAGATAATCACTTACTTCCATCTCCAAAAAGGCTTGATGGCAGGTGGAGTTAGTAAGATACAGTTCACACATTCAATAACAACTTTGTAAGTATTGTTTTCCCATTTAGATGGAATAACAAATAATTTACAGTTATCAGATAAATGTTATCAAGAGGATGTTAGTTGGCATAAGAATGTCTTATCATTTACTGTCCTAGTCATAAATTTTTCAGATAGCCAATTCAAGTAAGAATCATAACAAAAAGAAAAGAATCCTACTAAGGGTGTCATCTGAATTTGGGGTCTCCAGGAAGTGAGGCATCGGTCAGACACTCACAGACAAGGGGAGACATCCCTTTTGTGAAGATAGAGATGCTGTCTGACCCTCATGTAGCCTGCCTCCTTGGAATTAAGGTGACATCTCTATGTTGCCTTTCTAATTCTGCCTCAGCAGAGACTTGTCAGCTCAGTTGTAATCCAAAGATGTCTTGGGGGTGAGGGGTGAGACTGAAGACCTGGTTATCCAATTGAAGAATTATGTGATTTCTTTCTTTTTAATTTGTGGTCCTTTGTCAAAGGAAGGGATTTAGAATAATTTTCTTACTCTTTCTCTTGAGTCTTTCTCCCTTGATCCCTGAATCTAATCTGTATTTCAGAGCACCATAATGTCATGACCCAAACTAATCTATCCCCTCCTTTTAAAGATAGGAAAATTGAGGCTATCCAGGTGAGTATCTTGTACTCAGTCAGATACTAAGTTAGTGGTTAGTTAAAGCTGGAATGAAAACTGGTCTTGCCCTTGTCTTTCCTGTGCTCCTTTAGCATGGCTGCAACTCACCCTGGATTCCAGAGGGCACGGCTTCTCTGTGGTCACTCATAAATACCCACTGACATTCTTTGGCTTAATCCAGAGAATTGAGTTTTGAGGTGGGGTGGGGTCCAAGGTCAATATCTGTATACCCCAAAACAAAACCCATGTGGGCAAGGGGAGGGTCCAGCAGGCGAGTCAGAGCAGTTGCTCAAGAAGATTATTCCACCTTTGTTTTTGTTTGTGTTTTAATATTGTGGGTTCCAGAAATAAAATACATTCAAATTCTGTCATCAACTGAGTTCTTCAGTAACAACAGTCTGTTTCTCATCTTAATATATTGGACGGTTCACATGACCCCTACACCAAAAAGGTGTATTATATTGACTGCATCCAAGATCTGAAATGCAGCTAAGTTTTCTGTCTTGTTTTTGCTGTTGTTGTTTGGTTTGCTTGTTCATGTGTTTGTGAACTTGCTTTATTTTGTTTTACTCCAGATGTTCTTGCCTGGAAGATAGGAGGGCTCAAGGAATATCTGTGGAGTCAATCCATCAATGGATGGCATATGTGACAATCTTTGCAATGTGCAGAGCCAGAGATGGCAAAGTAAATACATAAGGGGAGAAGAAATCAATTGAAATTGGAAATGGAAGGTGGGGAGTAGACACATTTGGTAAAGGAAAGGGAATAAAGTTGGGAGCGAAGGGCTAAGGCTCTAGATTCCAGTCTCCCTCACTCTTAGCTGTGTGAACCTGGACAAGTGATTTATTATCATTGAGCCTGTGTATGCATCTCTAAAAAGCACAGGATTACATATATTTACTCCACAGGGTTGTATGAGGATTTAAACAAAACACTTTGACATGAAAAACACTTATTAAAGTACCAGGCACATAGTAAAAAGTTAAATATTATCATTTACGAGTCATTATCAGTCAAAATACTCTATTTCATTTCTTCCACATTTCCAGAAAAGCTGAGCTTCAGCCAAGACCCAGCTAACATCATTTGGGAGAATGGGAGCAAGTCACACACAGACTAAGGATGTGTGTAGTTGAAAAGATGGCTACTGAATGGCTACTGACTTTAATGACTACAGTCCGAGGGGCTCGTGTGTATTACGCTGTTAGAGAAAAACAGGGTCATTTATTTAAACTCCCTACTTTACTGATGAATATACTGAGCCTCAATTTTACACAAGCAATGAGTGCTGGAATAGGAACTTTACCTGATGTCTGCATGTGTCTATAAGCTGCACTTTAGCATGGTGCAAGTCACTACACCATGTTGCCCCCTCTCACACAGAGGGCAAGAGGAGACATAGGGCTTGAAGATGCAGAGGAGGGAAATGGAGGGGACAGGGTTTGGGAGGAAGGGAGGGGAAGCCATCTGCTCAGAATAGAGAGTGCACAATAAGGGACTGGCTGGTCAGGCGTGGGGACAGAGGAAAGCAATTGGAATTTGGAGCAGTCATTGCAGAGAATATGAGAGAGGGGATAGTCAGTATCTGAAACTTTCTTTGTGATCTCTTCAGAGGCTTTTTTTTTCCTGAAACAGCACCAGTTCTCATGAGAAGGACACACTTCCCAGTTACCTTCCCATGATGTGTCATCTACCTTAAGAAAGTGAAAGGCCTTGGCTTAGTAATGGGTGAGCACCCTTAGTTCTAGATCCAGAGGCCAGACACCTCTGGGATTGGCCTCTTAGTAGGGGGAAGATAGAAAGCCACGGGGGTGGGGGGGGTTTTCTCCCTCAGCAGGCTGCACCCCCATCCTGGGCTTCCATCCTTGTCAGGTCAGATGGCTTTGCTGAAATCATTTTTGCTCTGTCATCTGCTGTCTTTTCCATTTTTGAGTCTTGGGAAATTGGAAGAAAATAGTTTTGATATCCATTCACATATTCCTTTGCTCATTTATTCAACAAACATTTACTTGACTTTAACTATTTACTAAATGTTTTCCATACACCATCAAACCAGCACTCACCTCAAAACAGTACTATGGGATGGATATTCTGTCATGCATTTTGTAGGTTAGGCAGAAGGTTCAGAGAAGTAAAGTGACATGGTCACATGGGTGCATAGTGTCAAAGCAGATTTGAACTTAGGTGTGTCTCCCTGCCTCCCCGGCCTGTCCTGTGACCATTGTGCTGTGATGGGCTGCTCTTCCTGGTCTGTCTATCTTCTAGGACCCTGGGAACCTAAATGGACTGATTCTACTGAAGTTGTTCTTGGAGGCCAGAGAACCACACCTCAGATTCTATAGAACTGGTAGGACCAGACATGACCTTTCGTGACTTTGGCCTCCAACTTTCAGATTTGATCATGCCAAGGTATTTCCACATTCTGAGCCCTGTGGGAAACTTCAGGACACAGACTTGAGTGGTTTCCATACCTGAGAATTATTACAGTAAGTAATTAATTACTACTCCATTAATTTGGCATCCACTTAGCAGTGTATAAGTTGAGTCTGTGGGGCCTTTGGGTGAGCTTCAATATTAGGGTATGTGATTTTGTTCACAAGGCAGTTTTGCTTTCCCAGTGGATCAAAAATACTACATGCTTGGGAAATAAGGCGGCAAGACTGAAACAAATAGTCTCCTTCAATTCTTTTTTATGTTTATGATTTTTTTTCCTCTACTAAGCTTAGAGCTACCTCAGAAACTCCTATCCTGAAAGTTTTGGCAATTTCTGGAATGAGGGATTCAGAATTATATAATAAGAGAGAATTTAGACTGGTTTTTCTAGGTAAGTCCAAATTTTGTGTGTGTATGTGTATGAGAACAAGGGAGAGAATGGGACAGAAAGGAGGGAGGGAATAGAAAGGGAGAGAGGGGAAGAGGAAGGGACTCTGCTCTTCCCTACATTCCTGCACACTGCAGACTGCTCTTTTCTAAAATGCAAATATGATTAGTCATGTTCCTCTCCAGTTCATGGTTCTCCACTGCCCATCAGTGAAAGCTGAGGCTCCCACAGGTGACAAGACCTCTCCAAATCTGACGCCTCCTCCTGCTTCCCCTTCCTGCCCACCTCTGGCCCTTTCTCCCTCCTACTCTATTTCTTAACCATACCAAAGGGTATGAGCCCTTCCCAGGAAAGGCTTTCATGACCATGCACCCTGAAAGGGATCTCATCTCTGCCATCTGCCTGGCAAGCTCTGTTGCATCCTCCAAATCTCAGGTCAAACACCAACCCCTCTGTGAATCCCCCCTTGATTCCTTCAGTCAGACTTTGGCCTTCTTCTATGAAACCATTGCACTGTATGTACATCGTCATTCTGAGTAGACCTTCATGTACCATCACACAGGTCTGTTTGCCTTTCTGATTTCCCCTACTAGGCTGAACTTACAGATGGTAGAATCACATTGTTATTTATTTTGTGACAGCATCCTTAGAATAGAATCTAGAATAAAGAAGGTATCCATTAACCCTTCGATGATGGGAAGAGGGAAGGAAAGACTTCCTAGAATAAAGATTGACCTCCCTAAGCAAGAAGGTATTCTGTTAGCAGACTGTTGTTGTACCCAAACTTTAACTCCTCCTGGGTCTCCAGCCTGCCAGCCTACCATGCAAGCTTTAGACTTGCACTTCTGAAATCATGGGAGCCAGTTCTTTAAACTCTCTTTCTCTTTCTGTTAGTCTGTCTGTCTCTACAACACATCTTGTTGGTTCTGTTTCTTTAGAGCACCTATCTGATACTCTATGTTCTTTTTATCAGCATTTCTAGAATGTTCATGTGCATCCCTGGGATCTTGTTGAAATGAAGGTCCCGATGCAGTCCCTCTGGGATGAGCCTTGAGAGTCTTCATCTTCCGCAGGCTCCCAGGTGGTGCCAGTGCTACAGCCAAGGGCATAGGAGGGGTTTGGAGCTCTGGCTGTGGGATCAAACGGCCTGAGTTCAACTCTGACACTGGTAAAGTCAACTACTTTGCTTTTCAGTATCTGCTTCTATAAAACTATGATGACAAAAGTACCCATCTATGATACTTGATGAAATGGTAGGGTTATATAAAGCTCTGAGAACAGTGTCTGACATATATCCTATACACACACAATAAGAAAAATACGGAATTATTTTCAGTTGTTGTTTTTGTCTAAAATAACCCACATTTGGTGGGTAGAGGAAGACATGACTGTGTCTCCCAGGGGGTATCTGGCAGAATCTAGGATCATTTTTGTTTGACATGATGTATAGACGGGGAGTGCTGTTGACCTCTGGTGAGCAGAGGCCAAAGACGCTGCTATACACCATATGATGCACAGAATAGCCTTCACAGCTAAGAATTATTTGGCCCAAAATATCAATAGGGCTGAGGTTGAGAAACGGTGCAGTAACCCTACAAGTTAGGAGGTATCACTTCCGTTTCCCGATGACGGCATAGATTCAGGGATATGACTAAAGGCACACAGTTAGTAACACAGAGCCATTTTATGTGAAAATACAGATCCAAAGTCGATGCTTTTGGAGCCTCATCAGTCAGTGCATATGAGAACAACAAACCTGTCTCTTCATGTGGTTGGACTCCCTTTTTAACTTCTATGGCTATAAACAAGGTTTAAGCCAGTATTGCTCTTGAATTTCAATCAGAAGGGGCATCCCAGAGGAGACCATTCAGTCATGAACTATTCTTTGCAGAACCAGTAGAGTCACACACCACTTGTGCAATTCAAATCCCTTCAGACAAAGGCAGGGCAATGATTGTTTTTTGAGAAAATGAAAATCCTTATGGATTAGAATGGGGGCTTCAATGCATTTTTCAAACCTTGCAAAAATGAAGAACAGTTTATTATTATTATTTTCTATATGTAACACCCTTTGTAACCCACTTCTCTATTCCCTTTGGGTTATAAAAATACCTCTAAACTGTCACTTTCCCCCTAAAAAAATTGGCTTGTTAGAAAATTTGTAGAGATAAAACCCAAAGTTTCTCAGACTGGCTCAATCAACTCAAACTAACCAGCCAAACAACCAAACAAATAAAACCATAAATAAAAGTTGACCTGTAACAAAAGGAACTATGAAAAACTTATAACACGATGAGAGATGTGGGCTTTTGTTAAGGCAGGGCTGGCTATACCACAAATTAACTATGTGACTCCCTGTTTAGGGCTGAGCATTTATTTATATAAAATAGAGATGCTGGAACTTCCATGATAAAGAACTGCCAGGTCAAGGAAGGGCTCAAAAAAGAAGTGGACATACTAGAATGTGTTTACTTTATAAGATTGGAGAATCTACCCTCTAGTTACATTATTCATGAGGCCCCAGAGGATGCTCTATTTACCAAAGTGAAAATGAATGTTCTGATTATGGGGACACCAGTATTGTTGAGCTCAGTAACAGCTATTCTCTGAAGTCTTGGACTGATGATAATAGATGCAGTTATAGAACTAGACTTTCCTATAAGAACTGGGGTCATAAAATTACAGAATAGTGAAGTCCAAATGATAGCATTTAACTTCTAGAATCAAATGAGTGTATTCACTGTAAGAGGAAGCAAGTTCAGAATGGCTGACAGGGGAGCTGCACCTGCAGAAACCTATGGAGGTGACTCATAGAGCATGATGGTCCTAGGGGTCAGACAGATGGACAACCAGTGATAGTGTTGATTAATACATACAACCAAGAGATTAGGAATGGATGAGCAGGAGGCTGAGTTCAACTGAACCAATGGCAAGTTGTGATATCTTGGCAAGTTTCTAGATGTATTCTAGTTCTCGGACCCAGATTCTATCAGTGAAATGAGAGGTAGGGTCTCCATGTAGAAGCATTCTAATGTCCCATAGAAAATACATACAGTAGTGACTCCCAAGTCCTTCCCCCAAGAAGCCTGTAGCTATTTATTGGATACATTTAAACTGATAAAGATGAATACCCAGATCTTTTGAAAAATGTTAGATCCAGGGTCCAAGCAGATGCTGACATCTGTATACTCAATGTGCTTTCATTGCCCCTGTTAGAATAGAGGCATAGTAGAATCTACTAATAAATGGAGTCCTGCTGCAGGTTTATTTAACAGTGAGTCCATCCATCTTCTGATAACTTCACTGGTCTCTTGAATGTATAATTGAAGAAGACATCATTAGAAGTTAGCAGAATACGCATTGACATTAGACTTGTAGAGAGTAAGGGCTATAGGAGTAGGAAAAACTAACTAGAAGCTCCTAAAGTCATTCTACCTGTCCCCAGCCTGGCCAGATAGCAAGTAAAAAACAATATGATTGATACTTTGCCTGAACCTGAATATCTGCAGGAGTTGTTGGAGGAAGTTGTTGTCTTATCAGGAAGTCTTTTCCCTACAGTTAAAAGGAACCATGGTTTCAGGCTTAATGGCACATCAGACCAATCATATCATGTGAGTGCCATGCCAAATCAGGGCTAGACTTTGATAATGATGGAAGAGAGAATGGTCATGTGAAACCTTAGAGATAACAACCACAAAATATTGGATACAATTTTAAAAAACACAATAACAGCTCTGGAAAATATGCAAAAACAGGAAGACTAAAGAGTTTTATTTTGAAAAAAAAATGTAACTAGAAGGGGTAATCATGGTGAATTTGTGGTTTTCTGTTTCAAGGGCCAGAACAAATGCAGCTGTATTTGTCTAACAAATGCAGTGATAGTTGTAGAAAAAAACTGGTAGGAAAAACTGCAGTTCAGAAATGGGAAAGCAGCTGAAAATGTAAAGAGAAGATTCTTGTAGGACAAAACCTCAGAAGGGGTGAGACCCAACTTCAATGTGCAAACTGCTTAAATTTCTAGTTGGCAGCTAAAAAAATGTATGTGTGTAAGAAAATGCAGGGTCCCTGCAGTGAAGGAGAAAGGTCCCAAAAGAAATCTACCCATAGAATATAGAGGTATGTGGGACCAGAAATGTGAATTGGTGTTTTCCTTTACTAAGTGTATTCTCCAGCCACAAACATCTCCTGTGGCATACATCTGAAGCTGGACATGCTTAGGGTGTCAGAATACAGAGCCTAAAGCTGGAAGAGCAGCTGGAAATTATACAGAATCCCTAAAAGCAAGGAAACTATAGAAAAGGTGAACACCATCTTTGTCCAAATCCCTGCTTGATTTCCAAATTTCTCCGTCACAGGGAAGACACACAGGGAGCAACGCTAAACATCAGCAGAGGGAAGCCATCAGAACTGAGGACAGCAGCTGTATGCCCTGGGGTAGAAAAAGTCTGTGATTTGACCCAAGCAAGTTATCTACCTAATATAACCCCTATAATCTTCAGGAGAAAACGACAAACCCTGAGTCAGCACTGTGTCATCAGAATGTCCAGTTTTCAACCAAAAATTACTAAAGAGACAAAGAAACAAAAAAGTATGACCCATACTTACAAAAAAAGAAAAAAAAAGTAGTCAGTAGAAACTGAATCTGTGTGGGATAAGATGCAGAAAAGTCTTCAAAGCACATATTACACACACATTTAGGGAATTAAAAGAAAATATGTTAAACAGATTGAAATAAATTATGCTAAAATGAATGATGAAAATGGAAATCTCAACAGCAAAATACAAATTATTTAAAATGGAAAACTTAGAGCAGAAAAATGAAATAGCTGAAATGAATTATTCTCTAGATGGGCTCATCAATAGATTAGAGATGGAAGAAAAAGAAGCAGTAAACCTGAAAATACAACAAAAGAAATTATTCAATCCAATGAGCAGGGGGGGAAAGTTGAAAGAAAAATAGACTCTCAGAGACCTGTGAAAAAATAAGAGGTAAACTGACATATATTTTAGTTTGAACTCCAAAAGGAGAAGAAATAAAATGTTGGTAAAAAAAATAATTTGAAGAAATAATAGCTGAAAACTAAATTTAAAACTGGATTCCCAAATTTGGTTGAAAATACTAATTAATATTAATAGTGTTAAATAATCTTAAAATATATAATAATTAAGGGCTCTCAGTGAATCCACAGTAGGATAAACCCAAGAAAAGCACCTTCAGACATGTCGAAGTCAAACCACTTAAAGATAAAAATAAATCTTAAACGAACCCCCACCCAAACAACCAAACAATCAAACCAAGCCTAAAAACCAAAAGCAAATGTTATATACAGGAAACAACGATAAGAAGGATGGCTGACTTCTTATAAGAAATTATAGAAGCTATAATATATTGGAAGAATATTTCAAAATGGTAGGGGGGAAAGTAAAGCTCTATATCTAGTAAACCCTTCAAAAATGAAGGTAAATAAATTTTCAGATACACAAAAACTGAAATAATTAATGGCAGCAAATAAGTACTGTAAGAAATGCTAAAGTAAGTTCTTAAATCTGAGGGAAATAATACTAGATGGCAACCCTGATCTCACACACACACACATTGTCCTTGCTGTTAAGTTCCTTTATATATGTATATTTATAACTGCTTAGAGAAGAAAATTGTCCTAAGAATGCGAGAAATAAAGGAAATGCACTGATGTAAGGTTCTCATATTTTAACTGAAGTACTTAAATATTAACTAATTAGATTGGTGTGAGTTTAAGATTTCTATGTAATCCCTAGAGTGAGCACTAAAATTATGAAAGAGATACAGCTATAAAGCCAATAAAGCAACTAAAATACATTGAATTAATACAAAAAGGCAGTCAGGAGAAAGAAACTAATAAAAATAGATCAGATAAAATTTTTTAAAAAGCAAAAAAGCAGGCCTAAATACAACCATATTAAAATTACATTTATGTAAATAGATGAAATCCTTCATTCAAAGGCACAAGGAGATTGGATATACAATAAAAAGATGTATTATACAAATAGTAAACATAAGATAGCCAGAGTGACTATATTAATATCAGACAAATAGAATCCGAATCAAAGAGCTTTACTAGAGACAAACAGAAACACGTCATAATGATAAAAAGTCAATACATCAGGAAAATGTAAAATTATAAATATATGAAAAACAGAACTTCAAAATACATGAAAAGTTATATAACTAAAGCAATGTTTGGAGTTGTTAAGACTCAATCTCAGTAATTGAAAGAACAATTAGGGAAAATACAGAAGCTCAATCTCCTTAACCAAACTAGCATTTATAGAACATTCTACCAACAACTGACGATACACTTTCAAGTTACACATAGACTTTTTACCAACAAAGACTATATTCTAGGCTATGAAAAAGTTATCAATAGATTTTTGAAAGACTGAAATCTTATAGAGCTTAAATCTTATATGCCCTTGGGTCCTAATTGAATTAAAATAAAAATAAGAATAAATGAATTAAACTTCTGGAAAACCCCCCAAATCTGGAAAGTACAAGTCACTTATTTGGGGGAGGGGAGGTGATTGACTATAAAAGGACATGAGGAGACACCATTGCTGTTTTGGTTAAGTGGCCATACATATTTGTCAAAACTCATCAAATAATACACCTGAAATTGGTGATTTTACTGCTTGTAAGCTACAATTCAATTTAAAAAACAACAGTGTGTGTGTCTTGGGAAAACGGCAGTGACCTGAAAGACGCGATGAAGGGCTAGCTCTCCTCCTCCCTCCCATTTTATCCCCCGTGTACTACAGCCCACGCACAAAATCTAATGGTATCTGTGGATACTTGTGGGTTACCACAACTTAACCAAGATCTAACAGCAATTAAGTTGCTATGCAAAGGTTTCTTTCTACTAGAGAAGCAAAGCTTTTGGCTCATGGTATATAGCTCTTGATCCTGTGAACCCTTTTTCAATACTCATCATGAAGGATGACCAGAACTAGTTCATATTCACATGGCTAGAAAAACAGTATACATGCATGATCTTATCTTAGGGCTATGTTGATTCTCTAGCTTTCTTGAACAATATAGTTCAAAGAGACTAGGACCATTTAAACATTCTGAGGAGCATCCTATTGGTCTGCTATAATTTCAATATTTTAAATATATCTGATGAGAAAGTATGCTGGATGTTGTTCCAGAGGGAGGGACACAAAACTTACAAAGATTCAGGGTCTGATACATCATCAAAGGTTTTAGGGGTCCATGTTGGTACATCGTTCCAAAGGACACATACATATTCTACCTTGCTTTTGTTATTAAGAAAGAAGTCCAATGTTTGTAGGCCTCTTTGAATTTTAAAGGTTACCTATTCTGCAATTGAGAATATTGTTTTAATTCATTTATTGGGTGATTCAGAAGGGGGCTAATGTGAGTGGGATCTATAGCAACAAAGGATTTTTCAGAAAGTATAGCTGCATTTGATGTATCAGTGCTGCTTAGAACCATATGATGTAGCAAATTCTGTGGTACTAGAGGTATCTGTTGGGGAGAAATATGTTCTGACAAATTTCTGTGAAGGCCTGATAGGAGAGATGCAGCATAGATTCTTATAGATTTGGACTAAGGCCATGCCATCAGCAGCAGAGAATTATGTCTCATTTGAAAAATAGTTGCTACCATGCTACTGAGCTCCAATCAAGACTGAGTATCTGGTTAAGGACACCATGAGACCAAGTGGCCAGAACTGCCCATCATGATCTGGGTACTATTAGACTGGTTGGTCAGAATGGTTTGAAAAGCAAGAGGACCAAGAACATCAAAGGTTTTGAACAGATTTTGGTCTAGATGCAAGGTGAGTGTCCTTAGGAGATGCTCAGCAGCCCAGTGAAGGAAAGCAAGGGAAACACAGAAGAGAAGCAGTTGTCAATTGCAGAGACAGCCCAGGATATCTACCACAGGGTAACAGCAGCCGTAGCACCTTGTAGAGCAAGACTAGCCCTCAACACAAGCTGTCAGTCACTGGAATTCTCTGCCCTGTGCTCCATTTGTGCTTTGTTACTAAAGTTCTATTTCCAGTTCTATTTACTGTGTAGGGCATGTCTGCTCCCAGGAATACCTTATTTATTCAACCACAACACACCAGGAAACTCTAAACTGGATTTATTGTGCACATTGAACAGCTGAGGAAACTGAGGAAGAGAGAAGCGAGATGACTTAGCTAGTGTCACAGATGGTGCGTTGTGGAGTCAGGACTCTCAGGTCTGTTACTCAAACCAGTGTGTATTCAGGATGAGGAAGTAGGTATGATGATTATAAGAGGAAACCTATGAACTCAAGGGCAGGGATTTTTGTAGTTTGTATTAATGGTGTTATTCCAAGGACCTCCAACAATACTAGTTGTATGGTAGGTATTCAATAAATATTTACTGAATTTGAATTTATCTTCCATAATATTATACTAGAGCCATACCATGATGTTCTCTGCTGCTTTTGGTATGTCACCTAAGGACTTGGCATGGCATCTGACTACACCACCTGTGGATTCCAGGACCCATCAGAGCCTTACACTTTTAATAATCTGTATAAAATAAGTAATAAACTCTACTATCCAGATGAGGGTGAAGTTAAGTTGAAATATATGAATGTGGTAGCATGCCATTGACACATGATTAAAATTACTCTCATTCTGTTCCAATTTCTTAGCTTCTAGACAGAATTTCCACATATAGGAATGCAGGGTGTGCACACATGGCTCCAGGAGATGGCATTTACATTGTAGTCTCTGTAAACAGTTATCCCTGAAGTTGTCAGGAAGCAACCTTTATGATATAGCTGTTTTGAATCTAGCCCCGTAGCTGGAGCTAGTGATAAGAACACAGGGAATAGTTTTTAAGTGAATTATCTATCAGTCTATGAATGAATGACATACGTATCAAGATTATTGTATTTTATCCTAACATCTGACCCATTCCAGAACAGTTTTTAAATGTAACAAGTGTTAAGTGCCCATTCAACCAATCCTTAATCAAATAAATGTCCAGCCATGGGCTGGGCATCAAAGGAAGGGGAAAAATGGTTAAAAACATGGTTCATATTCCCCACTCCATAGAAACTTACCTTGTGATGTCCACCAGGAACTTCCGTGGCACCACACACATTAATCACTTTGCTGTTCTGATTTTACATGGCCTTTCAGCAGCATTAAATAGTCTTTCCTTAGTAAAAAACTTTTTTTTCCTCTTGAATTCTGTGGTTTTTCTCCTTTCTCAAGCATTATTACCCTTTCTCAGTCTCCTTTGCTGGCTCCTCCTCTATGATGGATTCTAAATGTTGGGAGAGGCCCAGGGCTCAGTCCTCGAATCTCTTCTATCTACACTTTTCCCCTAAGTCAGTGGTTCACACCCTTGGCTGTGTATTAGAAACATTCAAATGCTCAGTCTTCACCTGAGAACAATTATATAAGAATCTCTGAGGGTTATGGAAGCATCAGATTTAAAAAAAAAATACTCTCCAGGTGGTTCCCAAGTGTAATCAAGGTTGAGAACCACTGGCTGGGTGACCCCATTCATTCTACACCTTTAAACACCATCCATATGTTGTTGATTCCCAAATTTATGATCTCAGCCCTGGATCAGATTCCTACCTCAGATCCCAGCACTGACATCTGTCCTTGACTAAAAGTCTTATTTTGGCTTGAGTGCTTGCAAAAGTTTTTCAACTCTGGACAAGAACTCCCTGAAGCCCACAGATTACCACCCAGGAGCTAGTTCAGCTTCTTATTGCCACTCACTTCTCTACAAACATACCTCTCAGCCCTACCAGGGAAGACATTAAGATAGGCTATTAATATTTTAGTAGAGATTCACTTCTATTATCTATCTACCATGTGCTAGGTACTATTTGTGGGATTTTATATCTTCTATCTCATTTAATCCTCATGACAACCCTTTGAGGGAAGAATTATACACAATTTTATAGAAAATCAAGTCTTAAAAGGGTGAACAAATTTATCCAAAAATCAAATGGCCAGTAAGTGGAGGGATAAGGCCTGATGCTCAGGGCAGTTTTACTCTAAAGGGCATGCACACGCATTAATCACCCTGCTGCCTGAGTCCCTTGACTTTCAGCTTAATGAACCGCGCTCCCCTCTGAGGACATATTCATGTTTCTGATCATTACGTGACAAAACATCTTTGGAATTCTGAAAGTTAGGCTTCGATGGGGCTGGAGAGCTCTTAGAATTCAATTGGTATCTTCATTTTATAGATGAAGATATCAAGGTCTTGAGAGTGAAAGATACTTTCTCAAGGTCAAACAATTAATTAGTGGCCAGGCAAAGATTTAAATTAGGTCTCCTATGAATTTGATGCTCTTCCCAGAACTTAAAGTTGCCTCCTCCTAAAATGGAGTGGTTCCAATAATTTAGTTTTCCCTTCAGCGTAGTCAAGGGCCCTTCGTAAAACAGACTATGTGTTGTTCAGCTGCATAAAATAATTATTTATTGCATTGGCTGCACTCTTTTCACCATTAATTTCATTCAATTCAAATAGCCATTGCTCGCCAAGCTACTTTAACCACCGAGCCCTTATGAGGTTTATTTGTCGCTGAAGTCTTATTTTCTGAGGTAAATTAATGATGTGTTATTCCCAGAGACTTCATGGTGCTTATCACCATATTAACTCACATCAAAAAAAATCACAGGGAGCTATTTTTCAAGCCCTGAGAAAAACAGCCTAGAGGAATCCTAGTGAATTGAGGGCTCTGAAATATAAACGCACAGATGGATCGCATATTTCTTACAAAAGAAATGTTTTCATTTCACATTAGGTAAAAGCTTTCTTTAAGAAGCTGTCACTTCACATAGGAAAGGATTCACTCTTTCTCAGCCTAGTTCCTAGAGCACGGGGACTGGTAGTTTCCCCCCCTGCAAGCAAAAATTATCAGTTGTAAGTGGTGGTGTGGGGTGGAGTCAAAGACACCGCGGTTTGAATTTCCAGTCTTCTGATTACTAGCTCTGCATTCTTATGTGATTTGAATTCTCAGCGCCTCCGTTTTTCATCCATAAAATGGGCATGGAAATATTACATCAAACTTGAGAGAGCTGAGTGAAGTGATTAAGTCATTAAGCAATGAAGTGAAGTAAAGGGGTCTTTTTTCTTTCCTGGGAAGATTGTTTGTTTGTATTAACTTAAAGAAATTCAGTCACTTTTCTAAACTATTCTAGGTAGGTTTTGCCCTTTTTCTTTGATGTCATTCATTTACTCCTAAAACACCTCTTCATTGTGTGTCAGCCTTGCCAAACATTTTCTAGAAGCTCAGTATCCTTCCTCCTTCTGAGAGCTTGGAATCCAGTGTGAAAGACAGACCAGGAAACGGGAAATTGTCAGAGCTCACTAAGAACTTGGATGGAGAAGTACGAGGCACTGTTTTGCCCCAGGGGCATCGCTAACTAGGTCTAATTAACAAAGATTTCCTGGAGGGAGTAACATCTAGGCTGCACATCTAATAATAAATACTCCTCCAGCCCTGCAGCAGACTGACCCATCCAAATGATTCTTCAGGGCTAAGACAGGTGGACAGGGCCATTTCTTATTGAAGACAAAGGTAACAAATAAGAGTAATGTTTACGTCAGAAGAGCGGTATGCATGTTTGAGAAAGTTCTGTTCAAGTGAGATTCCAGCTAAAGAGCAGCAGCTAAGCATGCAGAGAGGAGAGTCTGATCTCCTTATGGAGATTATGAGCTGGGGGATAGAGGCCATAAACTCCTACCTGGCAGCCCAGAAGTGTCAGGAACTCTGCTTGGCTTCGTTTTCTTCTCCCTGGTCCATTGCTCACTCTCTCATTCTCACTCTTGCTGTCTGCTGTCTCTCTCTCTCTCTTTTTAATATAATCATCACCATATGTTATTCTTGTTTTCCATAGGAGAAACTAACTTTCAGAAAGTTCATGTCACCTTACCCAACGTCACGCATTAGTAAGAGGCCAAAGGCAGGAATGTGGATTCACTCCAGCTGGCTGTGCAGGGTGTGGTCCCTCTGCCCGGACTGCGCTGGGCTCTCCGGCTCTCAGCAAAGGGAGCTGGGTTCAGGGCAGCAGGTCACAGAGCCCAGAGCTGCTCTGTCACATTGGAGGGGAGGTGCATTCCAGCAGTTTGCCCGGTGCACAGTCATGTGAGCAGCAAGACTAAATCAGGGCTCTGCCTTCTGCTCAGCGGTGGGATCCTCACAAAGGGTCAGGCTTGTGGTCATGGGCTCAGGAACTTGGGGTGCCCAGGGGAGGTAAAGACAGTCCTGCCTCTGTCTCATGTTGGGGCTACTGAAGAGGCAGCTCAGTGGGCTAGTCTGACATCCTGGGGCCCATTGGGGCAACTCATGCAAATTGGCAGCGAGTCATCTGTAGTAAGAGGGATTAAAAGGGTTGTTCCTTATTTGATAGGGGAGGATAAACTTGCTGACTAAGATATCTTATGGATAATGAGAGCAGGGTCAGAAATTAAAAAAAAAAAGGAGTTGGGATGGAAAAGGTAGTGAGCTGCTGAATCAGCTTTCTGGCAGAAAATGGAATTAAAGGTTTTTTTTTCTACTTCTGACAGAATAAATGCTGAGGCTTTCTCCTTCTTTTCTTTTTGCTTTTCTCCTTATTCATCTAAATGGTTCTCTTTAGAAACAATGAATTGGAAACGCAAACCAGGAAATTCTGCCACAAAATCTTGATAAGATGGAAGGTAGGAAGGAGCAGCAACTGATACAGGATTAAAAAGTATCCTCTTCCCACTAAGAAAAAGGAGACATTTTCCAATCCCTGTGCCAAGGATGGACCTAAGATGTTTTAGCTCCTCATGTAAATGGAAAGAAAGGGAAAATAAGAAGAAGCACATTAATATTCATTGAATATTTAACCATGTGCCAGCCAGGTACTCAGTAGTATATCTTATACTGTCATTTAATCTTATAAAAGCCCTGCTAGGGGTATAGTATTATACCCATTTTACTCAGTAGGAAAATCAGGTAGAGGTTGTCCGAGGTCACACTGCTAATAAGTGACAGATCTGGGAGGCAGACCCCGGGCAGTCTGGCTCCAAGGTTCAGGTTCCCGTCACTGTTCCACGTAAGCAGGATGCCATCCCTCCCTCCCCACCCTCACAGTGCATTGCAGACAGATAGGCGCTTCAGGAGTAGGTGACCTGCAGGTCTTCATCCAATCCATAGAATCAATAACTTTAGTTTTGCTCCCTAATCATAAAGAAGAATTTTGGAAGAGGGAGAGAACAGTCCTCAAAGTGATTCTGAGCTTCTCAGTTTGAAATTGCCTCAACTGAAAGAGTCAGCCATCTTTATATTTCTCCCTAAACCCAAACCTGAAGATGGCTGGTCCTTCCCCATCCATTCATTTATCCACTTACTCATCCACGTATCTGATAAATATTCCATATGTACTATGTGACTGACCTCATCCTGAGTTAGGGGTAAGTGCTCCTTCCTTCTTTTGGGGGACTCTCATAAAGTAGGAGGATTAGACAAAGGCACGCCCAAGGGCATAAGGGAGTATAAATCAATGGCATAGAATGGGAGGTTATCCAAGAGCTGTTTGAGCACAAAAGAGGAAGTGAACCATACACAGTCTGGGGGCAGTGATGGGATGTTAGGAGAAGATTCTCCAGAATGACATTAGATTAGAGCTAAAAGGATGACTTGGAGGTAACCAGGCAGAAAAAGAGGTCAGTGGGATTAGCATACACAGATACAAAGAGGGAAAGATATGGGTGAGTTAAAAGAACTAAAAATGGTTGCTGCCTGGGTGGAGGCACAGATTTGACAGGCAAGGCATAGAGTGGGTGAGTTAGGAGGCCCCGAGGAGCTGACTCAGAGCCTTAACTATTCTATTGGCAATGAAGAGCCACTGAGGAATCCTGTCCATGGCCAGATTAGACTCATATTTTAGGAAGTTCTTGCCAATACAGTGCATGATGAGAGATTCGGTAATGAGCTAAGAAGTAGTACAGACTCCTAACAAAAATTCTAAGTGACTTCCATTTATTCATTCACTTATTTGTCTGTATTTATTTACTTATTGCTTACACTTACTATTTATATTCACTTGCTTATTTGTTGTTCATTCCTTAAGTATTTGTGGAGTGCCTAATATGTGTCAGGTACTGAGCTCATCTCAGAGGAAACAAAGGTGAACAAAGACAGATGTGACTCCTGCCTGCAAGTAACATTACATCGAGCTGAGAAACCAGAAATTATTTAAATAATCCTATAAATAACATTTCAGTCATTACAAGAATGTTGAGGGGGAGTATATGGTGCCACAAGAGCCTATTAGAGGAGGATCTGTCCTTTTTCAAATTCCATGAGCAAATGACACGTCACCTGAGATTTGCAGGATCAGTGGCAATGAGCTGAGAGCCACGAGGACAGATGAGTGGTTCAGACAGGTTGACAATGTGCAAAACCCTTGTTTGGGTGTGAGTATGGAGAGGGTGGGTGGTCGGAACCAAGGAGGGGAAGGAATCAGAGTGCCGGGAAGCTCTGGGCGTCAGGAGCAGGTGTCATGTACTTTGGGCAGTGGCATTCTGGCCAACATGATGTAAGCAAAGACTTGACAAGTGTCTGTGTGCTGGGCTTGTTATTGCTGTCACACCTCGGCCACAGCCATGAGAATGTGCCCACCATAGGAAGACGAGCTATGCAGAACAAAGTGAAGTCACCTTGGCCATCCCAGCCACAGCCATCCAGAAACATGTGCACAGGCCCAGCTGAGGCCAAAGGAACCACCCACCCAAACACAGCCTTAAACTGCCCATCTCCAGACTCATGCAAAACGAATGCTTATCGTTTTAAGCCACTGAGTTTTAGGGTGGTTTGTTATGTGTGCATGTGGAGTGGGAGATAGAGGAGCACAGGGGGGGGGGGTCAAGAATGAGTTTTAGTTTCCTGATTTATACATCTGGACAAATATTGGAGCCATTCTCTGATACAAGACTGGGATTTAAATTGTAGAGCGAGGTGTGCTGGTGAAGGAGACAGGGATGGAAAGGATTAATCACCACCAGGAAAATTGTAAGGGTGCTTTACCTAAGGATGTTGATCACGTTCTGAAGCACTAGCTCAGTCAGTTCGGACTGTACACAATTCTCGGATCCCTCTTTTGATCTTGAGGCTAAATGACATGGGTTCAAATTCTAACTCTAACACTCGGTGTTTATGTGACTATGGTAAATTGATTAACTTTCTGAATTTAAGCTGGAAAATAAAAAGCTCTCTTTCCATTTGTGAAGTTTTGGTGAGGATTATATAAGTGGGTGTTGCAGCATGAGCCACGTTGCCTGGCCTTTCTTTCAGACCCATAACATATTTGCTATTCTAATATAATCACAGCAATCTTTGTTCAGGCTGTTTTCCACCTGCTGGAATTCTCTCCTTACCTCCCTAAGTACTTTTTATGTATTAAACTTGTCTCTAGAGCCCCCAAATCCTTGAAGCCCTCCTAAACTCTTCTCACATTCCTTTGACTCTCAATTTTTGCATTTTTGACTTGCATATTGTTGCATATACTCATTCATTGCATGTTTACTGAGCATCTACTATGGGCTAATCATAATAACAAGATACTGCTTTGTCTTACTCACGGTGGCAAATACCACATGATCTCCATATTTTCATTTAAAAATGAGCATTCACTTCACTTTCCAGGATACAAATTGCTTTGATATATGTAATTTCATTTCCTGTTCACAAAGTCCTATAGAGAGGGAGGACAAGGGTTAACTGCTCATGTCCCTTTCCTAAGTGAGTGTACGTTAGCTGGCCCTTTGACACTTGGCAGGCAACTTCACTATAGGGCTTATCATATTCTACTTATTTTGCAGTGTGAAGTCTTCTTCACTTGTATGGTGGCTTCTGGGCTCAGGAACCTTGGGTTACTTAACTCTGTAGCTCCAGTGTCCAGCTAAATGCTTGGCAAAGGATAGGCACTTAATAAATATTGTCTGCATGAACTAGGGTCAAAGAGTTTGAGGGATTTTCTCAAATCCACATGATAATTCAACAGCAGAACTAGGATAAGAATAAATTTTTTCTTTCTACCAATTCAGTGCTCCCTCCATTACAACATGCTGTCTTCTTTTAATCTCATGTTTCTGTGACTGATTTTATAAGCAGATGAAAAAGTGTCTCAAAGATAGGGCAACATGTTAAGAGATAGTATATGTTCATTAATAGACCTGCTAATAAATGAAAGGATGAAGGGACCAAGGCAATAATACTTACTGAGTGTCTACTAGTCACAAGAAACCTGTTACCTTATTTAATATTCACAGCAACTTCAGAGGTCAGCATTACATCTGCTTACAGATGAGGAAACTGAGGTTCCACGAGGTAAGCTTGCATAAGTTTACACAGCTGGTAAATTGTGAGATTGGCATTAACCCAAGTCTGTCTAAATTCAGCTCTTGTTCATATTTTATTATAGCCTACAGAAACAAAGGGACTGTGTGGACAAACTGATGAACACATGGATGGATGAATTCTGAATTTTTTGGGCTGCTTTTCAGTTGAAAGAATGGGCCTGAATATGACAGCTTTTCAAATTCAGAGACTGAGCCTCCTAAACCTTAGACTGTAATTTTCACTCCTGTGGCTTTGTAAATAATTTTTTTTTGTCATTTCATAAAATGACTCTGATTAGGAAGGGATTGATCATTTCCTAAGGCTGTTCTGTAAGAAATGCCCAAAGCCACTCAGTGTCCTCTGTTGGTGCTTATTTCTCTGTGTTTTTGATAAAATATAATTGTCTTAAGTCTCTCAGGATTGATTAGATGGAATGTTCAAAAAGAAAGCTGTCCTATTATTGACGCTGCATCCTTTAGTTAATAAGTTTTTCCCCCTAATTTTACTTCAAAAATTAAAGTTTCTTAATTAACCATCAGAGGTTCTCTGAAGCTAAGTATATTAAAATCATATTATGCCTCTCTGAGGCTCTCCTTAGATTTTTTATCAAGCAAAGCTATTGGAAGTAAAGATATGAGGTAATCGTATCTATATATAATAAGGAAAGATACACTTATGAGTTTTCCATTCTAATCAACTTCAGTGCCACACTGAAAAAGTCAATTATTTTATAATATTTAAGAATGCTAATAAAAATTAATGCTATTTAGCTAAATTTTGTTAGCTCTGGAAATGAGAAACAAGAATATCAAGGATAGGAAAAAAGATCACAGCTTAATTCCAAATGTAATTTAGCGAACACGTGTCAAAGTAGCTTGAACTTTCAACAGTTATTTATTGATCATCTGCCATATGCCAATCTTCCTAGTTTCTGAGTGGTAGAAAATATAAGACATTGACCCTGCCCTCAGTGAGCTCACAACTTCATAGAAGAGTCTTTAATGTAACACAAGGGAGAATAGACATGAGCAGTAATAAAGGCATGTACAAAACAATGATGTGTTGGGAAACTGGCTCTCAGGGGAATAAAGGCCTGCCTGGTTTGCCAGTGTCCATGGTACAAACATATCCACAGCAATTTTCAAGCTCCCAATTATAAGGCTCCCAACAATTAAAAATAGGCTTAAACATTCTGGAAAATTTACAGATTGGCTTTCATGAGCTTCATAAACCAGCTTCAATGCACTGCTGGAAGTGTTGGGAAGGAAAAAGGAAAACACTCCTGAATCCCACCTGGCATAAGGCTGGAACAGGATTCAGAGCAGAGGGAATTTGCGCACCTTGAGGATACGCAAAACAGAAGGACAGAGAACAAGGAGGAAGAATGTTCCATGCAGAGGGAATGTCATATGCACATGTAAGAAGTCTGAGAATTCCTGGTATGCTGGGCTATGAATGATCCAAAGAACTGGGACTGGACTGTGAAGAACTGAAAAGCCATACTGGGAGTTATAATTCCTTTCTTGAGAAAATGGGAATCTCTGGAGGGGCTCACACAGCCTATTGGGAGAAAAACTACTGAAATAGCCTAAGCACAGATGGACTCTGCCAAATGGCCAGGCATTCTGCAAACATGTTTATTTTCAAAATAACTGATTTCTTGGCTAGATTTTATTATTTTTCAAAGAATTTGGCTTATTTAGAAAAATGACCATAGGAGGGAGGAGAAAGTGAAGCAAAGAAAGATGGAAGTAAGAAATGGAAATCACCTGTTACAGAAATCTAGGAGTATTAAAAAAAAAAAGTATAATGGGTGCCTATTACAGAAAATATAGAAGATTCAGGTATGAAAAAGAAGAAAATAAGAATGATCTGTCACCCTATTGCCTATGTGCATTAACTTTTACCATTTTATATTCATCTTTCTAATATTTTATGTACATATTTATTATGCACATGTCTAAAATTGAAAACCAGATTATATTATGTATGTTTCTTTAAAATTACTCAGGAGCAGTGCCTCAGATTGTCATGCAAAATTCTACAACTTCATCCCAATGATTGAGAGTATTCCTTGGACGGAGGTTCCTGAATTTGTCAAATCTACCATTTATGAACATTAAGATTATTTGTAATTTTTTACCCTCCCAAATGATGCTCTAATAAAAACTGCTTCTTATTCTTGGAACACCTTCCGACAGAACACTTCAATAGATATAAATATAAAATCTTTTTTTAATATGTATTTTGCTTTTGAAAGCAACTTCTATTGAGTGCCTAACTTCAGGGATATAAGAAAATAAAACAGTGCTTCGCAGTTATTTCACTTACTGCATCCTTTGTCTGAGCACTTCCCTACTCTCCGATAGAATTTGTTATTGACAGATCATGTTTCACTGATGAGACCACGTTCTCACATTTCAGGACGTATGTAATCTTTCTGTATGGCAGATAAACACTGGGTTCTGCTGCTTACGTCCTCCCCTTTGCCACACCCACAGCATAAGGTTTAATGTGACAAATATCTAGATATCCAAGTATCCTCCACTGAAAATTAAATATCCCATTTGTCATACCGCTGTGAGGGGTTTTTCTTACAGCTGTATGCTTAGTGCTCTGGTTAGAGTTCACTAACAGAGGAAGCGGCTGACAGCCAGTGGATCCTTCAGAGGCATCATGGGAAATAGAGTTCAGACAATACGTTCTTACTGAGGGTTTACCATATGCCAAACACAGGTCTTGAGACACCAGAAATTCAATCTGGGACCACACTGAATAGCCTATAACTTCAGCCTTAGGCATTTTATCTTACATCTTACATTGGTTATGAAAGGACATTCAACGGGCAAAGCAGAATGTGAATTAAGCACAAGAGAAAAGAAATCACCTCTTATGAATGACCACCGCTTGCGTATTTGGGAAGGCTTTTCTTTTGTCTAAGCGATATATTGCACTGATGAAGTAATGCAACACATTTGGGAAATATATACCTGCTCTACACAAGACACTCTGTTAGAAACAGAAGGGAAGCAAAATCACTGCCTTTCCTAAAAGACACGCATGGTGTATTTAGGAGTACAGTACATAAGCAAGAAGTCACAAAGCCATGCAGTAAACACCATCATAGAAACACTCACAGAATAAAGAGACAGGAGAGAGTCGGGCAACTAACTGATGGGGCAAGTGGCAGGCAGCGGTCAAGAACTGCTCCACACAGTGGAGATGCTTGGAACGGGTTTTAAGGTATGAATAGAAAGTCTTTAAGTAGACAGAGGGGCAGGCATTTCAGAGATGGAAAACAGTATATGCAGAGGCAGGTGGCCTTGAAATAGCATGTATGTATTTATCATGAAAAATTCTATATTTCATCAAAAGTGTGGATTTTGGTATAGGTTTGAACCTGATGAGTTGATATACATGGTCAGATCTGAGCAGTAGACAAAAAACAAAAACAAAAAACAAAACGCAGACAGCATTGAGAAGATAGATTATAAAATGACAAGATTCAAAGTCGGAAAACTAGAAATCCAGATGAAGAGAAACGGTGGCCTGGATAAAGCTAATGGCAATGGGGGTAAGTGTGAGACAAGATAGATATGAGCTGTTTAGGAGATATAAATTGGGAAGGCTTGGTGACTAATTAGATGTGAGGATGGTCAAACAAGACAGTGCCTGGTTCCCTGATTTCTGGCTGGGGTGGCTTGGTGGATGATGGAGACATTAAAGACATTTGAGAACAACGAAAGAAGCAAGTTTCATGAGTTCAGCTTTGGACATGATCTTGAGATACTGTGAAATACCCAAGTGAGAGAGTTCAAGTAGCAATGGCTTATACTGCTAGATCTTGCTGAAGATTACTAGTATACTGTGAAACATGAGAAAGTAAAAGGGTTAACATATTTTAATGTTCTAATTTTTCATCAAGATCACAGCTTTTGTCCTCCCATGTACAAACCAGAGGCTAAAGGATGCTGCCCCTTCACAGTTAGAATCTGTGGCTCTTCTTATCTGCAGCAGAGACCCAGAGAGAATCTGGAGTAACTGCTGAGAACTCAGTGTATGGCATCCCCTAATTAAAGATCACTACCAAGTTAGGGAGTGCTGAAAGCAGGCAGGAGATAAAGTGCATTTATCATCAAACAGAAACTCATACCAATTCTAGTAGGAATTCGAAGGTAGTGGTAGCATTTGTCATGAATGGCTTTCATTTCCCTTTGGAGAACTACATTTTGGAGGAAAATATAAACAGTTGTCTTCATAGCCTCCATGTTCAGGTGAAATAGATTTACATGGTAAATGCATTTATTCATTCAACCAACTTCTATTGAGTGCCTATTATTTAAGGTTCTTTTTTTTAGTGGGCAGTCCAAGACAGATATGATTTAGTGCTAAGACATGGCCTTGGCTCTCCAAGAACACAGAATAATTGTTTTCCTTCATTATTATTGTTGTAGCTCTAATGATTGTCATTAATTAATAAGGATGATGGTTATAATGTATGTAGGGTTTGGAAGAGTAAAATCTTAGTTTCTCTCATCTGCAGATAAGGGACATACACTACTAGGCTAAATGTCTTTCTTTACGATTCCCTTTAACTGAGAAGAAACGTGATGACATGAATGTAAGGTTTCCTCCAAAAATGCCTAAGATCATCCCTGGAGGAATTGTTTTTATAAGATTTTATTGAGATTCCCAGAATCATGCTTGGGAAATTCTGATTCATTAAGTATAAGGTGCAAAACAGGCAATTTTTTTCATTTTTACAAGTATATCCAGGAAATTCTGAAGTACATGGCTTGTCAGGTGCCCTGTGGGAAGTCCTGATGTGAGTTCCAGCTAACCAGAATATCAGTTCTAACCTTCTCAGTGGCAAGTGGTGTGACCATGGTAGGTTTTTATAAAAACCTACCTCTTTTAGCCTCAGATTATTCATTTTAGAAAAAATGACTTCATGGGACATTTTTATAGGACTAAGTGAAGATTTCTATGTAAAATTGTTAATATTTAATTGATGCTTAATTTAGGTTTTCTACCTCCTTTCCCTTTTCCTACTTCACTTAACACCCTATTTTGTGCTTTTAATCTAGTACTTACCCTTTCTTCCTTTTATTAGGATTTTGTGTGTATCCCTTTTCTTTCTCATTAGACTCCACACTCCTAGAATACAGGTATTTTCCTTCACTTTATTTATATGTCCTCAAAACTTGCACACAGCAAACATACACTAACATCCTTTCAAAGAATGTTATCCTTCCACCTGGTACTTTACTTTATGATCTCATACCAAAATGATCTTAATTTGTTTGCAAGATTCACACTCCCTTAAACTCACTAATTCTTCTTTGGCTTTTTATAGCACAACACATTTGGGGAGAAATAGTATCACACATTTTAAAATTCTCTAAGCAAGATGAAATGCCTGATCTAAATGAAAGAATGATAGAATCAAATGCTTGCTTTGACAGTTCATACAGCCATACAGACATGCATTTGACAGTTCATGTGTACATTTCTTGGCCAAAGAATGATTTGGTGACTTAGGTTACAGTCTGTCAGCAGGCAAATTCATTTACTATATCTAATGATATTCATTACTTCAGGGAATACTTACTGAGCTCACACTGTATGTCAGACACTCTTTTGAATGGTAAGGAAATACAATGAAAGAAACAGTCCTTATATATTCAAGGAGCCTGTGGGTTAGTAATGATGGCATACCAATATGTAAATAATTTCAATACAACATGGAATGTACTCATATATAGAAACATGTGCTGTTTGGGGGACTCCTAACCTACTGTAGATGGGAGAGGCACATTACTGAAGGTGATTATATCCAAGATGAAAGCTGAAAAAGCAGAGTGGCAAGGCAAAGGAATAGAAATGTGCTCCAGGGAGAATCAGTAGCATGTGTAAAGACTAGGAAATGAGATGTTCTTCATACTCATGCTCAGTAAGTGGCTCAGTCTGGTTGTAAGGGAAGAGGTTGAAGCAATATATGTGGAACTCTGCCACAGAGAGACTTGTTTTGCTCTGGCTAGGAATAAAGCTTGGTCATGAATATGAAGGGGAGCCATTAAAAAGTTCTAGGTACAGTTGTGATGTCATCATGATTGTAATTCTAAATTCATGTTTCTGTTCACCATAAATTTTGCCTTTAACTGACGTAAAAAATATAGTCTTTATTAAATGCATTTGTATATATTTTCCTAAGAAATCTGAGATTAACTTATCATCACTTAAGAGTAGAATGTCTAATAAGAGCTGGTGACACTCAATAATGGAACATAATAAAAATGTCATCTCAAATTAGGCAGCTTTTATTTATTTCTTTTAAAAGAGCAGATTGTCTTTAAGATCACATTAGAAAATTCCAGCGTAAAATGGCTTCTAGCTGGTATTACCTCACACAGCCTCTTCTAATTGTTCAATGCTATTGGTCAGAATTGGCTAGGCTATGATGCAGTAATAAATAACCCCCAACTCTCAGTGACTTTAAAGAAAACAAAATAGTATCCATTCCAGAAGTCCACAGTGGTGATTGTCAGTGGAACGGGCTGCACTGACTATAGTCCTTTGCACACTCAGATTAACGGAAAAGCCGCCTTCTCAAAAGTTGCTGGCCAGTGGACCAGAAAGAAGAGAGGGCTCTGGAAAGTCCTACAGTACAGCTCCCAACACATTATCCAGAACTGGCCTCACTCAAATACAAAGAAGTCAGAAAATTCTAGCTTACCTTGTATCCTTAAAAAAGAAGAGACCCAAAATAATTGAAAAACACTGTTAACTACTATCACACCAATCAAATAGCTAGGAAACCTAGAAAAAAATGATAAAAACTCATACTAGCACTTAAATCCATGAATGTCCAATACCCTTTTGCTAGAATCTCAGAGAATATTTTACTACCTGGAAGGTCAGTGATAGTTTATTGTGGGGGAAACAAAATAGGTGGCTTTTGTAAGTCTTTAGCTCATGAAACTGAGAAGCCACACCTAACTCAAGTCTCCGAGGTCTTTCCATCATCCCCACATCCCCACCCTACCCTAGGCACACAGCCCCAGTGTCTGTAGCAAATTAACACCCATCAACTGTCCATCTATCTCAAGAGTTTTTCTTTTGAAGTGTTTATAGAGTACTCTTTCCTCCCACACCACCATTTTTTTGATATATAATCTGAGAAGCTGTGATCACTATAAGACAACAGGGCAGAGTATTATGCCAAGGGAGGTACAAAACATCACTTTTTTTTGTTGCAGCTGTTCGCTGTGAGATTAAATAATAGTATCATTCACTGGACTCTCATTTCCATTGTCATGGCTAATAGAGTGTAGCCTTGGAATTTATAATAAAGGCAAAAATTTATAATAAAGGCAAAGGTGTGGCTTTCTGATTTCTGCTGGTTCCAACAGGAATAATTTTTTCTAGCTGGCAAAATTGCGGAGGACCTTGAAGTAGAGTGACGAAAAGGTTATAGAAACACACAGTCTCAGATCTCAGTTCTGGCTCTTCCATTTATTAGCTGTGTGGACTTAATCATGTTAACTTCTAGTGCCTCAGTTTCCTCATCTGCCAAATGAAAATAATAATAGACCCACACATGAGGTTGTTGCGTTAAAACAATCTTAAGTGTAGACTATACAGAAAAATGCCTAGCTAGGATTATCAGTGATGCTGTCAACTTCACAAGCAGCCTGAGAATGTGTTTCCTGAGGAATGGTCTATACATATATCACCTTTGGGTTAAAAATAGAATTTTTTCCTATAAAACCACATTTCTTAGTCTCCTAGGGAATCCACCTGTGCCACCCTTGACAACCCTATGTAGAGATTCAGGTGTTTGTTACCCCCTGAACTTCATCCCACTTGAGCAGATTCCAGCTCCTGCTGCAATGATCAGCTCAATCCAAAAATGGTAAAAGAATAACAAAAAAGTATATAGTGATTTTTCATTTTACAAGCGCCCAGAGATTCAAGGATTGTCAACAAGCACATACCATGTACTATTCTAGGCTTTTCCTGTTAGACTGTACATTCCAGAAATGCAAATATCTCATAAATTTTATATAGCCTGGACTTAGAAGTAGGTCTGGCATGTAAGAGGTGCTCAATAAATATTTAAATAAATGCTATATTGAATCATCTAGCCCCATGCCGGGTGCACAGCTGAACTGAAATAGGTAGTAATGTTAAATTTTCTGAACCTCAGACTCCTTATCTATGACACAAAGGGGTGAGTCTCAAGGTTTGCAAACTCAAATGCTTTGAGTGGTCTGATGATATTAAAATAAGTGTGTAAAGTCATCTGATAGAATACAGGAAGGAGTGGTGGGGACTGTGGCTAAATAGAGAGGTTCCTCCAAGAGATTTATTACCCTCCACTTTTTTTCAACACTAAGCATACCAAATAAAACCCATCCCCTGGAGAATTAACCCATCTTGCAAGGAGCTTATTTGTGACCCCCACTAGTGATAATTCAAGTCCTTTCCTGCACTAATTTCAGTGGTGGTAGGAGTCAAGGTGCTCTTGGAGGATTGCTGCCTGTCCACAGCCTGGCTCCTGCCAGCCTTGTTAATTTCTAATTTTTTTATGAGATGCTTAAAAAGGTTTGCATGATCCCTATCAAACTACCAACAGCTTTCTTCAATGAACTGGAACAAATAATTCTAAAATTCATATGGAACCACAAAAGACCCCGTATAGCCAAAGCAATCCTGAGATGGAGGAATAAAAAAGGGGGAATTACGCTCCCTGACTTCAAGCTCTACTACAAAGCCACAGTAATCAAGACAATTTGGTATTGGCACAAAAACACACCCACAGACCAGTGGAACAGAATAGAAAATCCAAACATTAACCCAAACATATACAGTCAATTAATATTTGATAAAGGAGCCTTGGATATACAATGGGGAGATGACAGCCTCTTCAGCAGCTGGTGTTGGAACTGGACAGCTACATGTAAGAGAATGAAACTGGACTATTGTCTAACCCCATACACAAAAGTAAACTCAAAATGGATCAAAGACCTGAATGTAAGTCATGAAACCAATAACTCTTAGAAAAAACATAGGCAAAATCTCTTGGACATAAACATGAGCGACTTCTTCATGAATGTATCTCCCGGGCAGGGGAAACAAAAGCAAAAATGAACAAGTGGGACCATATCAAGCTGAAAAGCTTCTGTACAGCAAAGGACACCATCAGTAGAACAAAAAGATGTCCTACAGTATGGGAGAATAATTCATAAATGATGTATCTGATAAGGAGTTGACATCCAAAATATATAAAGAACTCACGCACCTTAACAAACAAAAAGCAAATAATCCAATTAAGAAATGGGCAGAGGACATGAATAGACACTTCTCTAAAGAAGAAATTCAGATGGCCAACAGGCACATGAAAAGATGCTCCACATTGCTAATCATCAAAGAAATGCAGATTAAAACCACAATGAGATATCACCTCACACCAGTGAGGATGGTCAACATCCAAAACACAAACAACAACAAATGTTGGTGAGGATGTGGAGAAAAGGGAACCCTCCTAAACTGCTGGTGGGAATGCAAATTAGTTCAACCATTGTGGAAAGCAGTATGGAGGTTCCTCAAAAAACTCAAAATAGAAATACCATTTGACCCAGGAATTCCACTCCTAGGAATTTACCCTAAGACTGCAGCAGCCCAGTGTGAAAAATACAGATGCACCCCTATGTTTATCTCAGCACTATTTACAATAGCCAAGAAATGGAAGCAACCTAAGTGTCCATCGGTAGATGAACGGATAAAGAAGAAGTGGTACATATACACAATGGAATATTATTCAGCCATAAGAAGAAAACAAATCCTACCATTTGCAACAACATGGATGGAGCTAGAGGGTATTATGCTCAGTGAAATAAGCCAAGCCGAAAAAGACAAGTATCAAATGATTTCACTCATATGTGGAGTATAAGTACAAAGAAAAAATACTGAAGGAACAAAACAGCAGCAGACTCACAGGACTCAAGAACGGACTAATAGTTACCAAAGGGAAAGGGACTGGGGAAGATGAGTGGGAAGATGAGGGATAAGAGGGAAAAAGGGGCATTACGATTAGCAGACGTAATGTTGGGGGTCACGGGGAGGGCTGTATAACTCAGAGAAGACAAGCAGTGATTCTATAGCATCTCACTATGCTGACGGACAGTGACTATAATTGGGTTGGTGGGGGGGACTTGATGAAGGGGTAGTTTAATAACCATAATATTGCACATGTAATTGTAGATTAATGATACCAAAATAAATTATTTAAAAAAAAAGAAGCTGTTAGCAGATCAGCATGTCCACCCCCTTTTCTTGCCTGTGTTTGATTGTAAGTGTGGTAGATGAACTTTTTTTTTGCTTAAACCTATAATTGATGTACAGTGTAATGGTTTGTTGCTAAGTTAATATTTACCAAACTTAAATCTTCTAATATCCAAGTTTTTCCATACCTGAGAAACAAACTTGTAATTATGTATTTTAAATGTATATATGAATCATCATGAAGTATCAGCTACAAAATAAAATGACTTCAGCAGCATGTGAAAAAAAAAAAGGTTTGCGTGTAATTCCAGGTGAGTTTGTCACCTTATTTATCAAGGATGCCTGTCTCACCAGTAACTGACTTTGAATTCCAGATAATACTATTTACATCCAATTCTGGACATTAGGTCAAAAGGCTGACTGTTGTTATTCACTTACACCCAGACCTGAGGTATCACTAGACCCAGAAATGGACTATCCCTGGTGGGGTCCTTCTGACACATGGTTCCAGGAACTCATCATTTAGACACCAGTCATTCCCTCCTCCTGCCCCCAGTGTCTCACAGGTTTCCTGGCAACAATTAGGGGGACTAAAATCACTCATAATCACAATCACACCTGCCTTCCTTATTGGCTCACAGGCAATTTACTTCTCTCAGCTCTTCTGCCACACAGCAGACCCTCGGGGTTACTTTTCCAAACTTTAATTATAAACCTTCAATTTGACAGCTTCCCTGAAGTCATTATTTTGCCTCCTATTTTCTGATACTGATCCCAAATGTTTAGGTTAAAGTGTAAAAAAAAATGCCATCAGCCATTCAGATGTTCAGGTATATCCAGACATAGACATATACTGTGCAATGACATGCCTCTGGCTGATGGTTGGGTCCTTCAAGCTTGGAGGTAAGATTGAATCAGAATAGAGATTTTCTTCTGACTGCCTCCCTTTGCATATCCAAAACTCATGAACACATCTGCTAACCGGAAGGCCCATCCATACCTGAGTCACCCTTCAGCTGCTCACGAGATGAGACAGAAGGTTTGAAATCCCAGGCTTATTTTTTCTTCCCCAATGGTTCTCTGAAACAGGACTGGAATAGCTTTGACATTTGTTTTCCCACTGATATGACTCACACTGCCAGTTCTCTTAGAAGGCAAAAACAGCTACTGTCAGTTTTTTTTGAAACAACAATTTTCTTTCTCCGTTACAACAATAACAACAGCTACCACCAGCAATTCCTGAGTATCTAGAAAGTCTTAGGCATGCAGCCAGTGGCTATAGATATTTTATGATATTTAATCTTAAAATAATTAAGATGTTGCTTTTTGGTTTCCATTTATAGATTTAAAAAACTTAACCCTCATTAGAGCTCACTGTCCTATAATGGCATGTAAATGACACATATGGAATGCAAACGCAGTTCTGCTTCCAAATAAAAATACAACAGTAGCTGTTGTGTGTTACTTTGCTACAGGGCAGGCCCAGCACAAATTATTCCGTTTAACCCTTGCAACACCCTGTGAGTTACACATGGTTCTCTCCAACTTGTGGATGAACTATTATTCATCTACTTTTATTTTAGTTCCTTCCACATCTATGAGTTTTTTCTCAATTTTCATACCAACTTTCTTAATGTCCTCCAATTAAACACTGGTTTCATTAGTGTCTCAATACATTTTTTAATTTAATGTGATACTTAGTGCCTGCAACATAATGTTTGGGTTTATACAGATATGTTGTAGAGATGTACCGTCTTGGTGGTATTTGTTTTTCAAGTGTTCCCCTATTTAGCATTCACATAAAACTCTTCCTTTAGTGTGGGAGTATCTCCCCTTCAGGGCTTCTACTTCCAATAACTTAAAAAAAGGTATGATATGAAGACCAGACTGTGGAGAATCTGAAAGGCAGCTCATATCCTTATTAGCACTGTGATCGTAGAAAATTAACCTAGACTTGCTGACTTTTAGTTCACTTGCTTGTAGCATGGACATACACATGGTATCTTCACACACACACACACACACACACACACACACTATAAGAGATCAACTAGAGTAGGGAGTGGAAATGCCTGTCATGTAGCAGTTCAGTGGATGATATTTCTTACTCTGGATGATATCCGCATACATTCAGTCAGGGTCTAGGTGAACATCTGTCCCATTGTAGAAATGTCTCTTGTGGTTCAGTCTCCGTCCAGACACATATGGTTTAGAAAAGTGTCTGACACAGTCTCTGGAACTCAATCTAAGTTAGATCCTCCTTTATTTCCTCACTTTCTTTTCTAATTTTTGTAACCTACACATGATACATAGTAAGTGTTCCAAAAAACTCGACTGAATAAATGAAAGATAAACCCAGGAGCTGTGTCCTCTGTGTATTTAATCCTTACAACAATTCTGTGAGATGGGAGCTATTATCTCCTTTTTAATGATGAGGAAACTGAGGCCAGTGGTTGATGAAAATCCCCAAGGCTATACAGCTAATGATTTCCAGAGGCCTGGTTTTAGCCCTTGTTTTCCAGTCTTATTCAAAGTCCCCTGATCTTTCTAATACGTAAATCTCTCTCTGTTTATTATAAGTATACACCAACTTATTCTGTATTACAATTTTTGATATTTTATCACAAGCCCTTATATTAATTTAAATTGTAAAAAAATATTGCATTAAATATGATTTATTTTGATTACTGAAATTTTTGGCATCCCTTAAATTTGGCACCTGGTGAGACACTCACTTCACCCTAGTCTCAACGCTTTACAGTTTCTCTTGTCATCTATAAACTATAATGTCTTCCTGTACTATTTCATTCATTCATTAACTCATTCAGAAAACTACACATAAACTCATGTTTCTACATAGTCTGGGCTGTTGGTCTTCTTGTAACCTGGTTATAAATAAGTCCTCATCATTACGGAGCATGGGGCAGGTTCAGAAGCCTCCACTAGAATATTAATTAGTGGGAAATGGATGATTTTATGATTCCTGACCTTTCCGCTTTAATCCATTAGGATGTATAGATTGGTTAGTAGTTAGCACAACTGGTCAAAAGCTGTCTAAGTGGAAAATTGATCTTGGCAAGTGCATGTATAGTGGTCCCACCCATTAATGCTTCCTATTTTAGCATTTTGAACTTTTCCTCTCCATTGCCTCAAGTTCCAAGTTCACGCTCCAGTGTGCCAAGTTGAAGTTGCAGGAGACTTGGCATGAGCTGACGAAAGTGTCATTTTTATTACACGTTAATTAAAAGGATAAGTTAAAAGAAATGGCATAAAAATCAACAGATCAGCATGAGGTTCTAGGAAGCAGCCCTGGGTATTTCTCCTCACCCCAGGTCAGTTGGTCTCCTCACTGAGAAAGTTTTGAAAATACTTGCAAATGTCCGTGTAGATCCCATTTTCTTTTGCTCTATAGGAATTGCCAGGCCTGGCTGCCTCTTCTTCATTGTTGAGGGAATGTTAGGCAGAGGGAACCCAGTGTGGTCTGGTTGAAAGGGCTTAGGAGACCTGAGTTCCTGGCTGAATTCTTTCTCATTTACTATCTTTGGGCTTTCATTTCCCATTTGAAAAGTTAGAGGGTTGGACTGGGTGATTTTTAAGGACCAACTCTAGAACTCTGTGATCCCCTCGAGTTACCACTCTAGGTCATACATATCTTCAGGTCTGCCTTTGTACTAGATAGGGGCAGCTAATGAGTTTCATTTCAAGTACTAAACCCAATTAATTGGTAGTGTCTGACTGGACCTCTGTGTTGAGGGATTTCTGAAGCTGCGCCTGGCCGCAGAAGGACATGTTGTGCGATGTACCCCCATTGTGGAGAAGGAAGGGGATGAGGTCACAGAGGGTCCCTCAGGGCAGTGTAACTGCCTTCCCTGCATAGACTGAGAGCTCACAGAGGTAGGAAATATATTCTTTCATCTTTATGCTCCTGGCAACTAGCTAAGGGCCTTGAAAATCACAGTTGTTTAGTAAATGTTAAAGAATCGTGATGGAATGAAGGAATACCATCATGAGAAACTAAGACTCCTTAAGAATCCAGAGGATAGAGGTTGTTTATTTTAATTCCTACATTCCCTTTGCCCGGTACAATACAGCCTGCATAGTTCTCAATAATACAGGGTGAACTTGAGGGGTGAAAGGATGGATTCCATAGCAAAAAGAATATAAAGAAGGGATATGTCATGGTTTCTGAAGTCAAAGTGCTTGTGTTCAAACGCATGGCCTACTGCTCACTAGATGCTGTCCTTGGGCAGGGTCCTTCACTTTTATTAAGTCACAATTTCCTCTTCTATAAGATGGGGATTAATACTAGCACTTTAGTCACTGGTGGTGATAAGGACTGAATAAGGTGGGAGTCCACAGTAGAACGCCTGGAATATATCAAGTACTCATAATATATTACTTATTAAGTACATATTATGTATTATTTATATGTGTTACTTATTATTTATATTACTAATTCTGCTTGACTATGAAAATGTATCACATACTATGCTGGAGTCAAGTACCTTTCATGTTCTCCTAGGATTTCTAAGAAAATCAAGGCTATTTTGAGGCAAAAAAGCAAAAAATATCCTTATTCTTATAGGAGGGAGTGGAATGTTGGAGATAGAAGGTGCAAGAACAGAGAGAAATGGGAGTCAATGACCCAGAGCCTCCTGGTTATCTCCAGATGACTTCCTAAAGCTCACCACTCCCTAAGGCCTGCAGATCTGTAAACATGCCCTCATTGCAGCCAAGTTCAAAGTGAGAGGCACCAAATGATTCAAGTTGAGTCCTGGATCCAAGTTAGACTGTCTTCTCAAAGTTACAGATGTTCTTATTTAAATGACTGTTTTCTTAAGCCCTTTATGCCTATCAGTTTTTTTAAAGACCATAATCCAGGCAAAAAAAAAATCTCAGATTTTCTTAGGTTATGGCCTGGTAGAATTGTGAAGCCCTTTTCAAAAAAATTGTATGATCACTATCTAAACACACTAAGTGGCATGTATGACATATACATGGAATATAGGAAAGGAGCTATACCAAAATATTTGGACTAGTGCAACAGGACAGATGACATTAAAAGAAAATAAAATATCATGGTGTAGGTATAAAGTTGATTAGTTCGTTAAACTATTGTATATCAAAATAGCAGGCAGAACATTTGAAATACAGTTCAGGATCAGAACGTTACTCGTCTCCTTTTCCCTATATCCTATGACTATTATTAACACTGATAATATTCTTGTCCTTTATATTTAATTCAATAAATTATTTTTACAACCTTCTTCATAACCATCTCACTCACTCCCTTCAGTTGCTCCGTATGAATTGAATTTTCTCTCCACTTACTGACAAACAACACACACTCTATATCATCTATAGCATCTCTTCTGTATGTCACTCATGTTGTAGGCACTTTGAAGGAAACGAAATGAACCAGATGCTGGTCCTATTTCCATGGACTTCAGAGTCTAATAAGTCTAGTGTGAAACAGCCTGGATCATTATAATATAGAGTAAAAAGTAACCCAGCATCTAGACATCTGGACATGAAATATGAGTGAGAAGGAAAGAGAAAAAAGATAACTAAGATATATTTAATAGCCACTATATACCAGGGACTGGTCTAGACATTTCACCATGTTTATGTCTATGTCTGTCCCTACACCTCTATCTATATCTATAGAAATTATGTCTATCATCTATTACATCATAAAATACCTAGGCATCAGCAAGTTATTACTGTCTCTATTTTACAAATGAGGAAGCTGAGGGGCAGAAGAGCTAAGCAGCATATCTGAAATGTATTCTTAGAAAAGAGGGGAAAAAATGACAGTCAGTAAAATTGACTCTATGACTCATCTCTTCTTTGCTTTCCTGGTCTCCATATGCTTCTCCACAGTAATGATTTCCATTTGTTAAATGTCAGGTCTGTGCTAACCTCTCTATACATATTATATTACTTAATGATAAGAACACAGTGAAGGAGCCATGATTGGCCTTCATTTCATAAAATAGAAAATGGAGAGCCAGGAATTTACACAGGAGAGATTTCAAACAGAGGCATTCTCTGTGGTATCTGCTCTCCCTCCATAATCTGAAAATACATATGTGTACACACACACATATATGATGATATTAGTATCTGTTATGCATCAAGCTCTCATCATGTGTACAATTTTAAACCAAGGTCTTTCCATCTATGATAAAACCGTGTCTACCTGAAAATCCCATGACAAAGGTGTTATTTTTCCCATGGCAGAGATAGGAAAACAGGGTCAGAGAAGTTCAAGGGAATTCACTGAAGGTCTCATAGTAGGCAAATGGCTGAGCAGGGATGTACATGTTGGCAGCCTAACTTCAGAGCCTTGACTCTTAAGGAGTTGAAAGGCAAGGACTGCAAAGGGAACTGGGCACACTGCTGAGGTGTATTTCTCTTCAGAAGTGGAGTCAGACAACTGACAACTTCATGAGAAAATGCATTCATTCTACCGTTAATACCTTCAAGCCCTGGATATAACTGCAGTGTTCGGATTTCAGTTCACAGGTAAACAGCTTGAGTGCCTGCTCTGAATACTCTTACCAGATTTCTGTCTAAGGTCCACATTAGCAAGAAGCTAGCAGAACGCCCAGGCTCCTGCCAGTCCTATTAGCCTAGCCTGACACACTAAGCCCACGTTTCTGAAGGACAGACCATGCCATTCTGCTTGTTTTGTGTGAGACCCCTCCCTTTCTCTGCTGAGGGAGGCTTGCTCTGCCCCAGTCAGGGAAGTCTACTCCAGTGCAGACAAGGCCAGAGCATTCAGGCAAACCTTCCGTCTGGAGATAAGGCCAGGGTCTCACTTGGTGAGACTGGGGGATAAGGAGCAAGAGAACTCGGGTACTCGATCCTTCTGCCTAGAAACAGTGAGTATGAGATTGGAGGTTGGACTGACCGGGCTGGGATCAGATCTCTGTTCAATCTATTATTAATTAGACACTCTTTGACAAGTTACTTAACATTTTTGAGCTTCCATTTCCTGAACTATTCAATTGTGGTAATATTTGCATTACTGTAGAGCTCAAATGATATAATTGGTGTATAGAAAGTGCCTGGCATAGTGTTGTGTAGATGTAATACTTATCATCATCATTATCCTCACTATTAATAACACAGCGAAGAAGCCACATGCCGGCTCAGAATATCAGAATCGACCATTGTTACATAATTTGGTCAAAGATTTGTTGTAGGTTGTGGAAAAGACCCTCTTTCTCAAGTTCAAATATATTCGCTCATCCTGGAGCCAAAGGAGCACTTGCTTTAGAGATTAACAAGAGATCCAATTTTAAATTTCCCCTGTTGGAACTAGGGATTCTAAGTAATGACCTGGAGATTTGGGTATCCACATTCCCTAGAGAGGAAGTAGCCAAATGGCATCTCTATTGCTTTCAGCAAATCCAATTAGTTGAAAGCTTGAGTTATAATGAATCATGGGAGGGGCTTGCAGAAAGGGAGGAGGAATAAAGAGAGCTACGACCTAGTCAAAATAACACTCATAATTAATATTTGCACTGCTCTATGCAGGTCTTAACACCTATCACAGTATTTGATCTTCACAGCAACCCTTTCGTCACGTGTTATTATTTTCCTAGAATCCAGAGCCTCATAAATCCCGCTGACTGTATGCCTTAACTAATCTGGGCTCTAACCCTTCCTCATCACAACTGCAAAGGCAGTCCCTAGATGGGATCTCATCACTTCTTACCTGGTGTATTTCAATAGCTTCCTCACTGGTCATCCTTCCTCAGTTTCACGCCCTCCATTTCATGGTATAAACTTATGGACAGAAGGCTCTTTCTGAATCACAGCTATGATCATTTCACTATCCCATATAAAACCTTTCAAATCGTATGCCTCCAAACCACCAGGGCATCTTTCCTTCCTCCCTTCTTCCTTTCCTCCTCCCCTCCCTCCCCCAGTCCTTCCTTCTGTCTCAGACAAGCTCTACCTGGAAGTCTCACTTGAAAGCAACAATGAGCACAGCTGCTTCAGGCTGGGAGGGCGGCGCTGAGGTGGGGAACCCAAACAGCACTTGTTTGCCCTCCGCCCCCACCTCTCTGTTTCATTCCCTCCCTCCCTAAGCCAAGTAGTCTGTGGAACACAGTTTGAAATGTCACTGGCCTGTAGAATAAAGTTCAGACTCCTTATGTAGGGGAGAGAGTCAGCATTTAACACACCAGAATTTCAGCGAGGACTTAGCCCAAGTTACAAAAGCAATCGAGAGGTGGGTCTCCCATGGCGCACAGCTGAGTTGATATGTTCAGGGTGGGGAGAGGGGACCACAAACGGAGAATGGGCAAGACGCCCACGTTCCAACCTTTTCTTTGGTCCCATGGGGAAGTCTGCAGTTGAACAAATAGGCACGTTTACACGTTAGAACAGTCAGACAAGCTGCTTTTCCAACCCAATGCCACAAATGTCATGTCCTCTGTATAGTCTCTCTCACTTCCTTGCCCTTCCTTTAGGCTGTTTTATTTTATACTGGCTTTTTTCATTCCACTTTAGGCTTGACTTTGTGATAGCACATGTAACTCTGTACTGACATCGTGTTTTTTGTCTGTCTTGCCCACTAAACTTTAAGAACGGGGACCATGTATCATTCATCTTTTGATCACTGCCACAGTGGTTGGCACATAGTAGGCATTTCATCCGTATTTGTTGAGCTGAAGGTGAGGATGCATTTCACTAGCAAACAAAAATACAGAAAGCATACCAACACTGGCTAATGGTGTGGCTGAGAGTATAACCTGGAGGGGATAATTACTTATTTTATAAAAGGATTTGATTGACAAGGACTGAATTAATAAATGACTCCGCTCAAAACAAAGCTATTGCATTCTGAGAGGTGAGCTATTACCTCACCAATAAAATAAGCTAACTAAATTCGGGGCTGCACACTAATTCTGGAACCTGAGTGGAATGAGATACATATGAGGGGAAGAAGACAATAAAGAAGAAACATATGGGCAGGATACATGGCTTTCTGGCAACTGTAAACTGTGCCTTCAGTAATCTGAGCTTTTGACTGGGAAAATCAATGCATGGCAGCTGAGAACTGATACTGGGGTGATCACCATAGAAACAGCATGGCTCCCAGGATAGGTCAAGACTTGACTGTATCCAAATCAGAATATTATTATATCTTAAGGAAGAATATGGAGAACCAAAGTGGAGGGGTCCTCTTACCATGAGAAGTAGGAAGAGAAAGAAAATTGACCGAGTGGTGCAGCAACCCCCAAGGGAAGAGACACTGAGTCTAGACAGCGTGATCATTCGTGTTGCTAGACAGAGAAGCTTCATCAGACCTTATCTCAGCTTTAGTGAAAAATCCTTTGCAACAATCTTCATTTCTTCATTTTGTTTCTTTTTCTTTTTACTCATTTATTTAACACACATGTGTAAGAATAGTCATTAAAAGCATGAGCTTTGGCATCAGATAGACTCAGGTTCATGTCCCAACTTTCCCTGACAAAAAACGGTACCTTAAAAGGAACTCTTCCTATACCACTTTAGGGCTTCCCTTTAGAATGCATTACCTCTGCCTTCAGACTGCCTGATGGCTGGGGCCTGCTCTGCCCGAAGCACTCATCAGGCCAGAAACGATGGAGAATAATGCCCCAAAACCAGCCCAATGACTTACGGAAGGTGCTGTATAAATACCCTAAATCCCTTGCTTCTCTGATAGGATAGCTCTCAGGTTAGTATTCTACCTATTGCTTGAGTTTTTCTAGTGGGCCTGAGTCCCAGGTCCCTGCAGCAGTGCTTGACTGGGTAATGCACCCGTATGGGCTGCTTTTCTTTTCCTCTCTGACTGCCTCATTCCCTCCATGGATGTTTCCTGGGATTGTCTCCCAGATAAACTACTTGCACCTGAATCCTGTTTTCTGGGTTTATTTCTGGGGGACTCAAACTAAGAGAATGACTAGTTCTGTGAATTTCATTTTCTGAAAATGCTCACCATGGTACATAAATGCAAATTGTGAAGAGTATAAAAGATAGTACATGCAAAATGCTCAGTGCAGGCCTGGACCACTGGAGTGCTGTAGACACGTAGCTTTAACTTGAATTGTTGTTAAGAGTGCAGTATGTGTTAGATATGCTCTATACCTGTTAGGTGCTGTGGAGAGAAAGGGTAAGCAAGACGCTACTTATCTCTGTTCACACAGAACCACAGTCTCATGGAAACTGTAAGTCATCAGTTATACCACAGGATAAGAGCTGTATCATTAGCATATATAAAGCCACATAATAAGGATGGAAGTGTGTGGTGTTGTAGGAAAACATACTAGAATTTAGCCTGGTACTGGAAACTCAGAGAACACTTCATTGGGAGTTGACATTTAAGGGATGATAGTTGTTAGCCAAAAGGGGTGTGTGTGTGTGTGTGTGTGTGTGTGTGTGTGTGTGTGTGTGTGTGTGTGTGTGGAAAATCATGTGTTGAAAGACCTGTGTATATGAGAGAAAAAGGGAGGGAGGTAGAAAGGAGGCTAGGACAAAGAGAGAGAGAAAGACTGTTCACAGTTGCTTTCAGGGAACAGGAAAGTGTTATCTTTACTCTGATCCCATATGCATAAAACCACCACTACTTCAGTTCCCAAAGATTTTCTTTTTTTTTTCCTTTTTTGATACTGGGAAACTAGACAGATGTCTGGTGAGCAAACATGGCCTTTTCGTCACTGAAAGGAATATCTTTGTTGTTTGAGCGAGAACACTGATAGGTATTCTGGTTTAATTTTAACTTGTGTCTTATAGTCTGGGAAGTCTCTTGAGTTATGTCAACTTTGGGCCACTAGCAAGATGAAGTTTATGGAACTTGAAGGCTGAGAATGCCACCGTGAGCGTGGGCCTGTTCCCAGGGCAGCAGTGCTCAGGAGCGCTTGTTGTATGTAATGTTATGAGTTCTGGGACAGCTTCATAGTAGCACTGTGCCCTCCTTCTGTATCAGCACACAATATCCACCCCCTGCCCCCCATCCTGGATTTTAGATCTCTCTCTTCTAATGCCAGGAAATGTACACCCTCAGCAACTTTATCAGCCAAGACCATGGATGAAAGCCTGAGTGATCTTCCTTTCTCAAGGCCCTGGAGAAGTTATAAATCAGACGGCTGTGGTGGGGTGCATTAAATACTACATGGTGTAGCTTTCTGAACTCATAGAAGGGAAAGTGCACAATAAATGCATGTTATTATTGCTTCTGCCTGTAGACACTAGGGCATCTGAGGCCCCTTCTTTTTTTAAATGTGTCCTTCCTCCCTTCCTTCCTTCCTTCTTTCTTCCCTCCCTCCCTCCCTTTCTCTCTGTTTGTAATGAGATTTATCAGCTTGCAGGTGTTGCCCTGGTGGTCTGTCTTGCCTTTAATTTTGAGTAACTTCAAGAGCCAATGACCACTGGAACTGCTACCGTTCAGAAATCATCAACAAGACATATGTTTTATTCTTAATTGGGTGGTATGGATTATTTTTCTTTTCAGTATTACTGGAAAGAGGTATAAACAGATTTTCCAGAATGGTGCAATAACAATAAATTTTGATTGATTAATTCAGTAACTATGGCTAGGAAGCATCTTGTGCAGCAGTGGAGAGGAAATGCACAATGCTCTGCACAGAGGCTGCATGACTCACATTTGTTTGAGTGTGAGAGAGAGAGAGGGAGACTCCTGGCTTCTTAGAGAACAGCCCACTCGTGGAAGTGCAATCCAGGCTGAATGGCTTATTTTCTTCATGAGCTTCATCTAGTGAGTTATAACTTTGGGATGTCAGGGTATAGATGATAAATAGTATTTGTAAAGCTCTTTAGTAGGTCACCCTCCATATTTGCCATGATTCTATTGGCAGAAGCACTTAGCACCTGCCTGTGGGTGGAATTCAGGGAGTCATAGCCCCAGGGAGAGGCTTCTGAAGGGGTCATTGTTTTCTACTGCATGGTAGGGAATTTCAATCAGATGTCCCAGAACTCATGACATTACATACAAAATTTTATGTGCACGTTTTTTCTGTGTAAAGGAAGATACTAGTTTCTTCAAGATGTCTATGAGTCCCCCAAAAGTTATGAACCACTGCAGTGGGATATACACCCATGTGCAGGGGGCACTGGAAGGTACATGATGTTTTTCAATATTTATTTGTGAGCCTCAAATGACCATTCCCCATTCCCACCCCCACCCCCAGGGGTGTTACCTAAATTTTTGAATGGATTTACAAAATATATTAAAGTCTCATTTAAAAGGAGGTTGGTGTGAACAAATCAAAGGTGGTGTGGACTTGCACTTATCCTTCAGGGTTCATTTCAAATGTAATTTCTTCAAATGTAATTTCATTATAACACTTTCACATACTTCATCTACATACACTTATTTTAAATGTTCTGCTCTCCGATTAGTTTTGGAGGTTCTTGGAGGTGGAAACTCAGTCTTTTTCAAGATTTTTCTGGACCATAGTGTCAGATAGACTCTATAAATATGTATGGATTGAATAAGCAGAAAGGGCTCCCTGCATGATGGGAACTATGTGGGCAGAGATCCTAGGAGGTCACGGTCAGTGTGGAGCTCTGTGTTAACCAGGCAGCTTTATATTGTGAGTGACAGCTACCCTACAAGGTTAAATCATACTGGGAGATCTACTACTTACAAATAGTGGGAAAGGAAGGAATGGCCTGGCTTCAGGAATGGTTGGATGCCGGCTCAAAGAGTATCAAGACCTCTTCCTCTCTCTTCTCTGCTTCTCATTCTCTATTGGTTCAACGGGCTCCCACCACAGAGATTTTTCTCCCTGCCGTGGTGAACATAGCTAATGCCCTAGCTTAGCATTTCACATTTGTTACTTCCTCAAAATGGATAATAACCTTTTCAGGAAAGCAGAATAAACCTGCTTTCTTGTAGCTTACATATGATAAAACAAAAATCAGAGAGGTCATCTAATCTGAATAATTCCACATAACTAGAAGGCAGTAGAGGAAGGAATGAAACTTTTCAAAATGTGTGTGTGAACATGGGAAAGCCTGAACTTCAGTATTACTTACACCCTTATTTAAATATTGTGGTTCCATTGTCTGAGTGACAGGGAGCAAGTAACTACAGCTTCCTGAGCGTTTGTCTTCTTTGCTGATACATAGAGGGAAGAATAGTCAAGTCGTCAGAGTTGGTATACACACACACACACACACACACACACACACCAGTTCCAGTTCACTTAATATACATTATTAACATATGTTAATGTATACAAAATACATCGTTTCACTTAATATTATCAATATATAATATTAAGTGAATTTATCAATATATATTAAGTGGAAGGATATATTGGGAAGCTCCTAGTACATAGTATATTGTCAATAAATATTGACAAAGTCAAGCATATGACTCATCCAGCAAGTGTACAAAACACGGCTATGAAATGAACTTCTTGGAAAACCCTTCTCACTAGTGTAGTTTTTATTTGCCAGCACTTATTTTCTCTTCTGACATTCATATTTACTTTTATTTTTGGTCATACTTTATTGTGTTGTATTTGGCATGCTATTCCAAATACAAATACACATTCTTAGAAAGATCTCCCCCAAATATTTCTTGAGCACCTATCGTAGTAGGTGCTGAACCCTGAAGGCCACAACAGTAAACAAGAGAGATCAAGCCTTTGCCATGCGGAGTTTACATTCTATAGGAGAAATGGACTACACGGCAGAAAGTAAATAAATGTAAGATAAAATTTCAGGTTGAAAAGATACGGACTGTGAAGAAAAAAGAAAGTAGCAAGGGGACAGAGAATGAGAAGGTAAAATTGTAGTTATTGGGACCAGCAGAGTAAACTTCTCTAAGAAGCATCTACTTAAATAAAACTTAGAGGAAATTAGAGACTGGATGATATGTTAGAAGAATATTTATGGCAGAGGACACGGCAAGTACAGACAGCCTAGGGTAGGAGCTAGTTCGTCTTTCTGTAAGATCTGCAAGAAAAGCAGAGTGAGTGAGGGGAAGGTGAACAGAGATGAAATTGGAAAGCAGGCCAGAGCACAGGTCATGTGGAGGCCTGGCAGGCCATGGGAAAGTGTGTGTGTCATCTCCTAAGTGCACTGGAAAGCCACCGCTGTGTCTGAGCAAAGAAGCGACTGGGATGATTTTCTGGGGGATGGGCACCCTGCAGGCGACAGCGATGGAAAGAGAGGCACAATTTTGGTGCTATTGTGATTGAAAGACGGCGGTGATCAAACAAGGAGTCCTGGAAGCCGTGAAAATTGGCCAGATTTGGAAGACACTTGGCAGGTATTAGCTGACAGGATGGGTGATAAAAAGGAAGAGAGTGTAAAGGTTATTTAAGTTTTAAAGGAAAAGAGGTGGACATTGAAAAATCTGTTTTCCATTAACAGCCTGCATTCACTGAGCACTCTGTGTCGTGCCCTTGTGTTGGGGCTTCGTATTCACTACGCCACTTACTGCCTGTCCCCCACCACAAAATATGCTGATTCTGTTCGCTTCTTCCTCAACTATGACTCTCTGTCCATGTAGGTCTTGATCTCATTACTTTTGTCCCCCATTTCCTGCCCTGGGCTCGCCACTTAAAACTAATGGCAGATCCAACTTTTAAAAACGTTAATCCCTTGAGTTTCCCAGAGGAGGGCTTCCTTACACACTCACCCAGTGACGCTCCTGTTGTTATATCCTTTAGATAATCACTCCACCCTTCCAAGCTTTTGTCTGCTTGACTGTGCTGCTGCCCAGACTCCTGGGACAGGAGATCAGCATCGTCATCCCTGGCATTCCTGTTCTTCGGCATTATGAATTTAAGGTTTTTTTTTTTTTTTGGTATATTCACTATGCATGAAGGAACAGGCACAGAGATTTGCACTGCACAGAAAAAAAATTAAATACAAAGTTCTTTAATCAGGTCTCAAGTGGATGCTGTGAAAATAATAAAAGCTTCATTAAGTCCAGCTCTTGAAGAATCAGCTTAACTCACTACGTGGTTTTCTACACCTGAATGTTCATATAGTGAAATACCATCTTTGCTGTGGTTTGCTGACATAAATGAGGGCAGGTATCAAGACTCAAGTTTACTTCGGCCATGACATGAGTTTGTGTTTTGTCTACAGAATGGCGGGGATGGCCATCTTCAAAACCAGGGAAGTCAGTCTTTACCTATACATAACACAGTTCTCTCTCCTTGAAGTTAATGCTCTATTGTTTCATGTTTTGATAATTTTCTTATGAATAATAAAACAAATAAATAATACCCTCAGTGGGTTTTAGGCAATGCTTCATAATGAATACGAACAACGTAAACTGAAGGAAGACCTGAGCATCACTGATAATGCCTGGGACGGCTCCTGTAACTCCTTCTGAAGCATGCCTGTCTAAGAACCTGATCAATTTGATGACATTTTCCCGGAGACTACAGCTAAAAGGCTGGCGGCCACATCCATCAGGCTGCTGGACACCATGACGTTCTTGGGCACCAACCCACACACAATAGAGGGCATAATATTTGGGGGCCAGGAGTAGGCAGTGGTTCTGAAGTCAGAAAGGAATATATGGATCATGTTCCATTGGTGTGATTATTTTCAAAGGCATTCCAGTAGCCAAGTTGAGCTTCAATTTCTTTCTGACACTGTAACTTGTGTGAAGTATTTTACCAGTTGATACCTGAGTTTTCCCATTTCTAAAATCAATAGACTAGATCAGATGATCTCTCATGTTCTTTTCAGGTTGTGATTTTCGGAGAAACTAGTTGTTCTGAAAGGCACAATTTCAAAGAGAGCACAGTGAAAGATAAACTGATGAACATTTGGGCCCAAATCAAATCTCTTTTATAAAGAAGTCCCAAGTTAAAAAAAAAAGGCAATTAAAAGAGCAAATAAAAACCCTCATAAATTCTGCAAATGCAAAGACATATGCATTCACAGCTGGGCATGGCAAAAACACCTCCTTCTTTAACTTCTAATCCTCCCAATCTAATAAAAGATAATCAAGTTTGGAAAGTTACAGGAGAAACAGACAATCAGAACAGAACACTAAGAAAAATCATAGAAAGCTCTTTAAAAATTGCCCAAAAGACATTAGATCCTGAGAGATTTAGTGGTGATTTAATTCAAGCATTCAAGAAATACATAAATGCATTCATCATAATATATTTTGGAGCACAGAAGATGGAGAAACTATTCAATTCATTCCACAAGGCAAATTTGATCCTGAGTCGCAAAGGGGATAAGATATTATGCAAAAACAGGAAAACAAAACAATCTAAACTGTGAGCACAGAGTCAAAACTGTAAATTAACTATTTCAAAATAGTTTAACAATCAAATATTGCTGATTCAATAATCTAAGAGGAATGCACCCAGTTTCAATATAAGAAAATTGAATAATGCAATATAAGTTTACCAGTAGGCTAAGGATAAACAAAAGTATGTGATTATTTCAACATCCTCTCAGTGCAGTTGATGAAATTTAACAACATTTTCATTTTTCAAGTTGGAATAAAATAATCCCCTTAATAGGACAAATATTTCTATTTTAAACCCTCAACCAACTGCTTCTTTATTAGGAGGCAATAGACACAAATCTCTAAATTAGAAACAAAACAGGTTTGTCCACCCTGCCCACTAGTTTTTAATGTTATTTAAACAGGTCCAGCTATAATGCCAAAAAAAAAAAAATCCACGAATAAATACAATTAAAACATATTTAAAAAGAAATAAAAAGTATCATAGATCCACAAACTTTGTTTATAATTCTGAAATCCAAAATATTCTGAAAACTGAACATTTTGCATTACTCATTTAAAGCAAAAACTGATTTGAGCTGCTGTAAAACCACTTAGTGTGAATGTTTATACTGCTGCAGAAATATTAATATGTTTGATTATGGGCTTGTTCCCCAGACCTTGCTGGGGGTGTCATGTAATATATGGAATTTGAACCATGTTAACATTAAAAATTCTGAATTACAAGACATATCTGGCTTCAAGGATTTCAAATAAAATGTTATGAATCTCTATTATGTGCAGGTGGCAGAATTATATACTGGGGCATATTATACATCAGATAATATTTGTTAGAATTAATTAAAATGTTTCCTGTAAGTGGCTATAGTCAACAAAGCTACCGTTAAGATTGTTTCTTTGTGTATCTTTCTACTCCCTACATTGGTAAAGTGCTTGCAGGCTTGGGTCACATTTTGTTCATTTTTCTATCACTCCTACTTAGGATACTTCTGTTACAGAAGTAAACATTTTATTTTAAAGCACAGTTTATTAATGTATAAATAAGAAAATCATTATTAAATTTTCCTTTTTTTTTTTACTTTAACGCATGCATTTTACACAGTTCCAATCAGTATTCCAAAAGAAATTCAAATTTTGTTTGGCTTTATTTTCCAAAACCAAGAGCAGGTTGACAAAAAAAAACAAAAACAAAAAAAAACTTATTTGGAAAAGCAAAAGAGGCAAAAATAACAAAAATCTTCTTTAAAAATAAGCAACTATAAGAGAAACCAGGTTCATACTGGAATCTTCCACTTACTGTTTGAATGATTTTTGACAAGTTACTTAACTCTTCTAAAAATCAATGTCTTCATGTGTAATAATAACAGCAGTAGTAATAGTAATAGTAAGTGAGGTTGAAAAGTGCTCAGTATACTTATTGGCCACATTTTCCTCCCTCCCTCCCTCTTTTCCTTCTACCCTTTCTCCCTTCCTCACTTCCTCCCAACCTCCCTCTATTCCTTCTACCCTTTCTCCCTTCCTCACTTCCTCCCAACCTCCCTCTTTTCCTTCTACCCTTTCTCCCTTCCTCACTTCCTCCCAACCTCCCTCTTTTCCTTCTACCCTTTCTCTCTTCCTCACTTCCTCCCAACCTCCCTCTTTTCCTTCTACCCTTTCTCCCTTCCTCACTTCCTCCCAACCTCCCTCTTTTCCTTCTACCCTTTCTCCCTTCCTCACTTCCTCCCAACCTCCCTCTTTTCCTTCTACCCTTTCTCCCTTCCTCACTTCCTCCCAACCTCCCTCTTTTCCTTCTACCCTTTCTCCCTTCCTCACTTCCTCCCAACCTCCCTCTTTTCCTTCTACCCTTTCTCTCTTCCTCACTTCCTCCCAACCTCCCTCCCTCCTGCTCTTCCTTCCTTCCTTGAACTGCTTGTTTAAATCTCTCTTTGGCCATTTTCCCTGTAAAGGTGTCAATCTCCCTTCTGTAAACTGATTTGTTTATTATAAATGTCATGCATGGCATATGTGTTGAGTCACTGGTCTTCATATCCTGTTATAGATTTTAGGTCTGTTTTGGGTGTTCTTTACTATCACACTGATACTTACAACTTTTTCTTCCCTAATACAAAGACGTTTTCATACAGTAACTTTATATTTCAGTATCGGCTGATTAGCCAGAAGAGGAACTGAGGAAGCAAGTTGCTTTTTAATAATGTGTAAGGCTATATTACTACACAGGTATTGTTAAAAGAAAATAGAAGCAACAAAATAAAACAGTATTTGGTTTAATCCTTAAAGCAATCCCCTGAGGAAGGTATTATTGTTTCCATTTTATATATAAGAAATATGGGGTATAGAGAGTCTCAAGGTTTGCATACAGCAAGGCTAGGATTCATGTAGAATCCATTTCGTGGTTGGAATATAAGTGTTGCCAGTAATAGTTAGCATGAATTGCTTAGACAAAGTATTGCTGTCAAAATACTATGTATAAAGGCTTACCTACAGAAAGCTATTGAAACAGTTTCAACCATGAACTCCAGAACAAGTAGACTGAGGCTGCACATTTGGGAAGTTAGCCATGGACAGTGACCCCAAAGGAAGCAGGGATGGAGGAAGCAAGGCCTGGGCTCAGAGGGTAGAATTCATGCAGATGAGGCAGCATCTCCTCTCTCTATTTTTTAACACAAGTTCTCCATAATTGGATGGAACTTAAGTTTACTTCTTCTTGCTCCAAATACTAAGCAGGATCTCAAGAATTCAGTACTGGCCCTATCTATGTGTTTCCCTAAATGAGGGTAGGGCCTGGGGGAGTTAAAGAAGGCCCTATTTCCACAAAGCAGCTGAATGGTTAAAGTGGACTCAGCAGTGGTACTTAGACCAAGCCCTTCAAAAAATCACAGAGCATCACCCCCTGCTCTACACAGTGGTAGATTAATCCACAAGACTTGAATCCCAGCTCACAAGATAGCCCTGCTGCCCACATGGCACAGAATATGCATATCTGCTCTGCTTAATGCAGAGCTCCTGCTTTCAGAAGGAGGTCCTCCCTGGTCTGTTCCCAAGATTCTTGCCTAAAATCCCTCATGGTTCACAGCTCCTTTTCCAGAGTGACTGTAATTGTCCTATGCCATTGCTTCTAACCACCCTTCAGTTCCATTCAAGCAGAATTTCCTAAGTGAGGACCACAGACAATCCAGCACTGTGGTAGGTCCCAGGAAGAGAGTGACAAGTAAAAAACAAAGACACTGCTCTCAAGCGTCTCTCAGATAATAGGGAAAAAGACATCCAGCATGAGATCATTTCTGTCCACAGAAATAAGGCCTTATGATTTAAATATTCACAAGCTATGAATGCTTCAGTTTCACAGAGACACTGATATTATAAAGGAATGTAAAGGCAAAGAGCATTCCAGGCAGAAGAATTGGCATGTGCAAAGGCATAATATGTGCAGGAAGTAGAGGAAATGCACAAGGAAACAGTATAAGGAGAAGCTGGAGCCAGTCTCATGAGGGGCATGGTATATGCTAAGGCGTTCGGATTTTAATGCAAGGGTAATTGGGAGCAATTGGGGTTTTACATACAGGGATGATTACACAGATCCTTCTGCTTCAAGATCATCTCAAGACTGGTATGACCCACAATCATGTCCCACAAATAGGATGGGATTTCCTTTGCTATAAGAATTTGTTCACTCCACACCTGGCTTGGCTGGATATTGCCTTTCAACACTGTCTCTTTAATTTCCCAGCTTCCCTTGCAAGACTCTGCAGCAGAAGTCTTCTCTCCACTTCCTCCTGCCTGCCCCATACTATTACCCAGTTCTGGAAGGTACTTATCATGAAAGTGTGGTCCATGGGCTACCAACATTGATATCACCAGGGAGCCAGCTAAAAATGCAGAATTTTGGATGATAATTAAGAGTCCGTATTTTAACAAGATCCCCAGGGAGTCATGTACATATTAAGGTGAACTTTAATGCACAACAATAGGTTTAATTATGGAGCCTGTTTGCACTGTGACAGAACTGTCATCTCTCACGCACCAGACATTAACAGAGAGAAGGGCAGATGTGTGGAAGGAAACTCACATCCTTGGGGACCACACCCTACCTTAGTTAATGCCTGAAGCTGGTGGAAAGGAAGCATCCTTGCTATTTCATCTCATAGTGATCTTGCTAGGTGAGTAGTAATATCCTCATCTCAGAGATCAAGAAAGTGAAACTCAGACTGTCTAGAGACACACAGTCAGGATCATTTGATCTCATTGCACATCCTCTTCTCCAGAGCTCTTTCCCAACGCCAAGAAGAATGAATCCACCCTCTCTACCTACCTAAAAAGCAAGGCCCCAACCAAGAAGGAGGAGAGACTTGTCAATCTTTCAACAACCAACTCTTCATTCTTGCCAGCCTTGGAAGAACCACTTCTCCATGTTGGGCAGGCTCAGTGGTCAGTAGAAAGGCAAATGCTATCTTACAGATTTAGAATTCATTTAGAGACCCCCAGGGTCTCCCTTCACCTTCTATCTTGCCTCTTCCTCCTACACAAAAATTGCAGGTATATTTAACATTCCATGTCTCACGCCTGAGTTCCAGATTCTCAGTCAGCACACTCCTATTTCAGAAAGAGAAATCAAACAGCTGTAAAGCAGTCTGTCCTCAGAGAGGGAGGGAAAAGCTGGTGGATTAGACATAACTGCCTCACAAAGTGTATTTATGAACATCATTGGAACAAATGTCCCCCCATAACTGCAGTCATCATCTCCTAATGTCACATCACAGAAACATTGGAAAACAAATAGGACTTAGGCCTGAATTTCTATCAGCTGGTAATGGTATCATGGACCTCCAGCATCCCAAGCTAGGTAGTATATGACTCACAGTTGCCTTTTAACTTCTAAAGCACTTTGGGACCAAAAAGAAATAAAATGATATTTAAAAATACATACATTCCATCAGTAACTTGTTTCTTAATGCATCAGGCAACTGACCACCACAGACACCTTAAAAGGTGCTGAAATGAACTGGCAGGGGCTCAGACTCCTTGGAAATTGATCTGACAGTGGGAGAAATACAACCATTTTGATTTGGAAATTCAAAGCTGTTTTTTTCTTAGAGCCTTGATTTCCTGTGTTTCTTAGCTACACTTTCCCTGTGCTCCCAGCTCAGTATTTCCTCTTTCTGTCACCTTCTCTCCATTTCTACTACCTCTGCCCTTGTCCAGCACTCTTGTCCTCTCTGCTTTCATTTGAAATGTTGCACAAACCTTCTGCTAGTTCTGACTCAAAGACTTTTTTCTCTCCAGCCTGTCTATTGCTCTGTGTTATTGTTTGCATCTGTTTTTATTTTCATTTAGACTGTGAACTCCTTGGAATTAGAACTTAGCATAGAACATACTACAATGTTTTAAAGAATATGTGTGATGATTGTGCCTTGAGAACCAAAATGTGTCCCAGGAAATCCAGTATAGTACCAACCCTTCTTTTGATGAAGACAGATTTTATTGACTGTGATGGGAAATGTGTTCCCATAGTCTAGCTACCCCGTCTCTGGCAGTCAGGACTCATCCAGGATATATAGACCTGGGGGAAATCACATAGTTCTTTGTGGTAAAATTATATTAAAATGAACATGAAACCTTAAATACATAATGAGTCATACAAGCTCTGCCAGAGGGGTGTGCGAAGGCCGGAGAGGTGCCAATCCTGTCAGCGTGGTAAAAAAAAAAAAATTCTACAGACTGATCATATATATTTAAATCTGCTCCTGAACTGTAGACATTTATTTTATATGATAAATTCATGAATTATAATATTATAGAATTGCAGTAATTTCTTCCCAACTTGAAGTTCTTATTTAAGAACTTATTCTTATATAAGTGAGATTCTGAATTATGGATAATTACTTCTTTATATTTTCCTGGGAACCTTAAGAATTTGTGTTTCAACTTATATGGCATATCTTTATCAATAATAATATTTCTTATGATTTAATAGAATGTTCCACAAATTGTGCTAAATTCATGCTATCATCTGAAAGTTTCTGTCCCCCCAAATTCATATGTTAAAATCCTAATCCAATCTCCAAAGATGCTTATATTAGTGGATGGAGACATTGGGATGTAGTTAAGTTATGAAGGTGGAGTCCTCATGAAAGGGATTGGTACCTTATAAAAGTAGCTTCAGAAAGATCCCAAGCCCCCTTTCTCGAGGTGAGGACGCAGTGAAAAGCCACTGGTTCTGAACCAGGAAGATGGCCCTCATCTGAGCATTCTGGCAGCCTGATCTTAGAATTCCAGCCTCCAGAACTGTGAGAAATATATTTCTGTTGTTTATAAGCCACCCAGTCCATGGTATTTTGCCTAAATGGTCTGAGAAGTGTGTTTAATGTATAATCTCTTTTAACTTCACAAAAATGTAGATAAATACAGTAAAACCCCAAGACAAAATATCCGACCCCATGGTAATTTCATATATACATTGACCAATCACAATTTCACACATATATTGTGACTGGTAGTTTGGCTCCTCCTCTGCCCAACTTCTATTTTCAGAGGGACACGGAGATTAGATAAAGTTCTTATTCTCTGCAGTTGGAGGAGGTGAGCTTGGGTAGTGAAATGCCAGTCAGCACTGTCTGGGAACCAGGGAGGCCGATGATGAGTCCCTGGATCTACAATACATTCTTCTGGCCCAGCTGAAAGAAGATGGGGCACATCGAAACATAGGGAATTCCAGTGATCCACATGATGCAGAATAGCCGCCACTAGTATGTAGGCTGCACTGGACTGCTGCCAACAGAGGTGTCCGATCCCAGTCAGGAGCTGGACAGATTTTGACTGCCCAGATGGACTCTTCAAACTTCTGCCAGCCAACCTTAAAGGCCCACCCCAGGTATTTAATTAAAGAAAGTCCTTGTTTTATGGGACTGAATTTTTATGAAACACTTATCCTGTTATGGCAGGTCTCACTGCACTATAATCCCCCATTACAGGTGAGGAAAGTGAAAGTCAGGGAAGTAAGCTTGCTCAAAGTCTTAAGGGTAGTAGGTGGTAGATCTGGAAAATGAACCTGAGAGTCTCATTCCTAAGAGTCTATGTTTGTCATCACTGCAAACATGACTCCTAAAAATGAGTAGCTCAGAGCATGTCCTGTGGGTCTGACTTTGGGCTATGTTGTTTGCACGTATTATGTCACTTAATGCTTACAACCACCCAGTGGAATTGAAGTAGTATTTCCCACCATTTTACAGATGATAAAACTGCGGCCACTGTGGTTAAGTAACTTGTCCAAGAATTCACGGCTAGTAAATGTCAGAGACAGGGCCCAGAGTCAGATGTCTACGACAGCAGAGCTACCAGGATATAATTGGAAATTGTCAGGAAATAATTGGGAGCTATCAAGAAGTAACTGGGGGTTAGGATTAGATAAGAGTTAAAGAGTTATTTTGGGGGCAGAAAAAGAATGATGGCTTTTGCACATAACTATTGAGACAGAGAAAAGTAACTGAATGTTAAGTAACCCCACCCCTGGATCTCAAAAGGGCAGGAGGGAGGTATGGGGGTGTAAAGGAGCTGACAGCATGTGCCTTGAGTCTGCATCTTGGGTACATAGGAGGGACCCAGGAAGCTGACATAATCAAACTCTGGACCATAAACTCAGAAAGGCCCTCAATCTCCAGATGGAGAATTAGACATAGAAAAGCTAAATCCCTGGAATGCAGTTGTCTACAACATTGTAAAACAAATATAAAAGCTAGAAGTTACTCCTGGTAAGAGATGGCACATGGACCTGAAATGTTCAATTCTTTTGTTTTGTTAGAGATGTGTAAGATGTCATTGACATTCTCTTTACTGAGTGTCACACATTTATTGATTTATTTACTGAATATGAAAAGGAATTTAAAGTGCTTTCTGAGGGTCACGATAACATCAGTCCCCAAACACTATTTTTTCTTATACTGACTTAAGCTCTTGAACCTTCTTCAAACAAGAAAGTAAGGTACTTCCTGGGATCTAACCCTGCAGTTAGGGGCAGGCTACCCCCCTTACGCCAATTTTGACCAAGAAATATGCCCTGAAGTGCTTGGAATGTTGTTCAGTCTCTCATCTGCAGTAGCCTGCAGCGAGGCAGAGTCTTAAGCACAGCTTGGGAAAGTCCTTGCTATGCCCTGTCAAGCTGCATCCATCGGATAGATTAGGAGCTAAGATGTTACATGATGCGACTGAGGGGATCAGAAGCAATAGCACAACCTGGCAGCCAGTGCTTTCCTGACAATCTGGGTTAAAGAGACTGCTGGAGCGCTGAGGAGGGTGTGCACTTGGCATGGGGGTCGGGAGGAAAGGGCTCTTTGGTTCCTTATTTATAAAAGTGGTGCATGGTGGGGAAAAAGTAAATTTATCAGATTTCCCTAGTCTTATTTGCAAACTACAATACCAAAAACCTTTTCTTATAGGACAGGAGTTGCAAAAAGTCTCATGCAGCATTTCAGGAGCTGGATGGTCTCCAGGACGCAAGGACAGAAAGATTTTTGAGGCCTTCGGTTTCCTAAGGGTGAGGGAGGATCACCTTAGCCAACCTTGTGCTCAGAGAAGGCCAGGAAACACAACTGAAGGTTGAGGACACCTGGCACCAATTCAGAAGCAATTGAATCATGGTTGTTTGTCGGCACTGGGGCCACGGGGCTGGCTTCAGCTCAGTTAGAGGAATACCCTGATGTCAGCAGACAGGAAGCAGATGCAGTTCAACTTCTGAGTGAACCATATAAATGCTACCCTTGAATGTACCTGGTAGGATTGACTACAGACACATCACCTTACAGATATTCCAGGGGTAGAAAAATACAAAGAAGGCATCTTCACAGAGTGTATCCCACACTAAACCTGTAATCAGAACTGAGAAGCTCCAAGTGTTGCACCAGGTCATTGCCAGAGAATTCCTGACCACTGGATATAATCCTAAGTATTCTGTATAGAAGACCCAAAGTATAACCACTCCTTTGAATTACTCATCACTATGTATTGCCACGTATATGTTTATTGCATGTGTAAATAAATTTTTTCCTGTTAATCTTCCATGTGTATGTTTACTGCATGTGTAAATAAATTTTCTCCTGTTAATTCACAAGCCCCAGGAACTAAACCAAAGAAGGTAGAGGAAAATTTTTTCCTCTTATATACCAAACAATCTACTTTAACTTACTTAAATATAGCCCTTCATGTGTTTAATTAGAATCTATTTCAATCAACTTGAACAGAGAAAATCTAATATGTAAGAGTTTTCTAAGTGCTAGACCTTCCCTTTGCACTGCAAATAAAGGCGCAGTTCTCTCCTTTGGGCTTTTCCAAAGATTAAAAAAAGTGTCAGAAAGAAGAAAAACAATCCATTCAAGCCAAAGAGGTCTGCCATTTAATGCCAATCACCTCTACCAACTGTGACAGAACCTACTTACTGAAGTCTGTTGAGAATTCCACTTTCTAATCCACTTTCTAATCCATATGCTCAAGATAAAAGGTAACAGGGAAATAACCAGAGTTACCCCCTCCCACCTTGTCCACCAACATGTTTCTGAAAACCACAAACACTACAGCCAAGAACAAGTATAAGAAATATAATCATATATAAAATTTAATTAAAAAAATATTTTACCTTAATTAGGCTTTTCCATCAATGTCCAAGAAGAATACTGTGACTCAAGCTGTTTACCCTGGGAATGAGAAAACACAGGGAGACACATAAACTCAGACTGCCTACTTTTACATCTGGTGATTCATAGTTTATAGAAGGGAATAAAAGGATGCAAAAATGAATGAGAGCTCTTCAATGAAGTGGTACAAAATAGCTAACATAGTGATGGTTTGCCTAAAAAGCAAAACTGAAACCAAACAAAACAATAATAGATGGTTCTCTTGGATCTTTCTTCTGAAGGTTTCTGGGCATATAGGCAGGTTCTTTAAGAAGCAGACTCATACCCAGTGCATTCCTGGAAGGCAGGCATTTTATTGGAAGGAAGAGGAAAGAGGTTTTTGTGTCAGAAATGCCTTGGCCAAGTGACTTAATCACTCCATTTAATTTTCCTCATCTGTAAAATGAAGGCATAATACCTACTCCACAGGCCTGTGGTAAGGATTATGTACAATACCTGGGAGCTCTCCCCACAGAGCCTCACATGTAGTTAATAGGCACTGCATACGTATTTGTGCTTCTTCCTCCACAGTCCCCTGCCCCAGCCAGTTGTTTCTCATATAATTACTTCCAACATCTTATCACACAGCATTAGCTCCATGGCATTTGACAGAAAAAGCATAAAATATCTCAATGACTTCAAAAAAGCTGCTTTAAAAGTAGAAAAGAGAGAGAGAGAGAGACAGAGATAGATGGCCATCACCTACCTCTACATGTAATAACAAGAAAAACTAAATGTGTTGAATGTCTCCTGCATGCTAGGACCTGTGCTAATAATTTTACAACAATCATCTCTCAGCCCTCCCAGCAACCATGTAGAAAGGGTGCTATTAGAAAACGGAGGCACGGAGCAGTGAAGCTCTTGTGCGCACGTCACACAGCTCTAAGGTGGCCGAGCTGAGATGAGTCCACATGGTCTTACCCCTGCCCTGCTCTCTGCCCCACCCCACTATCCTGGCTCTTCTGCAATCTGCACCAAGATACTGTCATGTGCTCCAAATTATGTCACGTCCTCAACTCAATTTTTCTCCCTATCCCACCTCCGTCCCTCCCTCCTTTCCTTCTCTTCCTTTCCTTCAACTTCTATTTTTAATTTGAATTCATCATTTTGTTTATTTTGTTCTTCTGTTTTGACAGACAAGGACAAAGCATTGATCACAGCAGGAATACTGGGCTCTCCTCTTGGACTCAGCCTTCTATTAGCTATGTCATCTCAGATGAGTCACTTAACTTCTTTGAACTTTGTTTTTTTTTACTCAGTAAAATAAAATGCATTAGGCAAGGTGATACCAAGAGGACCTTCCAATTTACTGGTCCTGTGACTGACTACACAGGATGCAGTTTTAGATATCATGCTCGTGTCAAGATCTTCATGATATATAACAGTCGCTGGCTCTAATTTACAAGTTTTCTTGCTTTAGCATAAGCTAAAATTCCTAATTTCTGGCAGACGATGTTTATATTTACATATACTCTTCAAAAAGTTTACAAACTAGGATACTAGAATTCCAAGAGGTTAAGTAACCATCCAAGGTCACACAGAAGTGGTAGAACCAAAATCTGAACCAAGTTGATCTGTTCCTAAAGCCCATGTCCTTTGTAATATCACAAGCCTACCAGAAAGACTGTATAGAAAAGTTGACTGACCCAAATCTCATTTCTGATATTTGACTGAAAATATGGGGTGGTAATGATAACAATAGCTTGTATGTATTGTGAGCTAGCCAGTGATGTCAGAACTTCACCTATGTTATCGCATTTCATCTTGCCATCAAGCCAGACAAGATGTACTATAATCACCCTTTTTGGATAAATGAGGAAATGGAGGCAGTAGGATTAACATTACTTGCCCAAGACACAGAGCTCATAAGAACAGATCTAGGATTTTAACCAGGAACAACTAGGCACACTGGCTTTCTTATGCTCTCTTATGCTCCCTGGCATCTAGCAGATAAGATAAATTTTAAAATCAAGTTAATAAACTGCAGCTGTGAATACAGAAAAAGTTGGGCAAGGTTAGTGTGAGGGTGATCACAAAGACAGGCTTGTTGTTTAGCAATTTACACACTCCAATAAAAAAAAGAGAAGGGTTTTTTAAGAAAGATTTGCCAGAGACTGTTGAGAACCTGCTACCTGGACTGTTTTCCCATTAAAATCACCAGCTAGTGTCATTCTGTCTGACAGCGGGAAAAGAAATGAAGGAATGGGTTTCAGGCGACAATGTCTGTCAGTGAGGTGGGCAGACTGTCCTTCACACTTAGGGAGGCAGGCCTACGTGCTGTCTACTCTCGGGCAGAGGGAGACTGAGCTGCAAGGAGAAAGCAGGTAAGGCACCTAGCCAATGAGGGAAGGAAGCCCTGTATATTTAGCTGGGTCCAGATTTGCTGAGGAAAAATGCCTTCCAGATGCATTCCAAACACGGCAGCATGATCAGGATGGAGAAGGCAGGCAAGTCTGTTTGGCTTCTGAAGCGGATTTGCTTGTATATTCTAATTGCATCATCGTTTAGCTTTATTTCATCTGGAACCTGGTTGCCAAATGAGCGTATTGATTACCTGTCACAGATGCATATTTCTTAATTATAAGCCATCAAGGCTTGTAAAATCTCAGCCACGTCAAGACCCATGAACGGGTTTTAGTACAACTTGGAGTCATCACGTCAGCCACCTCTTACTGGGCATCAACTACACGGCTGGCAACTACCAGCTACATATGGTGGTTTACTTAAATGTCACAACCCCTTCAAAGTAGATGTCATTGTCTTTCTGTCTTTTAAATGAGGAAACAAAAGCTCAAGAAGATTAAAAACCTTGCCCAAGACAGCACAATTAGTAAGTGGTGGAGTAGGGATTTGAACTCACATATGTAACATTGAAATTCCATAGGGCTTTCTGCTACACACAGGCAGTGTGCAGCCCTGGGTAAAAGTATGGACTGGGAGGCCACGCTGTTTGGCTTGAAGTCCCTGCTCTGTCATCTTGAGCTTACTAGCTCTGTGATCTTGAGCAAGTTTCTTAACATCTCATGTCTCAGTTTCCTCATTTGTAGAGCCAGGGAAATAATAGTTCCTAGATGGTTAGGATTAAAGGAGCTACTATACATATACAGCATTCAAACTAGTGACTGAAATAAGAAGTAACCATTATTTTCACATCCTCTGGATGCAGTAAAAAAAACACAAAAATCCTGTAAATCTCTGTCCTTAAGTAACTCGCTGTGGGCATTTTGTACTTCCAAAGGTTTTGTAACAATTCCATGTTCCTCCCCTCAGCCTAGTGCTTCAGGTCAGAACACGGTCTCTTGCTCTCAGACTGAGACATGAGGACCCGCTGTACTGAAATATGTTCAGTACATGCAATTCACAATCCTCCTTATCACATCTGAAAACATGTTTAATAATGCTATTGATTTTTATTTGCCCACATGCTTTGGGTATCTCAGGTCTACTCCCCACAACGAGGTGAAGCGGTATTTCCATTTCACAGATGAAGATGCAGTTACGTGCTATTATTTCCATTTCCCAAGTGATGATGATATGGGCCATGACATCGAGATGATTTGCCCAAGTTCATATAGCTAGTATGTAGCATGACTGGGATTTAAAACCTAAATCTGAATATACCCTTAATTTGTATGCTTGCCTACAGATCATGATTCTTAACCACTTCTGATTTCTTCTTGTCCTCTTGGTGAACGTTTATTCACCTGGTGAGATTCAACCCACATATCTATCACCTTCGCTAAAATGACACTTAAGCTGAGATAACAGGAGAAAAAGGCAACAGGTAAAGGGTGGGGGAGGGTTCCTGTCCGAGAAGGAGCATGTGCAAAGGTCCTGAGACAAAACAGAAGCACAGGAACCAGAAGAAAGCAGGTGAAGTGGGGGAGAATGAAGAAGGGAGAGGTAGGGATTCGAGCAAGAGGCTGAAGGAATGGGCTGAAGCCACATCAGTCAGGGGTCCAGTGGGTCACAGTGCAGTGTTGAATTCTGAGTCCTACAGAGCCTGGCCAGCCTTGTGGGTAGATGGTTATTTCCACACTGCATTGCCATCATATGCTGGTTCCTCTGTTTCCTCTTCAGATAATGAGCTTTTAGGAGCCTAGGACAAGGTTCAGGAACAAAGTAGACATCAAGCAAATTGATGAATTGCTGCAATAATGCTGCAATTCTATAAGATTCTTATTAAAAGACATAATAAGGCTGGAGCAAAACAAGAAATGAGTGTGTTTTTGGCTAAGAATCAAATCAATCAGGTATATTTACATTTATGTAAAAATAGACAGACATTACATATTAATAATCACAGCCATCATTAATAGCTTGGCACTATCCTCAGTGCTTCATATGCAACTTATTTAATTTTCATGACAATAAACATGAAGTAGTTCCTACTAATCTCCATTTTAGAGAGAAACACAGCTACGGCAACAAAACTAGAGCAGAGTTTAAATAAATTACTCAGGGTGAAACAACTAGTACTTGCAGTACCAGAATTTGAACCCAGATATTTTATTCAAATTCTATGTGCTTGGCAATTTTATTATATGTCTCTCAAGATAGTTATCACTGGAATTTCTTTTTATCGTATCAAGATAGTAGTCAATGAAAGGAAATGAATAATAGCACTTGACTCTGTCTAGAAGGCTTTCTTTCTCCCCCTGCTGTCTCAGTAACTCCTACTCATTCTTCAATACCCATATCAAATTCCTTTCAGTCTAGGAAGCTCTACATGGCCTTCTAGACTCCCATTATACCACATCTGTTTCTTCTTACATTCTGTAACATGTTATAGGATATATAATTTTTTCTGCTTCATCCAATGCAGAAACCAAGCCCTATACTTAGTAGGCAGTTTAAAAGTAGATGTTGAGTAAATAAATAAATGAACGATCCTGTCCTATCATTCTCCTTTAACACAAATGCTGCCAGGCAGTGAGAAAAGGGAACAGGAAGAAGTACTTATTCAGATGTGCCAGACACTGATCTGAGCACTTTGAATTACTACGCTTAGTATTCAGAACAGTGTTGTTGAATATGTACCTTTATCCCCATTTTATAGATGGGGACACAGGCTTAAGACCACAAACCATTTGTTCATATTAGTGAGAATTAAGTTAACATTCTTGAGGAAGACCGGAGAAGTCATGGAAAACCAAGAGTGTTGGGCATTTGGGGAATTTTGGAAAACAATAAGAGGAATAAGGCTGAGCAGCATTTGGAGCAAGAGTCAGATGAAATCTGTGCCCCAGGGCTCTCAGTTGCTCCGTGAGGCAGGTCAGCATAGAGGTTAATTGCAACCCAGCCCTACTGCTATCTACCTTTGTGACCCTGGGCAAATTGCAAAACCTTTTTGAGATTCAGTTTACCCATCATAAAGTAGGGATGATCATAATAGCATTTATCTTATAAAGATACTATGAGGATGAAATGAGGTAATATATGTGATAAGCTTAAACTCCATGGCACTCAAGAAAGCATAAAAGTGCAAGCTACTATTATTCAATGTTTCCAACAGTCTTTTTCAAAGAAAAAGAAAGTTGCACAATAAATAATGATTACTGCCTTTGGGGACACAGTAAATAAATATGTTACTATTTATTATGGAAAGCAGAATCCTCGGGAATGACACAACAGCTACAGATTCGGCAGCACCCACTCTGCGAGCTCTCCTCAGCGCAGCCTTGTCATTGCTCACAGCAATACCACTTGGACGGAGGGCTTCTTTGAAAATTTGTTTATTTATATTGTTCATTTTACACTGAGGAGAAAAAGCTCAGAGAACTGATATGACCTGACCATGGCTACAAAATAAGTAGAAGAGCTGGGACCGAAGCCCAGATTTATCTGGAGCCAAAATTCCTGTCCACAGCCCCACGCTGTGCTACCCCACAGCTCCACTTCTTATTCATGAGGGTTTGTCAACTGCTACGGGATTCTGCCTGGAATAGTGCCCTTCAGCAGCTAAAGGCAGGAGAAGAGGGAGTTAATTTATTCTGTGTTGTGCCAGAGGGCAGAATGAACATAGAATAAAAGAAAGGAACTTTGGTTCAACATTAGAAAAGATCTTTAGCTGTAATGAGGCACCTGTGGAATCAAGGAACCATCACTGGACTTGGGAGTCACAGAGGCATTAAATTTTCATTCCATTTCTTACCAGCTAGGGCAACAAACATCCTAACATTCTCTTACCCTCAGTTTTCTTATCTGCAATGTTGATCCAAGAATACTTAATTCATTTGGTTGTTTGAAGAATAAGATAAGATGATATACCCAAACTGCTGATCACTGACATGTGTTTGCTCCTTTTATTTGCCCCATATTTTGAACAATTAGAGCTGTTCAATAATGCAGGAGAAGGTATCGATTCCCATTCCCATTCCCCACCACTGGAAGTGCACACAGAGGGAGTGCGGCAGGAAGATGATAAGGCCCCGTAGTGCCAACTCATGGGTCCACGGGTAGGCTATCTTAAAGGACCCTCCAGCCCTAAGGTTCTATGAAATTTAGAAGGACAGACAATGTGGTGGATGACAAGATTTGTGATCACCTCAACGGTTTGATCAGAGAGTTAAAATTAAGGCAGTAAAATTGAATTGGGGAAAGTATAAGAAGCAAAGATTCGCATTTAAGTTAGAAATGAACAACAGCAGTAGCAATACAGTCTTGCTTGTATAGAATGGGGGAGGTAAGGTTTGGCCATGATAGGAGAGAAAACAAGCTGCAGTGTGAACATGTGACTCGATTTGTAAAACAAACAGCAACCAACGAATGACCTTGACTAATGTACTCTGACTTGCGTTTTTAGAGATTTAGGATCTAGGCCAGGGAACACATTGTCCCACTATACCATGCACACTTTATTGGGGCAAAATTCACTTCTAAAGTCAGCACACCGGTGAGAAACTTCAGATAGCCAAAAACAACTTTGAAAACCCTATTTTACACCTAAGGTGCAGTACACATGGTTTGGGGTATGCAACCCTGCTCAGTGTAGTGTGCACAGAATTCAAGCATTGCAGCACTAAATGGCCAGTGTAAAAGTCTGACCATTTTACCTTCTAAAAATTAACAAACCTTTAATGGTGAATGGAAAATGAATAGAGAATTACAAAGAGTTCCTGCTTATCTTCGGGGTTTACTCAATTAAAAAAAATCATTGGGCCTTTATAACTTTGTAACTATAACTTGATAGTTTATAAATTCATCTTATAACTTTATAACTATAGTCATGCAGATTAAATAAGATAGTACACACTGATTTTAACTAAGCATTACATTTTAAGAGGAAAATATAAATTAAAGATTGGTGACCAAGACTGGGACAGATTAAAGACCATACTATATAGCAGGACTCATTGAACTACGGCTTGTGGGCAATATGTGGCTTGTAGCCTGTTTTTTTTTTTTTTTGGTACATCCACAAGTGAAGAATGTTTTTACATTATTGAAAGGTTGCAAAAGTAAAAAAAAAAAAAAGAAAAGGAAGAATATGTGGCAGAGACCATACGTGGTCTGCATAGCCTAAAATATTTACTCTCCAGTCCTTCGCAGAAAGTTTGCCAATCCTACCCATAAAAAAATGTCATTGGAGATTCGTCCTTGCAAAGGACACCATCTCTCCCTCCCTGGGTTTACGGCCCCACTCCTTAACATACTTCATAAGCCCCTTTCTCCACTGTCACTTTCTCCACTGTCTCCAGTGTCAGGTTTTGCCCTTGAAATACTAAATTATCTGCAGTTCTCCACCCCTGAAATGCTGTTTCATTCCTCTGGGCCTTTGCTGGCCCTGGTCTTCAGTAAAGCACATCTGCCCTTGACATTTCAGCTTTCCCAAAGTGTGTTCACTCTTCCCCTGTGTGCTCAAGAGCACCCACCCAGGCTTCATTCTTTTTAACCAACTCCATTTAATTGGTCTAATTGGTTCCTTTATGGCCTCTTCTAGAATCTAGAATCCAGATGTAAACTACAGAAAACAAAAATGAGAGCAATGAGGGATGATAGGTAGGAGGGAAGTAACTTGTCCACATTCCCACTGGGAGCCAGGAAGAGACAAAGGAACAAATTTTATCGTTCAGAAGACCTGACTTGGAATACTGACAACATGTCTTAATTTCAGTCTGAGACTTTAAACAAAGGAATTCACCTTTAGAGCCAGGCTTCTCATCTCTAGCCTGGAGATTTTAACACCTTTCTCTGGAATGTTGGAAAGATTAAGAACAGGTGCATTGGAAAGGCTAGGACACCATCTTGCACATAGTAGGTAATCAGTTCCTTTTTACCCCTTCCTAATTTCTCATGGCCCCAGGTTCCTCCCCACTGCCACACCTCTCCTCACTGCACATGAAAAAAGTAAGTGAATTTCTACCAAACTGCTCCGAACATTCCATCAAAGTTTTGCCTGACTTAATATACCACTTAATATACCCAGAAGGTAAACACGAGGGTTTTGTCAACAAAGGCAGGCTATGCATGGAGGGAAGACAGTTAGTTCATAGTAATTTCGTCAGCAAAACTGTAACAGTAAAGGCCCAAACAACTTCAGCTCCCTGTCAGTTCTCTTGAAAGGGCAGATTACTTTTTCCTCAATCTTGGCACATCCAATTAAGGTAGACTTACAAGCCAGGCAGGTGTAAAGCACAAGCCAGCACTTGTTCACATTAGCAATTATCAATGGGAAAGTATGTGAATGCAAAGTCTTGGCACCACTGTTGCCCTGGCAACCATCAGCCTCCGGAAGTACAGAGGACACTGACAGGAAAGCTGGGCATCTTTGCCCTGAAAAAAGATGGCTTCTCTTGTTCCATTTTCCCCGGTTACTTTTTGTGTTTGTCAATGCAAGCCCCCAAATCAAACACTTCTTATGAGCTGCTTGGCATTTGGGAATCTACCCAAGGTTTAAGCTGACAACTGCACATCCTTGATGAATATGTATTGAGCACCTATTCTGTGCCAGGCACTGTGCAAGATAAGCCACTTCAATCCAGAAAAGTAAACTCATTTTCATTTATTTGCTCTTTTTTATTAATCCCTCCTTCTTCTCTATCCTCATCCATTCATTCAACAAACATTACTGAGAGAATCTTGGTGCCAAGCACTGATCTTGACACGGCTGATGCAGAAAGGAGGACTAGTCCTTGACCTCAGGAAGTTCTCACATATGCTGATAAGCCGTAAGAACACAAGAACCACAGGTAAAGCAAATGGGTCCAAAAGAAAGTTAAAAATAATATCTTACAAGGATATGACAAGGCCAAAATAAGAAAACACTTCAGAGATTTGAATAAGTAGAAGTAACATGCCAAAATAAGAATGCAAATATCATCCACATAACTCACATTGCTAGTTCATTCTTTCGTCTATTCACTCATCTATTCACACATATATTTTTGGATGATGTAGGATAAAAGAAGTCCAATGAAGAATAGGAGGAATTAACATTCACAAAGTCCCCACTACAAACCAGACACTTTATCTGATCAAATTTGACCTTCACAAAACTTTGTAAGGCAGGTTTATCTTTCTTCTTTTTCTTCCCCATCTTTGTCTTCATCTCCTCCTCCTTCCTTCCTCCTATTATTAATATTTTCATTGCTACTAATTCCACTTCACAGATTCTTAGATGAGGAAATTTTTGTCTCAAGGGGGCAAGCTCACGTTGAATCAACAGTGCTTACATTCCACTCAGTGTCTGACTTCAACGTCTGTGCTCTTGTTACTATGCCGCGGGAGGGAGAGGGAGAATGCAAATTTACGAAATGTAGACACGAAGAAAGACACCATAAGCACTGCACTTGAAGAAGAGACAACAACTGGGGGTACTCGGGGATCAGTTTCCTTTGGGAGGCCTTGATTTTGGAACATTTCACCTTTAGTTTAGCAGAGACTCTGACAATCAAAAAACACCAATTGCTTCTTAACATTGTTTTTAGTTCCTTGACAATCCCCATAGAAAGAACTTTCAAAGAGACTTAAACATAAAAGAGAAGGGAAAATCAGTGAGAGGAAAATAATTATTTTTAAACAGGACTGCATGGCACAGTTAGACACGGGATACGCTGAAGCCACTTCCAGGGATGCTGAGAGGGGAGCCAGGCAGGGACTGGCCTCGTGCTGGTGGCGCGGAGGAGAAGACCGGGGATGAGGGGGCTATGGGACTTGTCTAAGCTTGCATGTGTCATGCTCAAAACCACAACGCCCTTCTGTTTTTTTCATGTGTATTAGCAGAGAGGAATTTTCCAGTAAACTTTAATTTTATAAAGTGTGGCTGTGTATTATTGGCAATAGATAATGTATGCCCAGAATTAGTATTCTAGGACCTGGCTGCTTAATGTTGAATCCACAGATTGGAAGCTCTACCATCACCAGGGAGCGTCCTAGAAACGCAGACTCCCAGAATCAGCATTTCAGCAAGATCCCCAGGTGATCAATGTGCACACCAAAGTTTGGGGAGCTCTGAGAAGAAATGGCATGTGTTGTAAAAAGAAGACGGGCTTTGGGACTAAACTGACATGGGTTTACTCTCGATGCAAATATCTGAGCCATGAGCATGATTTGGACAGTGAAGAAAGAGAGGGAAACATTCAGTGAGAAAAAGTAGCTTGGGCATAAGCACAGAGGACTGGCTCGACTTGGTATGTTCAAGGGACAGCAAGAGGCCTAATGTGTGGCCTGAAGTTCTGCCCAAAGTGTAAAGATAAGCTAGAAATAGGACTTAGGTGAATAGCACAGGATGAATATTCAACTGCTTTTCTCTGGTGAATGGGAAACAATTAATGGCTAATACCATGCCCACAATAAAGGCAATTATTCTGAATACTGTCTTAGAGCTTAACTGTATCTGACACACAGGAACTCAATAAATACTTGCTGACTGAGCCAACATAAAACATTTTTGTTCCCATCATCTCATGAGGTACTTCCAATACTTCTGGGAGATCGAAAGGGCAGGCATTAGGTTTTACGTATTTATTACCATCTTCCTCTGTATTATAGGAAACCCAAGTTCATGTGGGGAAAATGATTTGCTTAAGGTGATTTTGCTAGTAAGTGCTGGATCCAAATCTCAAACTGAAGTCTTGCAACACCAAGCATATCATCTTTTTGGCCAATAAGGCTTCAGTCCTTTGGCTTCATACTTGGGCTAATTCACAGCTGAGATTTCATACTGAGAACTAACTGCACACAAAGAATGGAGAAATAAAAAGATGCCCTAGTGTGCCCAGTAACCAGTCCTTTCCTTTGTAGAAGTTCACTGTGGGCCTCTCTGTGCCACCAATCGTCGTATGCCCCAAAGGTGAAAGAGTGGCCTCTGCTAATTGGAGCTAACAAGCTTTCTTTGTATACCTTGATCTACCATCCTGGTGGGCACTGTGTCCCCAGATAGTCAAGGAACCAGTCTTCTACCCCAGTTATAACTGATGGTTACTGTGCTGCATTTCCACCCAGAGAGAATAGCACAGATCACATTTGTGGGACTTAAAACAATGCAACCCATGGGAAGACGTACCAAGAGAGGGGGAATTAAATAAAGTGACCACCTTAGTGACCAAGGATTTGATAGGTTTAATGTGAGACTATATATCATTTTTCTGCAACAATTTCAGATTACGGATGGCTTAAGTTGCCTCTATCCAGTTAATAACTAGCATATGAAAAGAAAGAATTCCGAGAAAGAGAAACAGTTATTCTAGAAGATTGTATGATGTGATAAAAGACTTGGACTTGGGAATCAAACTACAACAGACACTGGTTCTGGCATTAATCCGACCACCACTCCCCACTAAACAGCTAGTTAATGTTTCCTAAATACTTACGATGTGCCAGGGAAAGTGTTAAGTGCACCCACAGGCATTAGCTCACTTAATCCTCACAAACCACCCTGTTAGTATCCCATTTTGTAGCTGAAGATATAGGTCATAGGTTCAAGATGTTTCAGAACTTGGCCTCAGGCACACAGTTGAAAAGAGTTGTGTATAGTTTCAAATTCTGACCTGTATGTCTCTAGAGCTCTTTCACTTGACCACTACACTATGTGTTTGCATGAGACTTTGGTGACTTCAAATCAATTATATAACCTCTTAAAGACATAATTACCCCAATTTATAAACAAGAAGATAACGCATAAGAAAGATCAATAGCAAAACTACTAGATCTAATAACTGAATTCAGCAAAGTTGCAGGATACAAAATTAATACACAGAAATCTGTCTTATTCCTATATACTAACAATGAACTAGCAGAAAGAGAAATCAGGAAATCAGGAAAACAATTCCATTTACAATTGCACTTAAAAGAATAAAATACCTAAGAATAAACCTAACCAAGGAGGTGAAAGACCTATACCCTGAAAACTATAAGACACTCAAGAGAAATTAAAGAAGATACCAATAAACGGAAATACATCTCATGCTCATGGGTAGGAAGAATTAATAATATCAGAATGGCCATCCTGCCTAAAGCAATCTACAGATTCAATGCAATCCCCATCAAAATACCAACAGAATTCTTCAATGAACTGGAACAAATAATTCTAAAATTCATGTGGAACCACAAAAGACTCTGAATAGCCAAAGCAATCCTGAGAAGGAAGAATAAAGCAGGGGGGATTTTGCTCCCCAACTTCAAGCTCTACTACAAAGCCATGGTAATCAAGACAATTTAGTTCTGGCACAAGAACAGACCCATAGATGAATGGAACAGAAAAGACAGTGCAGATATAAACCCACATATATATGGCCAATAAATATACGATAAAGGAGCCATGGATATACAGTGGAGAAATCACATCCTCTTCAACAACTGGTGTTGGCAAAACTGGACAACTACATGTAAGAGAATGAAACTGGATTACTATCTAACTAGACACACAAAAGTAAACTCAAAATAGATCAAAGACCTAAATGTAAGTCAGGAAATCATAAAACTCTTAGAAGAAAACATAGGCAAAAATCTCTTGAATATAAAAATAAGCAACTTTTCCTGAACACATCTCCTTGGGCAAGGGAAACAAAAACAAAAAATGAACAAATGGGACTACATCAAACTAAAAAACTGTATAGCAAAGGACACCATCAGTAGAACAAAAAGGCAGTATGGGAAAATATATTCATAAATGACATATCTGATAAGGGGTTAACCTCCAAAACATATAAAGAGCTCACATGCCTCGAAACCCCAAAAGCAAATAACCCAATTAAAACATGGTGAGGACTTCCGGGAAGATGGCGGTGTGAGCAGGGCGGCAGAAATCTCCTCCCAACACTATATTTATCTACGAAAACACAGCAAATACATCTATTCCTAAAAGAGAGACGAGAATACACAGGAAAGCGCACAGCGTGCAGCTACACCCAAGAGGACTCAGCACCCCAAGAGGCAGGTAAGATACGGAGCCGTGACCCGGCAGGACCCGAGCACTCCCCCACCCCAACACACCGGCGGGAGGAGAGGATTCAGAGCCGGGAGGGAGTGGAAGTACACCCTGCGAAGTAGCCAGCCCCGGTGATCTGCGCGGGGAGCGCTGACCCACATTGCGCAGTGCAGCGGAGATTGGAGAGACAGAGGGGCAGGATCTGAGCGGGGAACGCGCCAGGGTGCTTGCAGCCGGCTCCCGGGAAGGAAAAAAAAAAAAGCGCGCACTTTCTTCAGCGGTCTTAAAGAGACAGGAGCCAAGCGGAGGAGCCGGATCGCCCCAGCACACTGAACCCAGCAGGCTGGGAGTCCTGAGGAGTTTCAGACGCCTTAGCTGGCGACTGAGGAAGCGTAGCCATACTTACACTTCTCACTGAGATCAACAGCCTCCTATTCGTTCCCACCCCTGCCAGAGCGATAAAGGGCCCTGTGGAGTGGTGCAGGCACGGCTGAGGAATAGTGGGGCAATAGGGCCACCTACAGCATTCCCACAGAATCTATGTCCGGTGGGCGTTTCTTGCTTTGTATTGTTTTTGTTTTTTCTTTTCTTTCTTTTTTCTTTTTTTTCATTTTTTTTCTCTCTTTTTAAAGTCTTAAAGAGCCCAGCTGACATACGTGGCAACTATCAGTGACCAATTCTATAGCCATGAAAAGACAGAGGAATATGGTTCAGACCAAAATCAACCAGACAACCCCACACAGGGAGTCTGAAGGGATGGAAATGCACAGTCTTCCTGAAAAAGAATTCAGAATAAAAGTCATAACCATGCTGATGGACCTACAGAGAAATGTGCAAGAGCTGAGGGAGGAAGTGAGGGAACTGAGGAAAGACAACGCAGAAATCAGACAAGCAATCGACGGGCTTAACAGCAGAATGGATGAGATGCAAGAGACTGTTAATGGAATAGAAAACAGAGAACAGGAGTACAGAGCAGCTGAGGCAGAGAAAGATAAAAGGATTTCTAGGAATGAAAGAATATTAAGAGAACTGTGTGACCAATCCAAACGGAACAATATTCGCATTATAGGAGTACCAGAGAAGAAGAGAGAGAAAAAGGGATAGAAAGTGTCTTTGAAGAAATAATTGTTGAAAACTTTCCCTCGCTGGGGAAGGAAATTGTCTCGCAGTCCACCAAAGCCCACAGATCTCCCAACACAAGGACCCAAGGAAGACAACACCAAGACACATAATAATTAAGATGGCAAAGATCAAAGATAAAGACAGGGTATTAAAGGCAGCTAGAGAGAGAAAAAGATCACCTACAAAGGAAAACCCATCAGACTATCATCAGACTTCTCAACAGAAACCTTACAGGCCAGAAGAGAATGGCATGATATATTTAACGTTAGGAAACAGAAGGGCCTCGAACCAAGAATATTGTATCCAGCACGATTATCATTTAAATATGATGGAGGGATAAAACAATTTCCAGACAAACGAAAGTTGAGAGAGTTTGCCTCTCATAAACCACCACTACAGGATATCTTAAATGGACTGCTCTAGATGGAAGCACACCTAAGGCTAAAAAGATGTCACCAGAGAAAATAAAATCATAGCAAAGAAAGCAGACCATCCAAATACTAACTAAAGGCAAAGGATAAAACACCTATTATAGAAAGAATGGAGGAGGAGGAATAAGAAGGGAGAGAAATAAAGAAACATAGACTGTGTTTACAATAACTTAACAAGAAAGTTAAATTAGATTGTTAGATAGTAAAGAAGCAACCCTTGAACCCTTGGTAACCACGAATCTAAAGCCAGCAATGGCAATAAGTACATATCTATCAATAATCACCCTAAATGTAAATGGACTGAGTGCACCAATCAAAAGACACAGAGTAACAGAATGGATAAAAAAGCAAGACCCATCTATATGCTGCCTACAAGAAACTCACCTCAAATCCAAAGATATACACAGACTAAAAGTGAAGGGATGGAAAAAGATATTTCATGCAAACAACAAAGAGAAAAAAGCAGGTGTTGCAGTACTTGTATCAGACAAAATAGACTTCAAAACGAAGAAAGTAGCAAAAGATAAAGAAGGACATTACATAATGATAAAGGGGTCAGTCCAACAAGAAGATATAACCATTATAAATATATATGCACCCAACACAGGAGTGCCAGCATATGTGAGACAAATACTAACAGAATTAAAGGAGGAAATAGACAGCAATGCATTCATCTTAGGAGACTTCAACACACCACTCACTCCAGAGGACAGATCAACCAGACAGAAAATAAGTAAAGACACAGAGGCACTGAACAACACACTAGAACAGATGGACCTAACAGACATCTACAGAACTCTACACCCAAAAGCAACAGGATACACATTCTTCTCAAGTGCACATGGAACATTTTCCAGAATAGACCACATACTAGGCCACAAAAAGAACCTCAGTAATTTCAAAAATATTGAAATCCTACCAACCAACTTCTCAGATCACCAAGGTATAAAACTAGAAATAAATTTTAGAAAGAAATCAAAAAGGCTCACAAATACATGGAGACTTAACAACACTCTCCTAATTAATCAATGGGTTAACGACCAAATCAAAACAGAAATCAAAGAATATATGGAGACTAATGACAACAACAACACAAAGCCACAACTTCTGTGGGACGCAGCAAAGGCAGTTCTAAGAGGAAAGTATATTGCAATCCAGGCCTATTTAAAGAAGGAAGAACATTCCCAAATGAATAGTCTAAAGACACAATTACTGAAATTGGAAAAAGAAGAACAAATGAGGCCCAAAGTCACCAGAAGGAGGGACATAATAAAGATTAGAGAAGAAATAAATAAAATTGAGAAGAATAAAACAATAGAAAAAATCAATGAAACCAAGAGCTGGTTCTTTGAAAAAATAAACAAAATAGATAAACCCCTAGCCAGACTCATTAAGAGAAAAAGAGAATCTACACACATAAACACAATCAGAAATGAGAAAGGAAAAATCACGACGGACCCCACAGAAATACAAAGAATCATAAGAGAATATTATGAGAATCTATATGCTAACAAGCTGGAAAACCTAGAAGAAATGGACAACTTCTTAGAAAAATACAACCTTCCAAGACTGACCAAGCAAGAAACAGAAAAACTAAACAGACCAATCACCAGCGACGAAATCGAATTGGTAATCAAAAAACTACCCAAGAACAAAACCCCAGGGCCTGATGGATTCACCTCTGAATTCTACCAGACATATAGAGAAGAAATAACACCGATTCTCCTTAAAGTTTTCCAAAAAATAGAAGAGGAGGGAATACTTCCAAACTCATTCTATGAAGCCAGCATCACTCTAATACCAAAACCGGGCAAAGACCTCACCAAAAAAGAAAATTACAGACCAATATCCCTGATGAACGTAGATGCAAAAATACTCAACAAAATATTAGCAAACCGAATTCAAAAATACATCAAGAGGATCATACACCATGATCAAGTGGGATTCATCCCAGGGATGCAAGGATGGTACAACATTCGAAAATCCATCAACATCATCCACCACATCAACAAAAAGAAGAACAAAAACCACATGATCATCTCCATAGATGCTGAAAAAGCATTTGACAAAATTCAGCATCCATTCCTGATTAAAACTCTCAACAAAATGGGTATAGACGGCAAGTACCTCAACATCATAAAGGCTATATATGACAAACCCACAGCTAACATCATACTTAATGGCAAGACGCTGAAAGCTTTCCATCTAAGATCGGGAACAAGACAGGGATGCCCACTCTCTCCACTGTTATTCAACATAGTACTGGAGGTCCTAGCCACAGCAATCAGACAAAACAAAGACATACAAGGCATCCAGATTGGTAAAGAAGAAGTCAAATTGTCACTATTTGCAGATGACATGATACTGTACATAAAAAACCCTAAAGATTCCATTCCAAAACTACTAGAACTAATATCTGAATTCAGCAAAGTTGCAGGATACAAAATTAACACACAGAAATCTGTTGCTTTCCTATACACTAATGATGAACTAACAGAAAGAGAAATCAGAAAAACAATTCCATTCACAATTGCATCAAAAAGAATAAAATACCTAGGAATAAACCTAACGAAGGAAGTGAAAGACCTGTACTCTGAAAACTACAAGACACTCCTAAGAGAAATTAAAGAGGACACTAACAAATGGAAATGCATCCCATGCTCTTGGCTAGGAAGAATAAATATTGTCAAAATGGCTATACTACCTAAAGCAATCTACAGATTCAATGCAATCCCTATCAAACTACCAACAGCTTTCTTCAATGAACTGGAACAAATAATTCTAAAATTCATATGGAACCACAAAAGACCCCGAATAGCCAAAGCAATCCTGAGAAGGAGGAATAAAACAGGGGGAATTACACTCCCTGACTTCAAGCTCTACTACAAAGCCACAGTAATCAAGACAATTTGGTATTGGCACAAAAACAGACCCACAGACCAGTGGAACAGAATAGAAAATCCAAACATTAACCCAAACATATACAGTCAATTAATATTTGATAAAGGAGCCTTGGATATACAATGGGGAGATGACAGCCTCTTCAGCAGCTGGTGTTGGAAAAACTGGACAGCTACATGTAAGAGAATGAAACTGGACTACTGTCTAGCCCCATACACAAAGGTAAACTCAAGGTGGATCAAAGACCTGAATGTAAGTCATGAAACCATAAAACTCTTAGAAAAAAACATAGGCAAAAATCTCTTGGACATAAACATGAGCAACTTCTTCATGAACATATCTCCCCGGGCAAGGGAAACAAAAGCAAAAATGAACAAGTGGGACTATATCAAGCTGAAAAGCTTCTGTACAGCAAAGGACACCATCAGTAGAACAAAAAGACATCCTACAGTATGGGAGAATATATTCATAAAAAACGTATCTGATAAAGGGTTGACATCCAAAATATATAAAGAACTCATGCACCTTAACAAACAGAAAGCAAATAATCCAATTAAGAAATGGGCAGAGGACATGAATAGACACTTCTCCAAAGAAGAAATTCAGATGGCCAACAGGCACATGAAAAGATGCTCCACATCGCTAATCATCAGAGAAATGCAGATTAAAACCACAATGAGATATCACCTCACACCAGTGAGGATGGCCAACATCCAAAACAGAAACAACAACAAATGTTGGCGAGGATGTGGAGAAAAGGGAACCCTCCTACACTGCTGGTGGGAATGCAAATTAGTTCAACCATTGTGGAAAGCAGTATGGAGGTTCCTCAAAAAACTCAAAATAGAAATACCATTTGACCCAGGAATTCCACTCCTAGGAATTTACCCTAAGAATGCAGCAGCCCAATTTGAAAAGGACATATGCACCCCTATGTTTATTGCAGCACTATTTACAATAGCCAAGAAATGGAAGCAACCTAAGTGTCCATCAGTAGATGAATGGATAAAGAAGATGTGGTACATATACACAATGGAATATTATTCAGCCATAAGAAGAAAACAAATCCTACCATTTGCAACAACATGGATGGAGCTAGAGGGTATTATGCTCAGTGAAATAAGCCAAGCCGAAAAAGACAAGTATCAAATGATTTCACTCATATGTGGAGTATAAGAACAAAGAAAAAATACTGAATGAACAAAACAGCAGCAGACTCACAGAACGCAAGAACGGACTAATAGTTACCAAAGGGAAAGGGACTGGGGATAATGGGCGGGAAGGGAGGGATAAGTGGGAAAAAGGGGCATTACGATTAGCAGATGTAAAGTTGGGGAGGCACGGGGAGGGCTGTACAACTCAGAGAAGACAAGTAGTGATTCTATAGCATCTCACTACGCTGATGGACAGTGACTGTAATGAGGTTGGTGGGGGGGACCTGATGAAGGGGTAGTTTAATAACCATAATATTGCATATGTAATTGTAGATTAATGATAATAAAATAAATTATATTAAAAAAAAACATGGGCAGAGGATCTGAACAAACACTTCTCCAAAGAAGAAATTCAGATGGCCAACAGGCACATGAAAAGATGGTCCACATCGCTAATTATCAGGGAAATGCAAATTAAATCCACAATGTGATATCACTTCACACCAGTTAGAATGGCCAACATCCAAAAGACAAGGAACAGCAAATGCTGGCGAGGATGTGGAGAAAGGGTAACCCTTCTACACTGCTGGGGGGAATGTAAATTAGTTCAACCATTGTGGAAAGCAGTATGGAGGTTCCTCAAAAAACTGAAAATAGAAATACCATTTGACCCAGGAATTACACTCCTAGGAATTTACCCTAAGAAAACAGGATCACAGATTCAAAAATACATATGCACCGTTATGTTTATTGCAGCACTTTTTACAATAGCCAAGACATGGAAGCAACCTAAGTGTCCATCAGTAAATGAATGGATAAAGAAGATGTGGTACATATACACAATAGAATATTATTCAGCCATAAGAAGAAAACAAAGCCTACCATTTGCAACATCGATGAAGCTGGACAATATTATGCTCAGTGAAAGAAGCCAGGAGGAGAAAGACAAGTACCAAATGATTTCACTCATTTGTGGAGTATAACAATGAAGCAAAACTGAAGGAACAAAACAGCAGCAGACTCACAGAAACCAAGAATGGAGTAACAGTTGCCAAAAGAAAGGGACTGGTGGGGGGGATAAGGGGGTTAAGGGGTATTATGATCAGCACACACAATGTAGCGGGGGGCACGGGGAAGGATGTATAGCACAGAGAAGACAAGTAGTGACTCTATAGAATCTTACTATGCTGATGGACAGGGACTGTAATGGGGTATGTGGTGGGGACTTGATAATACGGGGGAATGTAATAACCACAATGTTGCTCATGTGTAACCTTTGTAAGATTGTATATCAATGATACTTTAATAAAAAAGATCAATAGCTAATGCATATGAAAGTGCTAGATGAGTGCATGGCACAAAGTAGGTACTCAGTAAATATTAATATTTTCTTTCTTCTCCTCTTGAAAAGTTGCAGGAAGAAAAAAAAGTTTCCATTCAAAGAGATTAGCTCTGTAAGGCCTGCAATGGTTTTGATTACAAACAACATTTTTGCCTGAGGTAATCAAAAGCATTTGTCAAAGCAATTTCAACTCGGAGTGTCCCGATGTTTACTCTTGGCTCAAGACTTGGGTCATCTATGGCCCAGGTTTCAGCTTCCCCACGACTCTTCCCTTCCATTTACTTCACTTTGGGCGAGAAGTAACACAAATGAGCCACTTTCAGAGCTTTTCATATTCAGCAGTGAACTGGGAGGAACACCACTTAGTTTCCAACTTTGCTGTAAGGAGCAAACATACAAATGCTGTTGCGTGTCTAGTCACAGCAGCGAGGTCTCAGTTACTGCCTGCAAAGGTTTTAAGTCACAAGAGCACCATGAACTAGCTCTTCCTTCGCCTGTAGAAAGGTTTAGAAAATGATCATTCCAAATAGAATGTTTATATAAACGATTTTCCTGGGAATACCTGCTCTGCTGTGCAAATGAGGAGTCCAAAGATAGCTTTTCTATTTGAAGATAACAGCTGACAGATGAGATGATGGCCAGTTCATTTTCAAAATGATCATTAAAGAGCCTCATAAGGACCAGAGTTAATAAATAGAATTCAGGGGATGGAGAGGCCAAAGAAGTGAGAAGCATTAAGTCTAGAGAAGTGGTATTAGGGATTTGTTTGCAATTATTGAATAAATGTGCCATTTTTTTTAAGAAGAAGCCCGAATTCAGAATGCAGTTCTCTATAGTGGACAGAAGTAAAGACAACTGAGTCAGTGAACCATGGTCACAGAAAAGGAGGCAAGGTGAAGGAAGGCACTCTGTGTAATTTAAGGGATTACACCCTAACATAATTTAATAAGGTATCCCTGAAATGCAACTGTGACCCACTAGGGAATAGAACTCATTAGGACATTTTAAGATTTTTGGTTGATGCCCAAGTCTGGAACTTCAGAACTCTAGGACCTTTTAACCATCTTGAACCCCAGTTTACTTCTCTTATTAAATGGGATGATTTATAATGTACCTCTTTACTTGCTACTTACGGTGATTGTTCAGGTATGTTTTTAGATGTGATGTCCCTGAATTCTCCATAACACATTTCTGAGATAGCTATCACTACTTCTGTATTTTATATGAGGAAACAGAGGCTTAGACACTTAAGCAACTTGCAGTGCCCCGCAGCTAGCAGGTAGCAGAGCTTAGGTGGCTGCCCAGATTGTCTGACCCTAAAACTTGTGTTATTTTTACTATGTGACTCTAACCCCCACAGAAAATTGCATAAGATAGTGAATATGAAAGCAAGTGGTGTTGTGCCTAGTGCATATCTGGCATTCAATAAATGTTGGTTGAATCGGAGGCCAAAATGATAAAGAACTGTCCATCTAGTGTTACATATCACCTACAATTAACTTCAAAGTGGCATAAGGATGGTTTGGCACACATACTGTGTGAATGGACGGCATTCCTAAGGAAGCCCCTCTTTTCAAGCAATTTCTAAACTCTCCCTGGCGAATCATAATTGCAGTGTGAAACACAGGCCATCATTACTTACATCAGAGTAAACTTTTATTCTTTGGAAGGAAGCTTGCAAGTTTGAAATGGCCATTTGGCAATTAAAGTGAATGACTTGGCGTGGATGGGAGAGGTGGGGAAGGACAACCCCAGGCAGAAGGGACGTGAGCTGCTCCGTCACCAAAGAACCTGATTTTACATATTTAGAGTTCATCTTAAAATTAAAAAAAAAGTTTCTACCTTTAAGAACACAATGGCTACTTGTACAGGGAAAAAAAAAGATTCAAGCTGTGTAACAGAAAGATCTAGAGGCACATCCCAGCTCCACCTCCATGCTGAGCTGTGCAAGCTTGTTTCTCCTCTGAGTCAATTACTGTCAAGAGTGATAACAATTTCCTCCTTGTTGGATTTTTGTGGATGTTCAATGAGGTGACGTATATGAAATTGCTCCTAACACAACCTACATGGTGACAATTCAGGCACTGTCTGTGCCCTGACTTTATTCTTAGGTTCCCTGATTCTTACGTGTAAAAGCGATGGCTCTGAGGGTTTGGCAGATGGTGTGACCTTTCCACCACCCTGTTTCTTTTTGTGATATGATTCACTCATCAATTTGGAACATAATTTAATTTTAAAACTAAGATGTGAGCACTTCGGAGCCAGTTGAAGTTATTCAATCAGGAAAAGGTCATGTTAACTTATAAATATTGAAAAGAATGATAATTAAGTGTGGAAAACAGCAAAACACATTAAAAAGGCATAGAACGATTTTTAAATGTTAACATCACAATTTAAAATGTTTACACTACATTTAATAGTTTTATTTCAAGCCAGACTTCTGGTGTAAGAATGAAGGAAAGTGTTTACTTAGAAGTAATTCCAGAAACACACATACAGACACACACACACACACACCGTCTTATGTGCACATGAACACAAATGAGTGACTCTGTTATTTAGGGATGTGGCTATTGTTAATGAGGTTCCTGTTCTTAGAACCATATACACAATAAACTTTTAAGAAGTACCCCCCTTCAAAAATACAGGGAATAAAACAGGATATCATAATAGGCTGTGTCTCATTTAGCAGTTGGCAAATCTCAGAGGTTCAACAGTCTGGTCTAGATTGTTATATGAAGTCACTCAGTCTGGAAAATAAGTCCAAAGTACAGGCTTTGCAATCCATAGAGCGACCTTTGAATCTATCATTTATTGCTGTTGTGCAAGTGATTTAACCCCTCTGAGTCTCTGTTCTTCATCTGTAAAATGGGAATAAAATTAACAGGTTTATTACAGAGTTGCTCAAATAAAGCCACAAGTGTAGCATGTGGCACACAGTAATTAAGTATAAATGTTATTCCTTTGTCGTATCTCCTTTCCTAAGATGCCAGAAAACACTTATTTCATCATGCACATTGACTAATCCTTTTAAGCATCTGTGCTTAATGAGTAATATTCATACTTAATGTTACATGATTTTTATATAACACACACATTTTTTTTAGTGTACAAAACACTTCCACAACCATCATTTAAATTGGTCTTCACCAAGATCCTGTGAGTAAATTAAATGACAATGCTAATACCAATTGGGCATATAAGCGAACTAGGTACCGGGCACAGATTTGGAGGCAGTCCAAAACTAGACCTTTGGTCTCCCAGTTCTTAGAAACATGGTGTTTCTTCTGCTTGTAGCCATGACAGACTAACTGGTGCTAAATTTGTCCTCCTATTGAAAAATAAAAACTATACAGCTGGATGGAATATATGAGGACACTGGTTTCAGACACTGGATAATAGTCAAAGGAAGACTGAGGTCCTTGAGAGATGAACTGAGTCAAATATTTGCTCCGACTTTCTGCCTAGGTGCATTTTCTGGGCTATAGCACAGCAAAATGGAAACCAAATGAGGTCTGAGGAGAAAAAGGCCAGATTTGGGGCCGCTGATATATTTGAGCAGGTATTTGAGAGGCTCGTGGAATTTGAGAGACTGAATGAATCGTGCAGGGGGTAAATCACGGAAGTATGAGTGAGAGTTCGCTATGGAACTGTTATCACGTGTTAGGCTGCGCGTGATCAGAGCAACATATAATAAGCCTCACGGAGAGTAGCTGCTGTGGGGCTGAGAGCTAAAGAGAAATACTAGCGATCGCCTAGGGCAGGGGAGGTTAAAGTTTTACCCCAACTATTGTACGGACATTGCTGAGCACCTCAGGCATCCACCTCTGGAGACCCAAAATGTAGAGGCAAGAAAAAATAAAGAGCTGAAATCAATGAAATTCAAAAAAAAAATAATAATAATAGAAAAATTCAGCTCCTTGCAAGCATTAATAAAATTGAGATAAAGACGGATCAAGATAAAAGTTTTTTTTTAAAAAAAGCAGTCAGTAAGCTAGTTTTATACTCCCTGCTCTTTCTTCTACATTATCTATCTCATTAATGTTGACGGGGATCTGGAGGCGGGACCTTTGTTAACAGCTTGTGACTTTCCAAGACGTTTTCCCCTGGACTAAAAGTGCCAAAATTAGAAATAATACTAATAAGGCCCTGTATTTCTCTGCCAATATACATCTTAGAGTACTCTTCTACACCATACCTTGTGGACCTCACATCACCCATATAAATAAGGAAAGAGCAGATTTCTACGTAACAACAAAGTGAGTAAAGGCTCAGAGATGCCACATCTCATGGCTAAATTCAAACGGCTAAAGATGGATGTTGGCAGAACAAGGACTAACATTTTAAATCCATTCCTATTTTCATATTGGAAAAAACAAAGTCAGAAAAGTAATTAGTACTGATAATTTTCCCCCACCATCTCTTAGTGATCATACTTGGCCAAGAATGATTCTATTTCTTTGATTATAATTTGTTTATTGTTAAGGGAAAGAAGTTCCCATTATTTTAAACAGTCAACACGCACCAATAAACAAGGCAGGCGTGTGTCTCAGTCAGACTGCAAGTTCTTCTTCTCTTTGTTTCCTTAGTTTCAAATTAAATAGAAAATAGAAGTAAACTTTCGGGGTTGCTTAACAACCAAAATGAAATGTAAACATATATGAAACCCTAAAGAAAATTAACATGCAATCTAAATTCCTCTCTTTATTTCAATGAGCTCATTAGTCAACAAGAAATGAATGAAACTGTAACAAGGTAACATGAGTCACTAACAAAATAACATATCAATCATTTTTAATTAGCATACTTTTGTAATCTAAAATAGTTTCTTTTTCATTTCAAAGTCCTTTCAGCTGCTTTTTAATTTTTGTTTTGAATTCAAATGATAAGGATCCTAATTACAATTTGTTTTTTAGTTAGTTTCCCCCCAGCCCCACTCCCTGGTTTTAGAGTGAGAGAAATGAGGAAGGAAGGATCATATTTCAGACCCAAGATAGGAGAAAGGAGGTTAGAACCTTTGGCTCTAGTTCTGAGGTAACCAACCATTCCTGGAAGACTGGTACATCTAGAAGATACTAATCCTTCATCAACTCTAATCCCCACTTTCTCTAGTTTTTATTTCAAAACACATGCTGGAGTTAGGTTGCTTGGGCTCAGATTGTTACCAGATGTGGTGGCCTTGGGCAAATGACTTAACCTGTCTGGGCTTAGTTTCTTCATCCATAAAACAGGGCTGCTGTGAAGACTGAATGAGTTAATATCTGAAGAGTGTGTGATTCTGTAAGTATCTGCTATTGGTATTATTATTGTTACCCAATTTCTTCCCAGTTGTTTTCTCCTATCCATTCACCACCTTAACTGAGGAAGGCCACCGACAAATGCAGTAAGACTGGGGTTTTGGCATACCCGTTAGGTTTGAATTCTGCCTGCACCACTCATGCACTGTGTGATCTTCAGCTATTCACTCTGCCTTTGTGAACTTTAGTTGCATTATCTTTAAGTTGAAGACATTTGTTTCTCTCGTGTAGGGATGTTCTTCCACTTTGTTCAAGCTATCCTTTCCCCTGATCCACATGCCTCGTTCTATGCACTCACTCAGGAAGCCTCTACACAAAAACTAACATCAATGTACAGCTGTCTCAACTTCTCCCTTTTGCAAGTACTCATAGCCCTCAGTGCATTTCTCTTTTTATCTTGGTGACAAATGTTTATGAAGATAACATACCTTTTTTTTTCTGTTAGTCTGCAAGCTGTTTGAGGGAGCAACTCAAGTCTTATTGTCCTCACTCAAGTCACTGCTGCAGATCAAACTGATTTGTTTCCATAAGATACAGGCTGCATGGAAGAGGCTATGAGTCCTGCCACAGCAACAAAGTGACCACAGGTAGCCCTGAAATGAAGAGATACACTACAGCACCTCGTGTCAGTGCTTCCCAATCTTCTGATCTAAACTGTACCTGACAAAAGCAACCTTCTTCAGATGTTTCACCTAGTCACTGATTTTCAAGATCCTCTCCCATAACAGTATCTTCTTTGTTTTCACTTTGTATCACCTCCTTCACCTCCAAAGCCAGTGGAAGAATTTTGCTAATTTCTTTTCTGGACCTTCTCATTCGTTCATCCATCCATCCATCCTTCCAATCATCCAATAATCACTTTTTCATCTGTCGTACAAGAGGCACTGTCCCAGACACTGATGATATAAAAGTAAATGGCATACCTTCTCAAACATGAGGGAAGTATTGAGGCAATTTAGTGTAGAAAATTCAACTCAATTCAGTTACAGTCGATGGAACAGAGAGTGTGAATATGAATAAAATATGGGTCTCCAGGAGCTTACATGACTAGTGAAGGAAACCAAACTTTAAAACAGTCTGAAAGTATGATATGGTGTTGAAATGCAGATCTCAGACAGAAGCAGAATCAAATGTGTACTCTATCACATGAGAGCTCTATGACCTAGTTAAGTTTCTCAACTGCTCTCATGCTCACTTTTTTTACTTGAAAAATGGGGGGTAATAGTGTCACACAATGTTGTTTTCAACATATAGCAAGATAATTGGATAAGGTGCTTATTACATAGCAACTATGTTTAGAACTCTTATGGTACTACTGACCTTGCAGTGTCACTGTGAGAAATAAATGGAAGAATGGATGAAAGCATCTAGCACACTGTAAGAGTTCAGGACTTACTAGACTCTCACTTTCCTCTTTTAGTAATTTACCTGGTCAGTGTAGATTCTGTATTATGGCCTCCAGAGGGAATACCTGAAGAATTCTATGGCCCCCTTATGATTTTCTCCCTCTATAGGTTTCTGCATACAGCAGTTCAATCCTGCTGTCATTTCAGACTCCCACATTATCATTAATTACCTGACAGTCTGAATCCTTACCAGAGAGTGGGACAAGACAATCTTTCCAACTCTGGGCAGGTCAAAATGCCACAAAGTAAGCACAAAGTGATCACAAAGTGATCCAGGGGAACCCCACCCATTGGACTCTACCCACAACATCACTGCCCTGACAGATTAAGAGCCTGCTAACAGGTAGCACATCACACCTACGTCCTTTACATAAGAGTTACAGAAGGAAGTAGAGGTTCACTCATGGAATGGAAATCGGAAGATGTGTGGTTCTGAATTTCTTTTAAACAAAACAAAGCCTGGCTCTTCAAGCATACCTTCATTCTTTTGTTCATCACATGGAATAACTTACTCGTCAAACATTTACTGTGGGTACACTATAGGCTTACACCTGTGCTAGGTGATGGTCAATCAGAGACGGACAAGGCACTATCTCAGCTCTCAAGAAATTCAGAATCTAGCAGAAAAGGAGAACATATGTTAAAATTCACTTAAGTGGTATATAAGAAGAATATATAAATTGCTGACTAGAGCTCCAGCTGGCCATTCCAGGAAAGGTTTCATGGAAGAGGTGACATTTATTTCATACTTTGGAGAATGAATAAGAGCAGAACCTGTTTTATTTAATAAACATTTACTGAGTGATCATTATACTGTCAATATGCTGAGTGTTGAGCTATAAACATTAATATGGCACTCTTAGAACTACCAAAGGAGCTCACAGCCTAGTAGCTGATCATGTAATATGTTTCAAAAGGAAAGGATTAGTCATCAAGGTGTGCAGGAACATGGCAGGTAGAGGAATGGTGAATAATTCAGGTTTGAGGGGAAAAGAGACTAGTTGGAGATGAGGTTGGTACCTGATTCAAAGAGTTTCTGTAAGTCATGTTATGGGACATAGCAGGGAATCTGGACCTAAGCTTTGTAGACAATGCATGACCATAAAGGTTTTTTCAGAAGTAGGATGAATCCTCATTGCTACCTCCATTCCCAGATGAGAGGTGAGTGATCTAGAGCTACTCCTCTATGTGGAGTTTATGAACCTGCAGCATCAGCATTGAGTGGAGCTGCTTAGTAATGCAGAGTCCCAGGCCCTGTTGGCTAGAATTCAAATTATCTTTATGACAGATATTTCTTTGCAGAGATACAACCCAAAGTGCTGCATGGGTCAGGGGAACACAATGACAGTACCCGTGGGTGGCTGCAGTGGTGAGAGGGGAGTGACAGAGGACCGAGATGAGACAGGATGGTACTGGTGCGAGGGAATATTTTTGGCAAAGGAATGGGGAGCTCTCTTGGGAGTGTCAGGGTCCTTGAGAAGGGTTGGGGACCATTTTTAAAAAGGTTTCCATGAGCTATGTTTTATGATTTCTCTAAACATTTATGAGTTAAGTAAATATTGAAATTTCTGTTCAGGATTGGCTTCTTTACATGCTTTGGTGCTCCAGCACTGAGGCAGATGTTTCCTTTTTTCATAGAATATCAAGGAAAAGGCACTTCTAAGGTTCCTATTTATTTGAATTTGGAGCTAGTTTGGTAAGGATGTCCTACTCCTCAGTGAGTGTTGACTCTCAGTGAACTCAGGCTTTTATAGAGTCTAAATCTAGGCTGGCCCCAGGACTTGTCCTTGACCAAGAGGACTCAGGAGGAGTGATGCTTTGTGACTTCCAAGACCAGGGTTGTAAGAAGCTTTTCAGCTTCTGCCTGGATCTCTTGGAATGCTTGTTTTTATGAAGTTTTATGCAATATTCATTCAATCTTTACCATCTCCCTATGAATTTTTGAATTAAACATGGAATATACAATATTCTAGAAACTATGTATACAATGAGGAACAAAACAAATAAGACTGCTATTCTCAGAGAGCTCATGGTTGATTCCCCCTATACCATCTCTCCTAAGCATCCTTTTTTACTTCCCTGTTCTGTTTTCTCATCCAGGCTGAGCAGGGCCTTAAGAACCCATACCTCAACTTGTACACAGGCAGCTGATGTTCTCTTTAACCCTGGCCTCTTCACCACCCAGTCCACTTGGCATGTCACCTCTCACCATCAAATTCATCATCTTAAAATCCCATTAAATCTTGTCCCTTTCTTATCAAGAATCCACAGTGAAACATCAGATGGGTCTATAGGATTCATAAAGAATAAGTAAAGTCAGAAGGGGTTGATTAAGAACCAATAGAATATCTTGAGGTTGGTTGTCAGTAAGGTTGGGATAGTGGTAATCATTCAGCATAAGAACTAAAAAGGTTAAGAGACAGAGTACAATGTCTGGATTTGATACAACAGAGTAGAGAAGTCCTGTGACGGCCAGGTCCAGATCTAGAGGGGAGCCCAGTGATATGTGGCTGAAGTTGAGTGGGGCCAAATTAAAATTTGGAGTATTTAGGAGGTGAGTTAACAAGATGCTGTGTTTGCCATCTACACAGACATAAGTCTTCATAAAAAACACCCTATCTGATAGCAAAACTTGGTGTATAGAGTAAGATTATGGATTGAGTACCAGGTATCACTGATGAATGTGGGAAAATGACAGCAAGGCAGTATATGATCTTGGAAGACATCTAAGATGGTAGAGTAGAATTAGGTTTCCAACAGGGTAGAGAAGTGATGATTTAGGAGAAGCTTTGGGGAACTAGAAAAATTTGAACCTCTTTATCCCAGGCCTGTGGTTAGTGGACATTAGTTCATTTGTTTCATGGTTTTTGTGACTCACTCTGTGTCAAGGACTGGATTGGAAGGTGGGAGAAAAAAGCAGCCTTCACTTAATGGTGTCCTGTTTTTCTTGATCATACTTATGGAATTTCAATTTCACAATTACTGTTTACATGGAAAAAAAATCAAGAACCACTTAGGGGAAAAAATTAAATAAATAAATATAAATAAATAAATAAATAAATAAATAAATAAATAAGCCTGCATATACCAAAAAAAAAAAAAAAAAAAGAACCACTCCAGGAAAATAAAGTAATTGCTATTATTGCTAAGTAATTGATTCCTAGTATTTTTAGTAACTAGTTATTAAGGTGGCCACTGTGTGATTTTGCTTTGTCCTATCACCTGTCAATTCTGCTGACATTTGAGTCTTCAATATTTCCACCCCCCCTTAGAGGGCAAATAATAGAAAAAAGAGTAAAGAAACAATGTTATTACATGTTTTCTATCCCTTGGTATGTTCCTTTCAGATCTCATCTAATTTGTTTCTCATAACATGCCTAAAACATGAGGAGCATGAGTCCCTGGGAGAGATATTGAAACACAGACCTCTCTGCCCAGCTCCAGGGATTCTGCCTTGGCAGGTCTGGGGTGAGGCGGAGAACATACATTTCTAACAAGTTTCTGGGTGATGGTGACACCTGGTCCTGTAACCTCACTTTGCAAACCACTGGAATATAGAATTCAAGGGATCTGGGTTTGATTCCTAGAACAAATCTAATTATGTAGCCATAGGCGAGGTATTAAACTTATTGACTCAATTTATTGGTAAAAGAGGAATATCAACAGTAACTTCTTCTGGAGATGGATGCAATGATTAAAAGAATTAATGCATTGTGGAATCGCTTTGTAAACTCAAAGGCTATAAAATATTAAAGTCCACATTAAGGGGACTAAAAAAATTATGTACCTGCCAATACATGCTTTTAAAAAGAAGGACCCAAATACCTTAAACTGTTGATAATAAAATATAGAGAGCTAATAAAAGTCTAAGAAAATAATAAAAAAAAGATTAAGAAAAAAAATATATAAGTATATAAAAATAAATAAAAATAAAAATAAAGTGGGAAATCCAAGAAGAAAATTCAATCATTACTTTTGCAAACTTTTTTCCCTAGTGGTCATCCACATTCTTGGCTAGTGATCCTGTTTTTTTTTTTTTTTAACTCCAAAGCCAGAAACAGGGGTTGAGCTGTGCTCATATCATATCACCCCAACTTGCTCTTCTGTGGTCAGATCTCTCTCTACCTCCCTATTATACTTTTGAGGACCCTTGTGATTACACTGGGTCCACCGTGGATAACCCACAATAACCTCCCCATCTCAAGGTCTCTAACTTAATCACATCTACAAATTCCTTTTTGCCAAGGTAATATGTTCTCAGGGCTCTGAGGATTAGAAGGTAGAGAGCCTTGGGTTTGGGGGAGGGGATTATTCTGCTCACATACCTGGGAAGTACTCCCTGACCCAAGATGGGGATGGGTACTCCTCTTGTGAATACCCGCAGATGCTGTTCTGAGCGCCTGTTGACTTGTCTGTCACATGGGTAGGCCAGGTGCTCCTTAAAGGCAAGCATATACCTTTTTTGCCACTGAGCTCACAGAGTCCAGCACCGTGCTGCCCAGCAAAAATATAACATGAGTGACATTCATTTTCTGAAATATTCTGTTGGCTAGGTTAGAAATAAAGTAAAAAGAAACTAGCGCAATAAATTTTAATGCTATATATGACTTAACTCAATATATCCAAATGTCATCCTTTCAACACATAATCAATACAAAAATGACTTATTTTAGTTTCAGGTGTACAACATAATGACTGGTTATTTGTATATATATTGAGAATTGATCACCAGAGTAAGTCAAGTAAGCATCCATCACCATACATCAGTATAGAGTTTTTTTTTCTTGTGATAAGGACTTTTAAGTTCAATCTCCTGAGAACTTTCCAATATGCAATCCAATATTATTAACTATAGTCACCACACTGTACATCAAATCCCCATGACTTATTTATTTTATGACTGGAACTTTGTACCTTTTGACCCCCTTAACCCATTTCTCCTGCCCCCACTCCCCACCTCTGGCAACTATCAATGTTTTCTGTGTCTGCGAGCCTGAGGCATTGTTGTTCTTGAATTCCTCAAATAAGTGAGATACTATGGTATTTGTCTTTATCTGTCTGACTTATTTCACTTACCAAAATGCCCTCAAAGTTCATCCACGTGTTGTAAATGCTAAGATTTCATTCCTTTCTATGGCTGAATAGTATTCCATTATATAAGTGTGTGTGTGTGTGTGTGTGTGTGTGTGTGTGTGTGAGTGAGTGTGTGTGTGTGTGTGTGTGTGTGTGTGTGTGTATCTCACATTTTCTTTATCCATCCACCCCTCAGTGGACCTTTAGGTTGTTTCCATATCATGGTTATTGAAAATAATTCTGCAACGATATGTGGGTGCATATATATTTTCGAATTGGCATTTTGTTTTCTTCAGATAAATACCCAGAGGTGGAACTACTATATTATATGGTAGTTCTATTTTATTTTTATATTTTGGGGAACCTCCATACTGTTTGCCATAGTGGCTACACCAATTTACATTACCAGCAAAAGGGCACAAGAGTTCCCTTTTCTCCACATCCTTGAAAACACTTATTATTTCTTGCATATAAATACTGCTTTAACTTCCCTCCATTTTAAAGTGGGATATCCAAAAGGAAAATTCAATTAATTTTAAGTGTGATTTATGTGTTAATTGAGAGGAGTAGGAATTAGGCACTGAAGTTAGATCCCAATTTTCTGGCTATAAATTCAATGATTTTTTTCCCATGATCCGTCAATAAACACACATAGGCTGAACATAAGTAGCTAATATGAAAATATTTTATTTTATTTACTGCCCTACCATTTATTTATTTGTTGTTTATACTTGACCAATTGAATGAAGACTTCTGTATGTTCAATCACTAACCTTCTCTCCTTATGGAGACTTAAGATTCATATAGTCAACTGCTGTACTTAATTCAATTGATTACTCTTAAATACTTCACACATATTGAAAAATAATTTGAAAAATTCAAATTCTTGATCCTCTTCCCCACTTCCATGCCTAGATTTCCCTGTCTCACTAATCCTACTCTCCTCTTAATTGCTCAACCCAAACAACTTCCTTTCACTCATAACTATTATTCATCCTTCAATCACCAAGGTCTTGCTACCACTGTATCTCCCCTAAAGCACTGTGAGTAGGCTACCAAATGGGGTCCATGCTGCTGCTTGTCCAAGGAGCAGCCAGAGCTGTTTTATATAAGTGTGCTGGGTGACGTTCCTCTCCTTAACAAACTTCACAAGCTTCCCACTGAAGTTAGAATACAATCCACATTCTTTCCTGCCGTCACCAGTCCCCGCCTCCTCACCAACTGCTTGCTGCACTCCTCTTGTACCGTTGCTCACCACATTTCCATCATTCTGCTTTTATTTCTCTTTTTGTTTGTCTTAACATATGATTTTTCACTGTTTTTTTAAGTATAATAGATAGATACAAAAGTATATACATGACGAATGTATATCTTATAAAGTAATAACACAGATGAACCTACCACAGTATTTAAGAAATAGAACCTTCCCTCTATGTGTGCCTCCACCTCCACATTGTTCATTCCCATTCCACCACCACTTTCAGGGGTAACAGTTTTCTAAATTTTTGTTTATAATTCCATTGCTAGAAAAAGTTTTTTATAATACACACACACACACACACACACACACACACACACACACATATACATATATGATATAACTGCTGTTTGCTTGGTTTTAAATTTTATAAAAAATGGTATCATATGGTATGTAATCTTCAGCAATTTACTTTTTACCTGAAACTTCATGTGCCTAAACTATATCCATTTTGTTGAAGTCACTATAAATCACTCATGTCCTTTGCCAGATATTATTCCATTATGCGAGTATACAACAACTCATTTTCTTATTGATGGACATTTGGACTGCTTCTACTTTGTTATTATGAACAATGCTGCTATAAACTTTTTCTGTACATATCTCATGGTGCATATAGGTGAGGGCTTGTGCCTAGAATTGGAATTGCTGGATTATAAAGAATGCAAATATTCTTTACAAAATGGAACCAAATTGTTTTCCAAATGGTTGTACCAATGTGTACCCTCATAGCAGTGTAGAAGTTCCCGTTGAACTCCATCTAGTTGGTATGATAGAATTCTTAATTTTGGCCAATTTACTCAGTGTGGTTGTAATTTACATTTCCCTGATTAATAATAGGTTTGGGCATCTTTTTTTTATGGTGGCAAAAAAACAGAACATGAAATCTACCCTCTTAACAAAATTTTAAGGTACAGTACAGTATCATTAATTATACATAATTGCTATACAGAAGATCTCTATAATTTTTCACCTTTCATTACTAAAAATCTATACTCATTGAACAGCCACTCCCCATTTTCCTCTCCATCCCGCTCCTGGCACCTGCCAGTCTCCTCTCTGCTCCTATGAACTTGACTAAATCAGATACCTCATAAACATGGAAACATGTAGTATTTGTCCCTTTGGGACTTATCTCATTTGCATAACATCCTCAAGATTCATCCATGTTGTCACATTTTGCAAATTTCCTTCATTTTTAAAGCCTCATCACATTCCATTGTATGTATAAACCACATTTTCTCTATCAATTTGTCCATTGATCGATGTAGGTTGTTTCTACATCTTGACTATTATATATAGTGCTGTGATGAATATGGGAGTTGATTTTTTTATAGTGACATGCTTTTATTCTTCTCTCACTTCCTTTCGTGGGTCTTCTAAAGCCCCTATGTGGTTGCCATGGAGCTGACATAAAACTTCTTGTAACAAAAAACAGCAAAAATTTCATACAAAAAACTATACTCTTTTATTGCTCCTCCCCCCACTCTTTATGTTATTGATGTCACAAATTACATATTTTATAGTGTGTATCCACTAACATATTTATATAGTTATTGTTTATACTTTAGTCTCTTAAATTCTATGCCTGAATTAAAAATGATTTATGTAATGATATTACAGTATTGCACTATTCTGTATCTGTCTGTATATTTACCTTTACCATCAGGCTTTACACTTCCAAATGCTTTTCTGTTTATGTTTAGTGTCCTTTTATTTAAACTTGAAGGACTCCTGTTAGCATTTCTTGTATGGGGGGAGGGCGGAGTCTAGTGTTGATGAATCCCTTTAGCTTTTGTTTTTCTGGGAAAGGCTTTATCTCACCTTTTTTTGGAAGGGCAGTTATGCCAGGTTAGGATTCTTGCCTGGCAGGTTTTTTAATTCCAATACTTTGAATATATCATCCCATTCCCTTCTGATATACAAGGTTTCTGCTGAGAAATCTGCCAGTCTTAGGGAAGTCTCACTGCAGGTGATGAATCACTTCTCTCTTTTTGCTTTTAAAAAAAATCTCTTATCAATAAATGGAAACAGATCCCATGCTCATGGATAGGAAGATTTAATATTGTCAAAATGGCCATCCTGCCTAAAGCAATCTACAGATTCAATGCAATCCCTATCAAAATACCAACAGCATTCTTCAACAAACTAGAGCAAATAGTTCTAAAATTCATATGGAACCACAAAAGACCCTGAATAGCCAAAGCAATCCTGAGAAGGAATAATAAAGTGGGGAGAATTACACTCCCTGACTTCAAGCTCTACTACAAAGTCACAGTAATCAAGACAATTTGGTACTGGCACAAGAACAGACCCATAGACCAATGGAACAGACTAGAGAGCCCAGATATAAACCCAAGCATATATGGTCAATTAATATATGATAAAGGAGCTATGGATATACAATGGGGAAATGACAGCCTCTTCAACAGCTGGTGTTGGCAAAACTGGGCAGCTACATGCAAGAGAATGAAACTGGATTATTGTCTAACGCCATACACAAAAGTAAACTCAAAATGGATGAAAGACCTGAATGTAAGTTATGAAACGATAAAACTCTTAGAAGAAAACACAGGCAAAAATCTCTTGAATATAAACATGAGCAACTTTTTCCTGAACACATCTCCTCGGCAAGGGAAACAAAATAAAAAATGAACAAATGGGACTACATCATGCTAAAAAGCTTTTGTACAGCAAAGGACACTATCAGCAGAACGAAAAGGCATCCTACATTATGGGAAAATATATTTGTAAATGACATATCTCACAAGGGGTTAACATCCAAAATACATAAAGAACTCATATGCCTCAACACCCAAAAAGCAAATAACCCTATTAAAAAATGGCTGGAGGATATGAACAGACCATTCTCCAAAGAAGAAATTCAGATGGCCAACAGGCACGTGAAAAGATGCTCCACATCGTTAATTATCAGGGAAATGCAAATTAAAACCACAATGAGATATCACCTCACACTGGTTAGGATGGCCAACATCCAAAAGACAAACAACAACAAATGTTGGTGAGGATGTGGAGAAAGGGGAACTCTCCTACACTGCTGGTGGGAATGTAAACTAGTTCAACCATTGTGGAAAGCAGTATGGAAGTTCCTCAAAAAACTAAAAATATAAATACCATTTGACCCAGGAATTCCACTCCTAGAAATTTACCCTAAGAATGCAGTTTCCCAGTCTCAAAAAGACATATGCACCTCTATGTTTATCGCAGCACTATTTACAATAGCCAAGAAATGGAAGCAACCTAAGTGTCCATCAGTAGATGAATGGATAAAGAAGATGTGATACATATATACAATGGAGTACTATTCAGCCATAAGAAGAAAACAAATCCTACCATTTGCAACAACATGGATGAAGCTGGACAGTATTATGCTCAGTGAAATAAGCCAGGCAGAGAAAGACAAGTACCAAATGATTTCACTCATCTGTGGAGCATACGAACAAAGCAAAAACAGAAGGAACACAACAGCAGACTCACAGAACCCAAGAATGGACTAACAGTTGCCAAAAGGAAAGGGACTGGGGAGGATGGGTGGGAAGGGAGGGAGAACGGGAATAAGGGGTTTTACGTTCAGCACACACAATGTAGTTGGGGGGGGGGCATGGGGAAGGCAGTATAGCACAGAGAAGACAAGTAGTGATTCTGTAGCATCTCACTGTGCTGATGGACAGTGACTGTAATGGGGTATGTGGTGGGGACTTGATAATGAAGGGAATTTAGTAACCATGATATTGCTCATGTAATTGTATATTAATGATATGAAAATAAATAAATAAATAAATATCTCTGTCTTTGGTATTTGACAATTTGATTATAACGGTCTCAGTGCAGACCTGTCTGGTTTCATCTTAGAGTCCTTTAGGCCTCTTGAGTGTGGATGTCTATTTCCTTCTCCAGATTTGGGAAGTTTTACCATTATTCTTTCAAATAAGTTTGCTCTCCTTTGTGTCTCTCCTCCTTCTATAACTCCTATAATGTGTGTATTAGTTGATTTCCTTGGCTCCTTTAAGTCTTTTGGCTTTGGCTTTCTTCACTCTCATTTCTTTCTCTTTTTTTTTTCTTTTTGTCCTCTCACTGGATAATTTCAAATGACCTCTCTTTGAGTTTGTTGATTGTTTCCTCTGCTTGATCAAGTGTAGTTGAACCTTTCAGTGAATTTTTCAATTAGTTATTGTTTTCTTCAGCTCCACAATTTCCATGTCTTTTTCACATATTCTATCTTTTTGTGGATTTTCTCTTTTTGTTTATGAATCATTTTTTCTTTTAACTCACTGGTCATCTTAATGATGACTATTTTGGACTTTTTGTCAGGTAATTCATATACATCTGGTTCTTGAGGGGTGGTTTCTGGAGATTTATTTTTTCCCTCAATTGGGCCACAGTCTCCTGCTTCTTCATGTGTCTTGTGTGTTGATGTTCCTGCATTTGAAGTAGTAGCCACTTCTCCTAGTCTTTACAGATTGGCTTCCTACAGGGAAAACTTCTTCATCAGTCAGCCCAGCTACATATGCTAGGGGCCTCTCAAACTATTTCTGTGGATGTTTTTTCTCTAGATGTCTGCTGAATTCCCAATCAGTGATTTGCTAATTTCCTTTTTCAGGAGCTTGTTAGCCTCTTGCTCTTCCTGGTGTCTGTCTATAGCACTGCAGGTTCTCCAAGCCACCTAGCTCTTATTCTAAGAGGGCCCCAGACTTCTAGGGTATGTTGGGTCTTGCCAGCACTCTGACTCAGATGAGACAGAAACCAGGTAAGCCCCCCGAAAAGCCGTATCATTGGATGTGCATTCCATTCTTCTCTTTCTTCTCTGAGGGAGAGGTTACCAAGCTACATCAGCTTCTGTCTGCTGTCCTATGGGTTCTTTGAGCAGCAGCAAGCTGCTCAGCTCACTTTTGTTCTCATGGGACCTCAGGCATCTAGACTCTGCCAGGTCCCATCAGTGCTCTCAGATAGGTGAGACAGACACCAAGCCCATAGGCAGTTCCCCCAAATCTGGAACATTGAATAAATGCTTCAACATTTGTCTTCCCCACGGAGATGATGGGAGTTGGGAGTTTTCTCCCCCTTATTCCATGCTGAGCTTAGGGGAGAGATGGTGGCAAGTGAATGCCATGAATTTTCCTATAGACTTCGATCTGGCTGATATCATGCTTGCCTGGAATGCAGGTGCCTTGTACCTGGTTTCTGGATTTCTCACAAAGGGAACTAGTCCATACATTGATGTTGAATTGGTGTCTCTGTTACAGGAAACAGGATCTGGGGCTTTGTATTCTGCCATCTTTCTGATGTCCAGGATTGAGCCTTTTTAAAATATGTTTATTCAGCCTTAATGTTCCTACTTCATCAAAAAGCCTATTTATGTCTTTTTAAAATTCACTTAATATATTAGGACTTCCATTTTCTCATCTATTAAATGCAGAAACAAACTTTTTGTTTTCCTCACATGGATTCTATAGGCGACTGAAATTTACTTTAAAACAATGGTTCCTGAACACCAATCCTTGAACAAGTGCCTAGTTAGTACAGTCTGAATTGAGGGCAGGTGGGACAGGAGAAGATAGTAAGATTCAAATTAGCCATCACTCTCAACCCAAATGTCAATCCAACACATCTGAAGTGGAGGTGAAGACTAATGTGACAAGAATTTATCTATATTTAAAGGTCTTTATGTGATTTTCCTACAGTCAGTGAAATGTGAACCTCACAGCTCTAAATGGATACAAATTATATCTAAGCGATAATACTATCAATACTATTGAGAAGGCAGAATTAACTGTAGTGCTTGCAGAAATAAATGTGAAGAGGCTATTGGAGACATTTTCTAAGGACACTACATATTTCTGCACAGGTATTGAAAAAATTGAAATCAGTGAGAAATATTTTTATGAATTTGTAGGATCGATGAATATGTACTTTCAATCTGTAGATTTTTTTAAAGCCATGAAATAATTTGCACCTAGCATAATTCTTGGCATGTGAAAAGTCCTCCAGAAATGTCAGCTAAATTAGTGAGTACAATATAAATATGTGGGAGCAGTTGTCTTTGAGATTAGCTAAGTGATACCACTGAAATTTAGCAACCTCTCCATCTTCAAGTCAACAGATACTTCCTGAATGCCTTACATGTACAAGGCTGTCTATTGGCCTCTTATGAATTCTTAAGGCATGGATCCAGGAGCTAATTAAAGAAGATAAACTGTCTGCCAAACAAAAAGCTATACAGAGTAAAAATAAGTGCCATGATAGAAGTTGGATAAAGAGCTCTGAACATCTAGAGAGAATCGGGATTAAAGATGGCGGTGTGAGACATGAGACAGAGGCTTCCTCCTAAAACCGCATGTAATATGAAAATATAACTAATGCAACTGCTCTTGAAAGAGCAACAGGAAAGAGGACTACACCAAACTGCATACACCTGGAGACAAGAGCAGACCTCACGGAAAAGGGTAACATACTAAAGCTGTGGTCCTGTGGGATCCAAGCCCTTCCCCCACCCCAGCTCACCAGCAGGAGGAAGAGGAACAGAGCAGGGAGGGAGTGGAGATCTGGGACTGCTGAATACCTAACTCTGGAGATCTGCTTTGGGAGCACAAACCTACATTTCATGGTGCTTGCATGATACTCTCATAATTAGGGGGTTGGAAAGCTAAGACAGGCAGAATTCCTGGAGAGACTAGGATTCCAGCTGCTTGTGAAAGCAGGGATCCATACCCAGCTGCTCGGGGACAAAAGAAAGGCGGACAGTCTGAGAGACTTCCTAACAAAGAAGCCCTTAGCAAGAGAGCTGCTAAAGGGGCAAGGATTGCACAGAGCTTACAGCTCAGGAGAAAGGACAGGTAGACAAAATTGTCCGGGTGCACTCTGCCCAGCAGATTGGGAGCTTTCACGATCTTCAGGTGCTCCAGCTTCCTGGCTGCCTACACATCTCCAAAAACCCCTTCCATGACAGGCAGACTACTGCGCCTTTCCCCTGGCCAGCCCAACCGGGACTGCAAACCGGGAAATCCTACCCTGGCGTTAGGCGAGCCAGAGGGAAGATCTGTCTACAGCAACTAGAAACGCAAAGCACAGAGGCTTATACCTGTGTGCTCGGCCCACTGGTTCAGGCAGTGGAGACAGGCATAGAAGCCAGGAAGCAGGAAACAGCTCTTTCCTCCCCCCAGGCACCAATACCACTCCCTTGCAACCCCTGACATTGCTTCAGGGGATGAGCAGCTCCAGAGAGTAGAGCTTCTGGGCACATATACAAATATGAAATGCCAAAGAAACCTGGTTCAGAGTAAAATTATTAATACAACTCCTGAGAAAGATTTAAATGATATTGACCTCATGACTCTCCCTGAAAGGGAGTTCAAAATAAAAATCATTAACATGCTCATAGAGGTACAGAAAGATATTCAAGAACTCAGGAATGAATTACGGTCTGAAATCCAATCATTGAAGAGCACAGTGGACGGTATTAAAAGCAGATTAGATATGGTGGAGGAGACGATAAATGAAATAGAAACTAGAGAAGAGGAATACAAAGAAGCTGAGGCACAGAGAGAAAAAAGGATCACTAAGAATGAAAGAATATTGAGAGAACTGTGTGACCAATCCAAACGGAACAATATTCACATAATAGGGGTACCAGAAGAAGAAGAGAGAGAAAAAGGGATAGAAAGTGTCTTTGAGGAGGTGATTGCTGAAAACTTCCCCAATTCTGGGGAAGGAGATAGTATCTCAGGCCATGGAGGTACACAGATCTCCCAACACAAGGGACCCAAGGAAGACAAAATCAAGACATATAGTAATTAAAATAACAAAGATCAAGGATAAGTACAGACTATTAAAAGCAGCCAGAGAGAGAAATAAGATCACATACAAAGGAAAACTCATCAGGCTATCATCAGACTTCTCAGCAGAAACCTTACAGGCCAGAAGTGAGTGGCATGATATATTTAATGCAATGAAGCAGAAGGGCCTTGAACCAAGATTACTTTATCCGGCAAGATTATTATTTAAATTTGAAGGAGGGATTCAACAATTCTCAGATAAGCAAAAGCTGAGAGAATTTACCTCCCACAAACCATCTCTACAGTGTATTTTGGAGGTACTGCTATAGATGGAAGTGTTCCTATGGTTTCATAGCTGTCATCCGAGGTAACAAAACCACAGTAAAGAAAGTAAAACAGCTAATTACTAAGAAAATGCAAAATTAAATTAACTATCCCCAAAGTCAATCAAGGGATAGACAAACAGTACAGAAAATGATACCTAATATATAGAGAATGGAGGAGGAAAAAAAGGAGGAGGAAAAAACAAAACAAAACAGAAAAAGAACCTTTAGATTATGTTTATAATAGCATATTAAGTGAGTTAAGTTAGACTCTTAGATAGTAAGGTATTTAACCTTGAACCTTTGGTAAGCACGAATCTGAAGCCTGCAATGCCAATAAGTACATACCTATCCATAATCACCCTAAATTTAAATGGACTGAATACACCAATCAAAAGACATAGAGTCACTGAACAGATAAAAAAACAAGACCCATCTACATGCTGCCTTCAAGAGACTTACTTTAAACCCAAAGACATACTAAAGTGAAAGGATGGAAAAAGACATTTCATGCAACTAATAGGGAGAAAAAAGCAGGAGTTGCAGTACTTATATCAGACAAAATAGAATTCAAAACAAAGAAAGTCACAAGAGACAAAGAAGGACATTACACAATGATAAAAAGGTCAATCCAACAACAAGATAAAACCATTATAAATATCTATGCACCCAACACAGGAATTCCTACATATGTGAAACAAATACTAACAGAATTAAAGGGGGAAATAGAATGCAATGCATTCATTCTAGGAGACTTCAACACACCACTCACTCTGAAGGACAGATCAACCAGACAGAAAATAAGTAAGGAGACAGAGGCACTGAACAACACATTAGAACAGATGGACCTAACAGACATCTACAGAACGCTACACCCAAAAGCAGCAGAATACACATTCTTCTCAAGTGCATACGGAATATTTTCAAAAAATAGATCATATACTAGGCCACAAAAAGAGCCTCGGTAAATTCAAAAAGATTGAAATTGTACCAACCAGCTTGTCAGACCACAAAGGAATGAAACTAGAAATAAATTACGCAAAGAAAATGAAAAATCCTACAAACACATGGAGGCTTCACAACATGCTCCTAAATAACTAATGGATCAATGACCAAATTAAAACAGAGATCAAGAAATATATGCAGACAAACGGCAACAATAATTCAACACTGCAAAATCTGTGGGATGCAGCAAAAGCCGTGCTAAGAGGAAAGTATATTGCAATACAGGCCTACCTTAGGAAAGAAGAACAATCCTATATAGGCAGTCTAAACTCACAATTAATGAAACTAGAAAAGAAGAACAAATGAGACCCAAAGTCAGTAGAAGGAGGGACATAATAAAGATTGGAGCATAAATAAATAAAATCAAAAAGAATAAAACAATGGAAAGGATCAATGAAAGCAAGAGCTGGTTCTTCGAGAAAATAAACAAAATAGATAAACCCCCAGCCAGACTTATCAAGAAAAAAAGAGAGTCTACTCACATGAACAGAATCAGAAATGAGAAAGGAACAATCACTACGGATAGCACAGAAATACAAAGAAGTTTTAGAGAATACTGTGAAAAATTATATGGTAACAAACTGGATAACCTAGAAGAAATGGACAACTTTCTAGAAACATACATCCTTCCAAGGCTGACCCAGAAAGAAACAGAAAATCTGAACAGACCAATCACTAGCAATGAAATTGAACTGGTAATCAAAAACCTACCTAAGAACAAAACGCCTGGACCAGATGGCTTCACCGCTGAATTTTATCAAACATTTAGTGAAGACCTAATACCCATCCTCCTTAAAGTTTTTCAGGGAGTAGAAGAAGAGGGAATACTTCCAAACTCATTCTATGAGGCCAGCATCACTAATACCAAAACCGGGCAAAGACACCACAAAAAAAGAAAACTACAGACCAATATCCCTGATGAACATAGATGCAAAAATACTCAACAAAATATTAGCAAACCGAATTCAAAAATATATCAAAAGGATCATCCATCATGACCAAGTAGGATTTATTCCAGGGCTGCAAGGATGGTTCAACATTCAAAAATCCATCAACATCATCTACCACATCAACAAAAAGAAGGACAAAAACCACATGATCATCTCCACAGATGCTGAAAAAGCATTCGACAAAATTCAACTTCCATTCATGATAAAAACTCTCAACAAAATGGGTATAGAAGGCAAGTACCTCAACATCATAAAGGCCATATATGACAAACCCACAGCCAACATTATACTTAACAGTGAGAAGCTGAAAGCTTTTCCTTTACAATCAGGAACAAGACAAGGACGCCCACTCTCCCCACTTCTATTCAACATAGTACTGGAGGACCTAGCCACAGCAATCAGACAACACAAAGAAATAAAAGGCATCCAGTTTGGCAAGGAAGAAGTTAAACTGTCCCTCTTTGCATATGACATGATATTGTACATAAAAAAACCCTAAATAATCTACTCCAAAACTACTAGATCTAATATCTCAATTCAGCAAAGTTGTGGGATACAAAATTAATATGCAGAAATCTGTGGCATTCCTATACACTAACAATGAACTAGCAGAGAGAAAAACCAGGAAAACAATTCCATTCACAGTTGCATCAAAAAGAAAAAATACCTAGGAATAAACCTAACCACGGAAGTGAAAGACCTATACTCTGAAAACTACAAGTCACTCATGAGAGAAATTAAAGAATATACCAATAAATGGAAACACATCTCATGCTCACGGTTAGGAAGAATTAGTATTGTCAAAATGGCCATCCTGCCTAAAGCCACCTACAGATTCAATGCAACTCCTATCAAAATACCAACAGCATTTTTCGATGAACTAGAGAAAATCATTTTAAAGTTCATATGGAACCACAAAAGACCCCGAATATCCAAAGCAATACTGAGAAGGAAGAATAAAGCTGGGGGATTATGCTCCCCAACTTCAAGCTTTACTATAAAGCCACAGTACTCAAGACAATTTGGTACTGGCACAAGAACAGACCCATAGACCAATGGAACAGACTAGAGAGCCCTGATATAAACCCAACCATATATGGTCAATTAATATATGATAAAGGAGCCATGGACATACAGTTGGGAAAAGACAGCCTCTTCAACAGCTGGTGTTGGCAAAACTGGACAGTTACATGCAAGAGAATGAAACTGGATTATTGTTTAACCCCATACACAAAAGTAACCTCGAAATGGATCAAGGACCTGAATGTAAGTCATGAAACCATAAAACTCTTAGAAGGCAACATAAGCAAAAATCTCCTGAATATAAGCATGAGCGACTTCTTCCTGAATGCATCTCCTTGAGCAAGGGAAACAAAAGCAAAAATGAACTCATGGGACTACATCAAACTAAAAAGTTTCTGTACCATAAAGGACACCATCAACAGAACAAAAAGGCATCCTACAGTATGGGAGAATATGTCTGTAAATGACATATCTCACAAGGGGTTAACAGCCAAAATATATAAAGAACTTACATGCCTCTACACCCAAAAAGCAAATAACCTGATTAAAAAATGGGCAGAGGATATGAAGAGACATTTCTTCAAAGAAGAAATTCAAATGGCCAACAGACACATGGAAAGATGCTCCACATCACTAATCATCAGGGAAATGCAAATTAAAACCACAATGAGATATCACCTCACACCAGTAAGGATGGCCACCATCCAAAAGACTAGGAACAACAAATGCTGGCGAGGATGCAGAGAAAGGGGAACCCTCCTACACTGCTGGTGGGAATGTAAGCTAGTTCAACCATTGTGGAAAGGAATATGGAGGTTCCCCAAAAATCTAAAAATACAAATACCATTTGACCCGGGAATCCCACTCCTTGGAATTTACCCAAAGAATACAGTTTCTCAGATTCAAAAAGACATATGCACCCCTCTGTTTATTGCAGCACTTTTTACAATAACAAAGATATGGAAGCAACCTAAGTGTCCATCAGTAGATGAATGGATAAAGAAGAGGTGGTACATAGACACAATGAAATACTATTCAGCCATAAGAAGGAAAAAAATCCTGCCATTTGCAGCAACATGGATGGAGCTGGAGGATATTATGCTCAGTGAAATAAGCCAGGCGGAGAAAGACAAGTGCCAAATGATTTCCCTCATTTGTGGAGTATAACAACAAAGCAAAACCGAAGGAACAAAATAGCAGCACACTCAGAGACTCCAAGAAGGAACTAGTGGTAACCAAAGGGGAGGGTGTGGGAGGGTAGGAGAAGGGTATTGTGGGGTATTATGTTTAGTACACATGGTGTGGGGGATCATGGGGAAAACAGTTTAGCACAGAGAAGGCAAACAGTGAATCTGTGTCATCCCACTGCACTGATGGACAGTGACTGAATTGGGGTATGAGTGGGGACTTGATAATATGGGTAAATGTAGTAACCACATTGTTTTTTCATGTGAAACCTTCATAAGAGTGTATATCAATAATACCTTAATAAAATAAAAAATAAAAAAAATAAAAAAGAATAAGAGGAAGGGAAAATAAACAAACAGCCCTGAAACAAATAAGCCCTTAGAATAAAAATTAGCAAAATGCTAATAAATATTGGAGTTGGTTGGTAGGAAAAAAAAAAGAGCTGTGAACATCTAGAGGAAGACAAGATCACATCTGACTGGTGGATCAAGGAAAGCTTCCTGAAAGAGGCAGCATTGGAGGAGGCATTTGAAGATGAGGAATTTGGGCAGAGATGGAGGTTGAGAGGGCATTAGAGGATGATCATGGAGAATTAGCTAAAATACACAAGTAACACATAGGGAAACAGGAAGGCGTATCTAACGGCAGATACATCTGACTTGAGATAAACAGAATTAATACTACTAGAAAGGTGAAGAAAAATTTGACTGGGGGGACATGTTAGTGTAATGACACAAAATAGATGGACCCTCAAATTGGGAAATCTGAGGGGAATTTAATAAAGATGTAATTTACAAAGGTGTGGCCAGGGAATAGGCAGTACATTGGGGCCCATAACATCTGAGGCTCCACTGCCCCCTCCCTCTTCACTCCATGGACTTGAAAGGCCATGAGAAGAGTGGTTTTCCAGAGCCAGAGAAAGAGGTACAGGGAGAGGGAGAGAGAGAATGAGAACTAACGTTTCCTTCTAGGAACTGATGTGGGGAAATAAATGCCACAGCTTCATCATGTCCTCGCCTGTCCTCCCTGCCCCCACCCCCAATGCCAGTCTCCTGCTGGTGCTTCCCTTTGGCTGAAGCCAGAGGACACATGTGCACATCTACAGAGCCCGTCCTTAGGCTGTTGCCTAAAATGACCACAGTGTGGGAACATGCCCCTAATTCTTACCATTTCATTATTAGTCCATGCCTGTTTCTTCCAGAATGGCTCACAAAATTTCCCTCATTATATGTCACGCATTTTTGTCTTTTGCTCTTTAAAATACTTTCCATCATAATGATTTTCACGAAGAATGACCATGCTTAAAATAAACTTGTGCATTATTGGCCGCTGTGTGTGTACTTGTAGCCTCCTTTCCAGTCGTATGAAATCTCACAGCATTTCCTCATGACAACAAAGGGGAGGTAATTATAGCCCTCCACTCAGGCCCATGAGCATGAAGCATTTTAGATTATGGGATCATTGGATGCATATGGCAATGAGCAGAATGTCTTCTTTATAGATGAGAGAAACAAAAAACACCTCTTGGGAATCAGCAAGAATATGAATAATCCAAAGTCCCATTCACATGTCAAATTAACTAGGATACTAATGATTTCTGATGTGACAGGAGGTTGTAGTCTCCACCATGAACGTCATGAACTATTTTTCTTAGAGCAAATCATTTAGTTTGCATGAGACTTTTAGTGGCTATGGTCTTAGAGAACGCAACAACTTTTCCTCTACTTCTTTTCATTGACAGACTCTGTTAACCAAAGCACAGAAATGGACACATAACCTAGGGTGAACCAGTCATATAATGAATGTCTCATCCCACAGCCACAGTGACCTGTGGGCCTCGTCATTTTTTTAAGTAAAAGCAGATGGGAAACATTTATCTATTGCATTGCTTGCCTCTAAGGCTGTAAGACTGTGACTGAAGCTACCAGCCACATGTCATGTTTCATGTGGACAGAGGAAAATACTTGAGAGGTCACAGCCATGTCCAGAGGACAGGATAGAGCAAGCAGGCCAGGGGGGCGAGGCCTGGCTCTGCCCCTAAGTTCCCCGAGTCAGGATTGGTGGCTGCCCTGCATCCCACCTTCAGATTCCAGGATCCACCAAAGTGTCCTTCCTGTTAATCTCTTTGGCTTAGCCTGTTTGGAGTGGAGTTTCTGACACTTTGAATGGAAAGAGTCCTGCCTAGTGCCACACAGATCCTGCCAGGCCTGTGCCAGTCTATGGTGTTGCTCTTGCTTGTCTGAAAGTCCACTCAGAAGTTTTGCAGCTCCCTCCCCACCTTCCTTCCTTCCTTCAGGTCTGGACTCAAACATTACTTTCCCAGTGAGGCCGCCCTTGGTGTTTTCTCTGAACTATGCTCATTACTTTTTACCATACTTCCCTTATCAATACCTACTATACCACATAGTTTACTTAATGATCTTGTTGATCTTCCCCTTCCTCGACTAGTAAATAGATAGGATGTTTGACTGTCACCTGCATATCCCTAGTGCCTAGAAGAGGCACAGACATAGCTATCATAGATTAATAAATCTTTGTTAAATAAGTGAATGAATGAATATTAAACACCTTCTGCTTGCCAGACACTATGCTCAGAGCTTATCATGTGGAATTTTATGTAATTCATTTATTCTTTGCATTTTTAGGTGAAGATGATATCTTGGAAGTTACACATCCTATTGATGTCATGAAGCCATGAAGACTGTCACCTCCGTGAGGGCACAGGCCACGTCCACCTTTGTCAGCACTACCTAATGCCCATTACCTAATGTAGTGCCTTAAGCCTGGAATATATGTAAATATACCTTATATCTTAAATACAGGAATATGAAATATATCTTATATCTTAAACATAGCCACACTCCTGTTAAGCCATGAGTCTGTCACAACCTCATGAATGCAGCAAACTCTATAGCTGTCAAGGCTTCCCTTTTGGGGTTGGCTATTGGACAGTTTGAGCAAAATGTGGTACCTATTCTCAGCTATTACACTGGATGGACTCTCTATCTACCTGTCTTGTTCTTGCTTCTTTTCTTCCCCATTCTTCAGTCTCATTGCTGTGTCCTTGTAAGCCACCTTGAATCCTTTCTGGTACAAGGCAGAGAATATGTTAATTAATTCACAGACTCATTTAATTCTCAGAGCTGAGTGAGGTAGGTATTAGTTCCCTCATTACATGAGAGAAGAAACTGAGCCTCAGAGATATTAAGCAATTTGTCCAAGGTCACCCAACTGGTAAGTGTCAGCATCAGGATTCAGATCCAAGACAATCTATCTCCACAGCAGGTGCTCCCCCACCCTTCTGAAGATCTGTGATGTCTCAGGGCTGCTTTGAACGGAGGACTAGTGGAAATGCTACTGGACAAGGAGACAAGAGCCTGGGCATCAATTCCAGGCTTCTCTGTTTTTAGAACAGTATAACCTTGGACTGTTACGTATTTTCTAAATCTCAGTTTTCCCGTTATTCTTTGGGAATGGTAATTCATGTCCCTTCCATACTGTCCGAGTTCCATCTATGCATGTCCACTGAGGAAGGGACCCGGTCTGATGGAATGCCAGTACAAGGGCCCTGATTCTGAACTGGAAAACCACATCCAAAAGACAGCTCTCTTTTACCTACTATCATTTGCTGTGTACGTAAGTGAAGTTTGATAGTGATTATGAACTTTGTTTGACATGATTCTAGTTGCTTTCTATGTCAGGGACTTAAAAATACCAGTATCTCTTAACATTGGGAGTCTTAGGGCATAAGGGAAAGAGAAAGCGCTTTGGACTTAGACATACTTTGGGTAACGTCTGATGCATTCTGTGATTTTGACTTACTTAAACTGCCTGAATTTTACCTCTTCTATAAATCAAGATGTACACAAAAACTAGTCACAATGTTTACTGTCTGGGTATTCAGTTTGAATGCACTTGAAAATAAAGCCTTTAAGAATCGACCCATGCTCATAGTCACTAATTTTTTTTGGCGATGTCCTTTCTCTCCTCAAGTTTCTTTTGCAAAGGTCATACTATTCTTAGGACCCCTTAGGAGTTGGGCAGTTTCTTGCAGAAACAAAGATTGAGGATATTTAATTCGAGCAAGGTGTTACAAATATTCTTCGCCAACATCTAAGCCTCTGAGGGAGCTTATGTGGAACTGAGGCCAAAGCTTGCATCCTTGTGTCTTTCATTTATTCATTCAGTCATTCCACAATCTAGCTGAGGGTCTGCCTGTGCCAGTCACCAGGTCAGAATGAAAAAAAATAAAAATAAAGGCATGCTTTAGAGAGGCTCACATTCTAGGGACAGACAAAGTCAGACTGATAAGAAATTGTGTTAGTGGTGGCATGACAGGATAGATAGGGTCTTCCAGGGTGCAGAAAAGATGCAGTTGGAGAAAAATAATCTGAGGCACCCTTTAGCACCACAGTGCCTTTAAGCATGGGTCTGGGCCTGGTTTCTGACCAGAGCATTTTGCTATCTGTGTGTGTGTTGGGAGGACTCTTGATCTTTCAGACGGTCCCACCAGTGGGTGCACTCCCTGGCCACTGTCTTCAGAACGAAGCCATGTGATTCATCTGGCCTTGGTGCTGTGTCAGTTTCTTAATGGTCCTAATTGTCTTGTTATCTCCTTTGAAATAATAAAGCTTTTAATATTTCACGTTCCCTCGGGGGGTCGGGGAAACTGTTTTCATAGAACCATTACTGTTTCTGTCTTTTGTATTAAAGGAAAAAGAAGATAGAGACATTGTTCCACACCACTGAGGCAGCAGACACACTACAGCTACACGAGTTCTGTGACGGGACCGTTAGAACCCTAGGTCTGCTCTAGTCCTGCCCCTCATTTTCAGCAGATAGCACCTGAGATCAGGAAAGGGGAATGACTCAATTGGGGTCCCCTGACTTCTGCTTCCCATCACCCAGTCCATTTTCTCTGAAACTCCAGGGCTCAACACAGCTGCTCTCAGCAAGCACTGTGTCTACAGTGATCAATGGTCCTCATCTTGCCCATTCCACTCTTTTCTTGTTACTTACACTGAACACGTAGGAGATACTAGGCACTAATATAGCTGCTTTATGTAGTTTCCTTTTGATCACAAAGGTACCTTTGGGACTTGCTGGAATAATGTAATTGTAATGGAATAATTTAAAGAAGCCATACTGAAGAGCCCAATGATATGTCCTTAGACTAATGAATATGTTTGGTGACCCAAGAGAAGGCTGCAGACAGAGATGCCATGGAGCATACAAATTCTCACCCCATCTGGCCGCTGAGCCTTGGATTCAAATGCCAGCTGGGCAGTCTCATCTCCACTCTTTACCTAATAAAAGCGGCATGATCTACTTGGCGAAACCAAAAGCACTCTAGATATTTGACTTACTCCAATATTGAATATGTTTTCATGTGTGGGTAATATAATCTTTAATCACCCCTATTCTAATTGATAGGTATACCTACTTGGGAAGGGTATATGGTATTCCCAAATCTACACAAAAGCAAAGGACAGTGCAAATTCAATCCCAGCTTTTAGCCTTTTTTTTTCTCCCTGTATCATGAAGAAAAAAAAGAAGAGGGTACAGCCGAAGCTGCCTTCTTTTAGCCACTCATTTAATTTCTCTGAACCTTTTAATAGAATTATTTTTCTATTAAAAAAAGGATATTATTGTCTTTGTTTACTTTACACTAAAAATAAAGTTAGTGGAAATGGAAATGATGCTTTGTACGTTTAAAGCATAACTTTTCTTCTAATATTTATAAAAGAAAATCAATTTATATTTTTACTAGAAAAGAGAGGCAGGATCTAATACTTTAAATCAAAGATTGAGTCTCAAAATGCTTATACTGACACTTTGGGAATAAATTAGAGCCCAGAATCAAAGATAAATGGAAAGCATTTACAAGCTACATGATCTGGAAAATGGGAAGAGAGTTGTTTTTTAAGATGAGGGAAAGAAACAACTGACTGAATAAGTAGAAAACAGAAATGAAAATGGCACGTTAACAGCACGTTGCAGAAAACAGGGACACTGGTAAATGGAGGAGGATTATTTTTTTCTTTTAACATAGCCTCAATGGTCCGATGTAAAGGAGAAGGGGCTGGCTGTTAAGAAAGGCAGCAGAGCCACTGATTAGTAAAAGCACAAACAATAACAAAATCACATTATTTTGCATTGGAAATTCAGAGTCAAAAAGGACTCCAGATGCAGAACCAAACTGATGGTGGCAAATGAACTTGCTCAGAAAGAAGGAGAAAAAACGATTGCTTCCATCACTGCTGACAAACCAGACCCAACAGGAAACCCACAGACCCCTTCCTTCCTTTTAGGTATGTTGTAGACTTCAGTTTCCATTCAAACACCTTCAAGCCTTTCTCTGTGGCTGTTTTTCCTGAGTTGTCTTCTCTGATTGAGCTAGCCTAGAGTCAGGACACCTGGATTTTATTTAATCCCAGCTCTGCAACTAGCAATCTGTGTGACTCAGGCAAGTCATATACTACTCTGAGACTTGCATGCATCTGTACGGTAGGAATTCTAGCACCTTCCTATTTATACCTCGATATTTTGAGAGTTTTGAGAGTCAAGAAGGATGCAATAGGTATAATCATTCAAAGCAGGGATTCTATAGCAAGGCTGTCAACTGTGTGGCCCTGAGCAAGTGGCATAAAAATCTCTGGCCTCAGTTTCTTTATCTGTAAATTGGGGATAACTTGTATCTATATCACTGATTTGTTACAGGGATTGACTGAGTTAATACAGGTAAATTGCTTAGAACAGTGTCTGATACATATTAAACAAATAAGAGTATTAATTGTCCGCAGAAATGTGAAAAAAATTTAAACTTACTAAAAGGCCTGTAGAGCATGAGGCAGTGAGGAGAAACAAATATTCCTCACATTAGTGATCTTTGATATATACCAGCATCACTAAGGAAACCACACTGAGCTCCTGGGTATCACCAGATAATCAAGGAATGAATTCCTGAGAGAGGAAGAAAGAAGAAAAACAGAAAACTGGAGAATGTGAGAGGAAAAAGGAAAAGTTACCTAAAAAATGTTAAATCAGAATTGGCACCTGGCAGAGTCTTATTTTTCTTCTAAAACCCAGCTCAGGCATCCTTCCTGAAAGAAGCATTGTGAAGGAAAGGAAAAAGAAAAGAGTAGAATACAGTTTAGGCTGCGATATCAGACTGCCTGGGTTTATATCCTCAGCGATGCCATGGACAAGCTGTGTGGCCTTAGGCAAGTGACTTGACCTAACTGTGAGACTATTTACTCTTCTGTAAAGTGGGGATGATAACAAATATTTCCCTCAAAAGATTTCATGAGGAGCAAATAACTATCTAAGACATTGAGAACACCGTCAAGCACTTACCACACAGCAATGGTCCGTCAGTACTACTCCCGAGCCCTGAAATATGCCGAGCGATGTTCATGGTTCTGTGCAGGTAAACTATTAAAAGTCTCAGTAGAACTAGCTGAAGATTGTGGAGCTCATGGGTATTAAGTGATTTGCTTTAGAACCTTCAGCTCATGAGACACAGAGCTAGGATTGGAATGCAGCCCTTTCTGGTTCCCGAGGCCCATGCTGCACAGCCTACTAAACAAATTGCCAAGTGCAAATCACACTCATCCCACTGCACAGTGCATCGCTTCATGCCCCCAAACAGAACTTTTGCACACATTAAAGAAAGGCAGCATTTTACATAAGCCCAAATTTAATTCTTTTAAAGCCAAATGTGAACAGCTAATACAAATGTTAGTGACTAGGGTTATTAAAGGCAGGGTACTTTATGTGCATCTCATAATCTGCACCACCAGCTTCACTGCTGTTGTCATTAGTATATTACTGATTACCTGTTATGTGTCTGGTGCTGCACTGCATGTCTATCTGTGCTTCTCAAACTTTAAACTGAGTGACATTCACCTGGAGCTCTTGTTAAAGTGCAGATTCTGATTCAGCAGGTCTGGGAAGAGCCTGAGAATCTACATTTATAATCAGCTCTCAGCTGATACTACAGCTGTGGCTGTATAAACCTTACTGAGAGAAGCCAGACTTTATAGGATTTTCTTATTCAATCCTCACATTAGTGCTATTGTAAGAATGTTCCAGGAACTGTTATGCTCATTTTACTGAAGAAGAGACTGAGGCTCCAAGAATTTTTGTGCCTTGCCTCAAGATACAGCAAACAGGAGACAGAACCAGAATTCAATCTATCATCTCTCTGGGTCCAACGACATTTAAAAACCTTCTCTCAAACACATTGTAGAGTACATGTGATCTGCTTCATGACCCAGCACTTAAAGTTTTTCACATTTATTTTAGAAATCGAATGCCTTCCATTAGCCAAGTGTTCATATGTATTAAAAAAAACTAACTGGACATCAAAAGATGATAAAAGCAATCTAGTAGGAAGGAAGAGGAATAAACAAGCACCTAAAACATAATAATATGAAGATGATCAATTCTGGCAAGGGCCTAAGAAACCAAGAACTTTAATACAATCAAATTGGAGTTTCAACTGGTACAGCCTTTCTGCTGGTCAAGGTGGTTGTATATTAAAATTCAAAATTAGCATATAGATTTATAGAGCAATTTCCTTTTAAGACGTTTATCCTAGAAAAAAATAGACAAGTAAAGAAAAGTGTATATAAGGATGGTCATTGTAATATTATTTAAGAATAGTGGGTAACTGAGTACTGAATAATTGAATATGGTTGAATAATTGAATTCAATATCCATTGAAATAAAATTAGGTAAGTTATTGTGTATCCATACTATGGAAAACTATAGGTCTATTTAGAAAAATAAATTAAATTTATATGAAAGTACCTGGTAATTATCCATAGTGTATTTTTATATGGAAAAATAAAGCATGTGTCTGAACAATATGTTTGGAAAGACTCCTCGTGTAACGAATTCTTAATAACTGGAAAAACTGGGATATGTAAAGTTGCTTTATGTACATGGTGCTTGTCAGGGGGTGGGATAAATATAAAGGCTTTCCCTTTCTTCCTTATGTAGTTACATTCACAATTTTACCAAGTGAATATACTGTTTGTATAATTAGCCATAACTACAAGATCTTGCCATTGTAGAAAGAAACATTCACTGTCAGATATATTATAGTACAGGGGTTCAGACTGTTACAGATATATTATAGTACAGGGGTTCAGACTGTTACAGATATATTATAGTACAGGGGTTCAGACTGTTACTGCACCTGAGAAGCAGGAACTCCTCTCTCTGCCTTACTAGGTTTGGGAAGCTCCACAAAGAGGTGACCTTCCAATGAGAGCTAGAAGGTTGAGCAGTTTTTTCTCAGAAAGCAAAGAAAGAAAGAAACACACAAAATAGGAGGGACAAGTTAGGCAACTCACTGTGACTTAGTGACACCAAAATGAATAAATCTGGGTCCAATCTGCCCTCAAGGAGCTCCCAACCACTATGAGAAGACAATTCACAACTCAAAGTAAAACAATGTAGGCATTTAGAAGGGAGATTCAATTTGAACATGAAATTTTGTGGGGAAGAAGATTTAGTTCTTTCTACAGGGGTTCTCAGTGTTTCCCCAACTTCAACACATCTGAATAATAGGACACATTATATCATAATGGTGGCACAGAAGGGTAGTAATCCATAAAGTAATTGGGGGCTGGGTGTGTAAGTTTCCTAGTAATAAGTCCTGGCCCAGAAAGGCACCTTAGAAGGGAATGTTGAGGGGCCTTGAGTAATCAAGATTGGCTGCAAAAGTACTTGGTTTGGGAAGCTTTAGAGCGCCTATGCTGAGTGCAAGCTTAACATCAGTTTCCTCCCCAAGACTAGATCCCTTTCCAAGAGTGGCCATGAATAATGCGTAAGACATCCTCCTTTTGATTTCCTACACTATGAACCAATTTTATTCAAATATGCAAATAATATAAAACAAAAGTAATTTTAAAACGAAAATGTTAAATCAGTCACCTTCCACTAATTTAACTTCACATACTCTGTATTGATGATTAAGTCTTTATCCGTAAGCATATACCTTTTTAAAATGTAATAATAACACATATATACTCTGTTAATTCATTTTTATTACTTAACCTTACAGGTACCAATTTTTCCATGTAAATACATAGTCAATAATTGAAATTTTAATGATATTATATTCTATTGCATTGATGTACCATAATTTATTTACCCAGTTATCAAGCATAGAAACTGCATGGAATAACATGGCTTATATCTTCTTTTTACGTATATTTAAAAAAATTATTTAAAATAAATTCCCCAGAGATAGGTAAGTCAAAGATTACGAATGCCATTTTCTCCCAAAAGGGCCAAATTTCCATGACGACTCACCCTCACCATGTGTCTGTGTAGTTTCATCACAATGTCACTAGCACTTGGAATTATTGCTTTTAAACAAAACATTTCCTAATACTAAAGAATGTAAAACTGAAATTGCCATGGTGTGATTTTTAAGACCCTCAACTGTAAGTGCTATTGAATCTTCTGTTCTGTTTTAGTGGAGAGGGTATGAAAATTTACTGTATTACAGGCGTCTACATCATGTGTGCTTGGGCCAATTGTTTAATTTCTCTATTGTTCATTACTCATAGAATTCTCTATTGTTTATTATTGTTTATTATTCATAGGGATAATAATAGTGTTTAACTGGTACTGTTGTGAGGATTAAATGTGAAGCACCTAGAATGGTATCTGGTACGAAATAATCACTCAACTTATTGTTTGAGCTACATGTTACTGTTTTGTGGTTACTAGTTGGACAAATAAGGTATTCTGTTTTAATAGAAGCAGAGAAGTGGGATATCTATTTTTTGTTATGAGAATTGATCGTTCAAGTCATTTGGGATTAAATATTTTTTCTAATTTATTTACATATATGCCTTTACATAGATGCTATTTATGTATTTACATACCAGTGCTTTACTTAATATCAAGGCCACATAACCACTTATTGATGTCTAATTTTGAGGAGGTATTCATCTCTTTTTATTTCCATTTCTTCGTGCACCAAATACAAGAATGGACATACTTACAAGACTTTTGTGAGGATTTGAAATAATATACATAATTAGAGAAAATTTAATCCTCTTAGAGTCTAATATAAGAATTACTGTAGAAAGAGGATCGATTCTTTGTTCAGAAATTGCCATAATAAGCCCACTTGAGATGGGCTTCAAGGCTTTAAAGAAGAAAAGGAAACCACTGTTCATGAGATAAGGAAGGAATTTTTTCCTGAAAAGGAGAGTGGAGAGTAATGGGCTGGGGGGAGGGGTTGCACAAAGATGACAGAAGCTCTGCCATGACATCCTGTGTCCCCTTCGGACACCACAAATTCTCACTGAAGTCCCAGTACTCAAAACATCTGTGGAGTGAGTTCATTTTAGGAGGAAAGACTGAATTTGACATGGACAGTAAAAAGGGAGCCCCAGGGAAACTCAGGACCTAGAACTTAGTAAGGAGGCATGAGGGGAGGGATGACACAAAATTAATGGGATTCCTCTCATTAAGGTTTTGGTCATCCAAAAGCCATGGAATTAGGGAGATCTTAAAGTGCAAGGACGCCCCAGTTAGCATTAGGATTATATGGATATAAATGCCTGGTGCATAAGAGTTAATTGCCTAATAAATTGTAGCATAATTTTTAACAACATAAACGTTTTGATTATGGTTTACAGTTGATTATATGCATCTGCACATAAATCATCTCATTTCATCTTCTTAATAATTTCCTTTGGCAAACTTGAGAAGTCCTTTTCTCAATCTGTTGTTTTCCCTTTTATTTCATTGTGTATACATTTTAAATCGTATATAATTGAATATGTCAGTCTTCCCCTATGTGATTTCTTCTATTGATTTTAAACTTTAGAAAGCCATTATTCCTCTAAGAAAATGGTAAATACACAATTGTATCTCCTGCCACCCATCTGATGATTCTGTCTTTTTTTTTTCTCTACGTGGTACATTCATGAAAGCAAATATATGTGGAAAACAGATTGTACATAGTGAACTTGTATGGAATTTTATAATAGCTGGGTACCCACAATGACCTTGTGAGGTAGCATTTACTGTATCCATTTATTGTACCCAAATGTTGGAAAATAATTCCCACATATACTGAGCTCCCACTTCCTACAAAGCTCTCTTTTAAGCCCTTTGCAGTTTATCTCTACAACAACCCTATCACAAAGTAGGGTCATTAACCCTCCATTCATGTATGAGGAAATGAAGGCAGAGAGCAGGTATGTCCCATAGCTGAGGTCACAGAAATAGCAGGGGACAGAGTGGAAATTCATACCCTGCCCATCTGATCTTGGACCTACTTGATTAACCACTACCTAATAGAGAAGACCCTGCAGCTCAGACAGGTTGAGTCAGTTACACAGCTATTAGGTGGCTCTGTCTAACGGGACAGTCCAAGTTATTTTTACAAGTATACTCTCTGCCTGAGTCCCTCCCCCTCTCAGACTGAACAGTGAAGATGGCAGTGCCATTAGTACTCAGACATCCTGCTAATTGCACTCAGCTTTTTGAGCTGTGTATATAAACCGATCTATAAGGCAAGAGTGGGCAATATACTCAGAAAAGCAGGAGCTTCACGGAGTGCAAATATGCCTCTCATGCTATTTCCACTGAGGGGTTTATATGGCTGGTAAAAATTAAACGGGTCTGCGATAAATTGACCATGAGATTAAGCAATTTTCAAGGGAATAGTGAGAGGAAGAACAAAAATGATTAAGAAAATGGGAATAACTGGGTGAGACGAGATTAAAGGAATTAACTGTGTAGAGCTAAGCTCGGTGAAGGCGGAAGGAACACTCAAACGCCCACAAACAGGCATGCACAGGAAGGTCGATGGTCACTCCAAGGGGTGGGAGGGCAAGAATTGTTTTCTATGGTTTAGGCATCACCCCAGTTAAACAATAAGTTAATAGGGAAAGAAGCAAAATTACTAGATCACTAAACAGCATTGACATGACAACCAGGTCATATAACAAAGGACAAGCAGCCAGTGATGGGCTGGGAAAAAAGAGAGTTTGGGGTGCTCTCTCTTCAGTGAGATGGTCAATTCTGCCAGGCCAGAAGGCCTCTCTTCTCTTATGCGTGAGCCCAAGTGGTCTCTCTTCCCCCTCTTCCACTGTGTGCCCTGTCACTGTCCACGCTCCAGACGCATGATCCAGTTTCTTGATCAAGCCTAGCACAAACCTCCTTTGGGGACTTCCCACATGTTGGTCACTCCTCCTAAAATAATAGTCGTCACCATCGTCAGCACCATTGTCATTGTCACGTCCACCTTTCCCTCATTTATTTCCCACAACTCTATATGACAGGTTTTATTATTGCTCCCTTTTTACAGATATGGAAACGGAAGCACAGAAAGTTTAATAGCTTACTCCATCCCAGACAACTAGATTGTTTTTCCTCCATTGCTTTCTTCCTCCTCCCAATTCTTACTCACTTTTTCAATCTCAGCTTTAAGATCACTTCCTTAAGGAAAACAACTCTGACCACCATATCCTAATGCCTCAGACTCTCAAAGCAGCTCTCACATAATTATCATGGCATACACATACATTTCTATTTGGTTAGCATTTTTTCCTTCAGGTTGTAAGCTCCATGAGAGAAGACACAGTTATGTGTTAGGTGAAATGCCTGCCATATAATAGGTGCTTAACAAGTATTTATTGAATGACTGGATGTGAATGACTGAATAATAACTTAAACAATAGAGAGGATGACCCTTTTCTATGGTCAGATCTGGCTTCTATACTATAAAAAGAATACACACACACAACAAGAACGCATATATACATTATGGCAATATAATTATATATATATTTATAAACATGTAATATAATTACATGTGTGATAAATATATATATAATATACATATAATTATACATATTATTGCAATATATACATACATGGCGATGGGTAAGTGTTCAGAGGAAATTATTAGTTATCTAGGGATGGCTGTGAGGGTGGCAGCTTAAAGTTAACATCACATAAAGCATAGTTGATGAATCAAGGCTGTTTGCTTTGGGAACATAGGTTATGAAGATATACATATAATTAGTTCATATAGTTGAAAGACTTTATGAAGAGATAACATGGTCAACTGCCCTGGTACATTAAGTAAGTTTACTGATAACTCATGTTTTCCCCCTCCTTTAAGAAAAGAGAGAAATGAAAAGAAAAAAAAATCCATAAATAATTTCCTAGATCAAGTCTTTGTAACAGTACAAAGTGAAACAAACAAACAAAAACCTCCAAACAATTAAGAACATGAATTTTATCTTGAGTTTGAGGGCCACCAATCTAGGCACAACATAAATCCACATCCGACACAAACAGGTCTATTTTTGAATGGTTAATATTCAACTAAATTGGACTTCATCAGAAAGTAAACTCAAAATAGTTTCCAGGAGTTTTACTATAGATGTCGTCTACACACTGATCACATCTGAATATCTGGTCTTCAGTTATGTGTTGAGCCCAAGAAGCAGCCTGGGGGTACGTGAGAATCAGCAATTGCTTCACTAGGTAGGTGCTCTACTTAAAGGGCCATGAATTATGAGGAGCTACCCACGTATGTTAGCCTGCATTTTACACAGCAATTATGTTTCTATAAGGAGTATCAATTCCTTGGCTTTGCATTCACATGTTCAGATTCTTATTTTTAACACTCAGACTATATCAAAAACCCTTTTGCTGAAGCTAGATTGACTGTTCCCTAGATATCAAGTATGTTCTCACCTCTTCTCCCATCCACCTTTTATTTGACCTATACTTATCTAAATACTCCCCAACACTTAGAACACACTTAAGCCATAATTCCCCATGAAGACTTTCCAGATCTCTCTGGCCAAGGAATCTGAGTTCTTTGTGATATCCTCAAATTCACCTTAGCACTCAATTACCAAAAGCAATTTAACAGTATATGGTATATTTTTTCTCTCAGACAACATTAGTTTCTAGTTAAAGGCTATGTATTTCTTTTGTTTCCAGTTCCCAGGGGGTGTTGTGTAAAATTACTGAATGAATTATAGTGATGTATATTATAGTATAGTATATTGAATGAATTACAATCATTGAATGCATCTATAGTGACTTTTGCTGGGTTGACAAATCAAAGCATTAAAAAATACATTTTAAATTCCTTATTGTATTTTATTTATCAATATTATAACCCATTCCAAAAGGATTTGAGATAGACCATATAAAAATCAAACACATTTCAAGGTTTATGGAAAAGAAATAGCCTTAAAGCTGTGAAGAAGAGGAAACATCAGGATATGTTAACCACAAGGGTTAATATGGAATGAACATTAAAATTTATTCTGAGTTTCTTCCAAGGATATAGATAATATGTGACATAATCGCTTACTGTCTGATAAAATATAGTAGACCAGCTCTTTATCATTTTCTTTATACTAAATTCTAATATAAACTTATCTCCTGAGATGTTACATAAGCAGTCACAAGGTAAAACAATGAATAATGTTGTCAATATATTTTATGACAAATGTGTGTATGGATTTTTCTTCTGATGTTTACTAAAGACAAAAGCATGCTAGAATTGAGACAGCTTAGAGACACAGGTGTATAATGTATACTTAAATAAATTCCCTTAAGAATCTTTTTTTTTTTTCTCAACTGGGCTTTTGAGATAGACAATTAAGGGAGCTTTTCAATGAATATCCTTATCCTTTGTCATTGGTCTCTTCATCTTATATCTTACGAAGTTTATCAGCTACACTCCATTCTTACAGCTTTATATTCATTTGACTTACATTTATTGGTAATTAGACAAGTTAATACCCATCCAGTGCTTTAGCGTCCACATACCTTACTAGCCATACAGAATGTGTTATAATCCATTATCAAATGTGACCCTCACAAGAACACCACATATTATTAGCTCCATATTTTATATGTAAAAGCCGACCGGATGAGAGATGAGGATCAGATACTTGAGTCCAGTCTACAGTCATAATGTGCATAATGTACACACCAACAAGATGGGGTGGTGAGGGGGGACTTCAGACAGGGTGCTTCCATTCCTTTCTGGATGATCCATTTTGAAATAGCAGTGCCATCTAGTGGTCATTTAAACACAAACGAATGAGGATGCTTCAAGATGGCCCCTGGACAGTGCAATCAACATTTTCTGTTACACTGACATGCATTATTTGAGCTTAGAGCATTTCCTGCTAGTTGACAGATTCTGCTCTTTCAATATGGAAAAGTGCACCACATCAACCCAGAGTCAGTCAATGCTATTGATCCTGATAAACGATTTGACCTCAACCAGTGGTAGTCTTCCAGTTATTTAATGCTTAAGAAAGCCAGCAATGCAATCTGAAGAGGTCAAATGTGTTTAGGAAGGACTGTTGACACGGTATCAGAAAGAAGCCAACTGGTATGTGCGTGTGTCAGAGAAAAACAAGACATGTTTTTCTGTGTGCTTCCCAAGAAAAGAGACACTGAAATATTGTTCCACAAATAAGATGGGGTCTGTGGGTAGCAATCATGACTAATAAGGAATGTGGTGCCTCTCATTAATGGTTTTAAGACCATCTGACATGCATTATGTCATGGCTCTCCTATAAATGTTCACAGGCAGTGTGTGTTTTTCTTTGTTAGTTCATGTCATTAGCTTTGTTTGGAATATTCTCTCCTCTCCATCTGCACATCGACCACCTTCTCCATTAAGTTTGTACTTTCCCCCTCCCCCACTTTAGCGTATCACCTTTGATTGCTAGTTTTCTTCTCTTTTCAACATTTTTACCAGTTTTTTTGAGAAATAATCGACATACATTACTGTACAAGGTTAAGGCAAACAGTATGATGTCTCGATTTACATATGTTGTGAAATGATTTCCACCATAGGTTCTGCTAACATTCATTTTCTTGAATAGATACAATGAAAATTTAAAAAGAAAGAAAATAAAACTTTTCTCCTTGTGATGAGAACTCCTAGGATTTGCTCTCTTAACAACTTTCCTATACATCACATGGCAGTGTTTGCTGTGGTCATTGTGTCATATGTCACATGGTAGTGCTTCCTTACAACTGCAAGTTTGTACCTTTTGACTCTCTTCCTCCAGTTCCACCCTTCCTCCCACCCCCAAGTCTCTAGTAATCACAAGTCTGATCTCTTTTTCCATGTGTTCATTTTGCTTTGTCTGCTTTAGAACCCACATGTAAAGTGAGATAATACAGTATTTGTCTTCCCCTGTCTGACTTATTTTACTTAGCATCATGCTTTCAAATTCTATCCATATTGTCACAAATGGCAAGGTTTCCTTTAATCGAGGTCTTTCCACACCTAATGCAACTTTGAACAGTTAGCCTTTTTAGTCTTTTTTATATCATTTTTGCCTATATTCTGAATTCCTACTAGATCAGGAATATTCTGGGTATCTTAAGTCTTCTTATTGGTTATTGTCTGAAAGATATGCCCTACAATGGCCTGGGATCTATTATCATGACCCCCAGAGACTCTTGGGAGCTACTGTTGTACTTCTCCCGATTAGGGCTGCACTTAGACCAGGGTTGTCAGTCTGAGAAGACGAGGGTGATGAATGAGAATCACTTTTAAAGGTGAGGGTACAGTGCTGCACTGTATGCCATTAGTCATCCCGTATACTGCATAACCCAAAATTTGATAAAGTGCATTTGGCCTATAGGTGACCCCAGCAGAGAACAGGTCTAGCCTTACACAAGGCTGATCTTGGGGTATAGGTGGGGCATAACTGAACTTTCTACAGCTTTGATCTGACTCACACTTGCCCATACATTATCATTTGCAACTGTGCATCCTCCAAGTGAGGATTTTGAATTTCTAAAACTGGCACCTTTTCCTGTCCCGTGTAACGCTGCTGATCACTCTACCATCTTGACTGCATTAACTTTCTTTTTTATGTTTTAAATCATTCAAACTTGATTGATTTACCCAACTGATGGCTGGAACTGTCATCACATCAATCTGAAGCTACCACTGTTAGCAGTGGCTGTACCCTTAGAATATTTGGTTCACGGTAAGAATTTCACATATGATTGTTGAACAAATGTGCAAATAAGTGAATGAATAAACACATGAATGACCAAATGCATGGAGGAAGGAATGTATGAAGAAGTGCCTAAGGTGATCTTTTTTTCATTCATCCAACTTACAAGTTACTTCTAAATCACCAAACTCTGTAAGATATTGGGGGACTGTGTTTGGACACACGAGTCAAGTGTAACCAAACTGGTATAAGGAAATCTGATTAGGGTGGTGGGTCTCTCCCCGTACCTCACAGGACACAGCTCAGTTACCTAGTGAGTCTCACGTCTGTCCATATTGATATCAGGTAGTTGGAAGGTGGCCTAAGGCAATAAAGAACTATAGAATGGAAAGCACACACACACATAAAAAAAAACACAAAGAATAAATGACAAGCAGCCATGGTCCTACCACCAAGTTAAACATTATTGACATGTTAGTATGTATAATTCCAGGAATATTAATAAAGTAGAAGCACATACATACTAATGTGTGTGGGTCTCTTAATAGGCGCTGAGCACTAGCGGTATTTCTCTTTGCAAATGTCATATTATTTAATTACTGCCATAGATACTGGGCAGCCCCTTCCGGAGCTCCCCTGCAGAACTCAAGGACAGACTTGGCCATTGCTGGGAAGGTTGGCTTGCTGAGCGTCTGCCCTGACAAAGAATCACCTCCGCTGTCAGAAACTGCCTCCCGAACTCAGGGTACTTTCTAGGGTCAGACAGCATCCAGGGCTGATCCACAGGGAGGGATAAAGGGCCATCCCATCTCACTCGAATGCGGGGCTACTCCAAAAGGCAGTTTTGGAGCTCATCTTGGGGATGGTTCTTTTGCAACTTCTGCTCAAGCCAGCTGCCATCTTTCCTACTCAGGTGCTGGTCCTGAGAAGACTTCTCAGTAAAGTTTCAGAAGCTCATCTGTCTTAGTTGGCTTCCTGTGGGGAGCTCCAAGCTGCAGTGGTTACCTGAGGGTAGGTAATATATTAGATCATATTTTAAATTCCCACTTTATAGATAATGAAACTGAAGCAGAATGACATGAGCCAGTTGCTCTTGGTCCTGCTGAAGAGGGCTGACGAGGATCCCTCGGTGATCTGACTGTTGAGATCCCTACTGTAACAAGCTGATTAACATGAGCCAGTTATTAGGAAAAGAACTGATTTTGGAATCTGTCTACCCAAGAAAGGAAAAGCAGAATTGTGTGTCTTCAGGTATGAGCTTCTCCTTCCTACCTTCTCCCACTTTATGCCACCCCATGCCCCCCAAGGAATAGGGATTTTGTTTTATGGTTTTAGGATTTTCAGACTCAGCAGGGAAGACTGTATTGTGCAGTCTCAAACCTGCAGGCATGGAGCTAGTAGTTGGAGTGGAGACCATGCCACGAGATGCCAGCCCTGGAGAGTGAGATGCCCTGAGGCTGGGGAGGAGCCTAGATGTCAAGGATTTGCATACTGTTCTTATAGAGCTTCTGGGAGCTGTGTTCAGACATCTCAGACAGTGGTGTGTGGATGCGGGAAGAAGTTCACATTAAGAACTTGATTTAAAGAACTGCAGCAAAATATCCTCAAGTTTAGTGTGTGGAGCCACCAGCTTTGAAAAGAAATGGGCTTGAACTGTAAGCATCTCTAAAGTGGTGTAAGAAACCAGTGTGTCCCCCAGATTATACAGCAGTACATAAACCTAAGATTTCTGTAACATTCCATGGATGCCACCCACTAATGTCTGAGAATGGATGTAGCACCAGTTGTGCAGGTAGACGTTGTAGTGTGGTTCATTTTACTTAGAGATATACAGGACTGTATAACCTCTTAAATGTTATGGGATAAAATGTAATTTTTTTTAATGCTAGGTATAGATAGATACACACAGCTGAAGTAAGTATCATATTTTTAGTTATCTTTTTTTACCAGGTCATTTTCCAGGTCTGCATGTAAAACCATTATTTTTTATAATTAATCTAACAGATAGCTTAAGTAATCCAAATTGTTTAATTTTAGTTCAGTTTGTTTAATTTAATCTAAGCTCAGTTCTTAGCCATTTTAATTAATTTCAATTTTTCTTTTTATAAACAATATTGCAATAAACATTCTTATATGGTGTTTATGTTCACATTCAATGTTATGTGTTTAGGATCAACTATTAAAAATGGAATTGCTGAATTTTATAGAAAATACACTTTTCTAGGGTGTGGATACACATTCCCTATTTGCCCTACTCAACATCTGATCCATTTTAACCCCTAAGAGTGTATGTTCCTACACTCTCACCAACAGATTCTCTTCTTCAGTCGTCATCAATTTTATGTGCAAAACGTGGTCTTTGATTGTTCTTAGGTGTCAGCATTCACAGCTTGCTTCAAACGCTTTGATTTTTACAACATGACCAGTACAGACTCTCAAGGGAGATGTATTTAACAAGGGCCACATTGCAGAGATTCAGCACTTTTTGTAAATTCCTTATTTCCCCTGCCAACTACGAGTGTCTCATATAGGATTCCTCAGGGAGAACAGACAAGTTGGATGAAAATAATAAATACAATTAGGTTAGATAATAGAACTCAGTCTCTCTCTCTTTCCAAATCAAAGCTGCCTTTCTTGCATGATATCCTCCAAATCTGAGGGCAACAAAAGCGCATCACAGGCATTGATCTTGGAGTGCTGAAGGTTCAGAACAGCATAGAGCCTCCAAGGATAGGCTCTGACCTTTACAATAATTGCTATGTTTCTCCTCGAGGTCAACACCTCTGTTCTCCCCAGGAATTGTGGAAATGCAATGGGAACATTTTTTTAGTCATTTGTTCATTTATTTATGTGTTCAATATATTTATACTGAGAACTTATACTTTACATCAGACTCTTTTCCAAGTTATTTATTTTCATAGTTATCTCTTTTAGACCTTATTTAAAAATCAAGCCTATGAATGTAATACTAGTAACTGTGTTAGTGTCCTAGAGGCTGCTGTAAAAAGTACCACAAACTGAGTGGTCTTAATTGCAGAAATTTGTTGTATCACAGTTCTGGAGTTAGAAGTCTGAGATCAAGGTGTCAACAGGGGTCTTTGCTTTCGAAGGCTGTAGCTGAGAACCTGTCCCACGCCTCTCCCCTAGCTTTTGGTGGTTGGCTGGGAATCTTCGGTGTTCCTTGGCTTGTTGAAGCATCACCCTGATATCTACATTCATCTTCAAATGTGTTCTCTCTCTGCTTTTGTCTGTGTCCAAATTTCTCCCTTTTATAAGGTCATCATACTGGATTTGGGGCCCATCCTATTCCATTGTGGCCTCATCTTTACCAGTTACTAGTTGTACTTACAATGACCTTGTTTCCAAATAAGGCCCCATTCTGAGGTACTGGGGGTTAGGACTCAATATATGAATTTGGGGACAAGGAGGGCACAATGCGACTCAGAAGAGTATCCCATTTACTGTTTACAGGCATGAAAGCTGAGACTCCGAATATGCAACACGTGTGAGGGACACACACTAAGTATCAGCTGTATATAGGCCATTGTTTGTGTACATGAGAGAACCAGGGTAGGATGTTGCACTTCCCATCACACCAGTAGATTCTGCAATTCAAAATCATAGACGCCTGATAGCGCTCTGCTGAAAAAGTAGGTAAGCACTAAAATGGCAGGGGGTTTTGAAAGCCAAATTGAGGTGTTTGGTATTAATTCTGGAGGAAGTCATGAAAGATTTCTGAGCAAGTGAGTGAAATAACTAAGGTTATGTAACTGGTGGCTAAATATTGAATAAGGTCTCCATTTTCCAGAAAAAAATCATTTTACAGCCAATGCCTTACCTTCCTAATACTCTCTCTGTTTTAGCTTTTATTAGGGTGGGTGACAAGTGTCACACCTGAGGTTAGTGGCAAAGCTAGGGGTAAAACCTGACTTCTCACTCCTAAGGAATTCCTCTTTCTCCTACACTTTACTGCAGCTTTCTGATTCTCTGGCCCCAGCAAGGTGTCCAACAAATCAATCCTACTAGATGTTAACATCAGATGCCACAAGTTCAATGGTTCAGTCCCACAAGACTGCCCTCACTTCAGGGTCCAGTCCCAGATTTGGGGTCCCCCAAGCTATCAGCACTTCTGTCCAAGTTGGCTACAAATTTGGGGGTTCTCACAAACCTCACTCAGGTTATAGTTTGCAAGCATGACTCACTGAACTTAAGAAAACATCATAGTTACGTTTACTGGTCTATAATAAAGGATAAAATTCAAGAACACTCAGAGAATTCCAAAGCTTTAGTATGTCTGTACTAGGAGACAGGGACAAAGAGCAAATATGTATTTTTTATTATGTGTCATCAGCACTAGAATGATATATTAGTTTAACTATATATTAGTTTTTTTTAATCAGAAACATTTCTAGCTCATGGTTATTTTTTCACTCATTCTGGGCATATCCATGTCTCCAACTTGAAAAAAAAATACTAGGAATTCTTTAAAGGATGCAGTACATATTGCTTATTAAAAACTATTATAAACCAGGAAATGTGTAAAGTGTTGGGAATAACAAATAACAAACATATCCTGACAATGGCAATTAGTGACTCTAGGTCATTAGATTTCACAGGTACCTTTTCTGGGTCTTTAGTCTTAGGAAAAAAACAAACAAACAATCAGCTTAGATTTGTCCAGCACTTCACAGTTTATATAGCATAACCTTTGTCCCATTTGAATTACTCATCTGGCTGATCTTCCTCCTGGGGTCTATCTAGATCTTATCTCTTTGGATCTATAGGAGGATCATTTTATCTCAGATGGTTTGGTGGAATCTAAATTTCCATCCTTAGTGGTTTCCACTTTTTTTTAAAAAGCAAATAAAAAATAAACAATACAAATTTCTTCCTGTTCCCTGAGATAGAGATGATCCCACGGACTGCCTCTGCCTGGTGTATCCGCCTTACTGAATGGTTGCCTTCCTTCTCACCCCGTCCCCAAGATCTAGCCATGTTCTCAACCCTGTTTGTTCTGTAAAGCTGCAGTAGTATTGTGGAACAGCAGTAACAGAGTGAACAGAATCCTGTGATGATACTTATATAATTAAAACCAAAAAACCCCATCATTGTCACATGACCTACAGTCCAAGGTCAAAGGCATCCTGAAGGAACAAACTAAGAACAGCCCCAGAGGACAGAGAGATGCTATAATTGAAACACAGGGTTCCTTGGCATAAGCCACACCAGTTCTAGTGGGTTATTACCTGACTCCTAGTGAGACAGAGAAAGACAATGAGATGTCAAAACGCTTCACAATGGTGAGAAAGTGACCTTCAAGACCAGCTGGAAAATACTCAGAGGGGATCAACTGGGCCTTGAAGAAAACCAGAAAAATGACACTTAAGCTTATAAAAAATACATGGGGGGATCAGATCTCCATCTTAATTTATCAGAAAAGCTATATATGTGGTAGGTTGAAGTAAGGGAAAGAGGTGGAAAATTTTCTGTTAGTCAAAGATGCCCAGAGACGATCTTGGGTACATTCTTGCATAATGAGTTCCCTGTTCTGGATACATGTAGGGAGAGACTGGGACAATTTTTGAAAGGAATGCTGTTGAGGAGAGCCAAAATAGACTGAGCTTTTGCCCTTTAAACCCTGAATCTCCCTTTGAGTCTTGAGATGCTGCATTTCAAATATCCCCTAAGTCTAATCCCAGCTATATATGCACACACACACACAAAAAAAAAAAACTGTAAAAAAAAAACTAAAAGTCACCTGGAGAGCAATATGTCTCTGAATTTCATGTGCTATGGAGAGGCTCATCCTTCTGGCCCCGCTGTCCCTCTCTGCTCTCACTAAGACCTTTGTCTCCAGGACAGCAGGTCCCGAGGAATACTCAGTGTGACTTGCTTGGTACATGCCAAGCACCAAGCAGCTCTGATTCAGCTGATGTATAAGATTCCTGCCTTGCTGCCCCATCAATCACCAGATTCTCCATTATGGCAAAGACTATACTAGAGAAATAAAAATGGAAACACAAAGTGAGAACGGAGAGGAGCACAAATTGTCCAACCATATGTGACTGATAGCTTGTAACATTTCAGCGTCTTTGGAAAGCCAAGTAAAAGCTGGCAGAGAGATCTCTTTCCTGAGAAGAGAAGTAGTTACTTCAGTAAACTGAACACAGGAGAAGAGATGTATCTATTTTTGAGAGAATATGATAATCACCCAAACCACTCTTGTGGGAAAAAAAAAATCAAAACCATAAAATTCTCCAAAGTCAATGACCATCCATCTGTAATAATGCCAGGTTATCTCTGACACACTGAAAACTCTGTAGATAAAGAGATGACAAACAAAACCAGCCCTCCCATGTAATTAATGATCTGAAATGTGCCTGGTAATTCCCACAGGCCCTGCTCCCATTCACCATCTCAAACAGACACAATGTGCTGACCTCTTTATTCTCCATCTCCTCAATTATACCCTGTCTACGCAGGGAAAGTATTGGATGGAATGGAATTTCACCCCCTTTTCACTTCCAGTCTGAGTTTTAAAAGAATTCCTTGATAAATGTATAGTTCAACAGAATCCATAACCAAATGACCAAATGCTAAATCTACACCCTGTGCTAGGGGTGTGAGATTACACAGGCAGACTAAACAAATGCTTTCCTTCAAGACCAGTGCAGTTATACAGGATGACCTGGAGAGAGAATATGAAGTGGCACATGCTAAGCTTGGGTATGGTGATGTGGACACTTAGGGAACATTACTGTTTCCAGTTTGGAGCTTGGGAGAGTATACCCCAGGAAGGATAAAATGAATAGGAATGGGTAACTCTTTTAAATATTCCTGCTCATGGAAATGCACACTGTTATTTCCACTACTTGTCTATCAACATCTACTTTCCACATCATCCTCTTCCCTAATGTTAACATTATGTGAATGTGTGTGTGTGTGTTGTATTGTCAGATTTGACATAAGAAAACGAAAATGCGGTGACTTTCGATGACAATGTTGAGGCCAGGACTGGAGTCCAGAGCAGCAGATAACAAATTCTGCTGTCTTCATCAAAATGGCCTATGGGCTATACACTTGTTCATATTTTATTTTCTTCTCAGAAATGATTATTCTACCCTCTGCACTCTGAAGGTCATTTGTGGTAGCTACAAAGAAGGAATCAGCTCTTCTGTAAAAATGTCACAGGAAATATGTTATACTGATTTCAGGACCCTTGCATGGCTGGACAATGAAAGATCAAAAAATCAGCTTAACCTGTTCTGCACTTCTTTTTCCTCCATCTGTGAAATGGAAATTACCTATCTGGCCCCAGTTCTCACCACTGCCCAAGTTCCACTGCTCAGCTACAGAAACCTCCAGTCCCTCAGGGCTGTGGTACCCTCCCCAACCCACACTGCCACCATAGTCGTCTTTCACGTCTCTTTCTTCTTTTCCTTTGGAAAGGGTTAGTCATTGAGCCAGAGCTCCCATCCTTCCCATGTCAGCCCTCATCATATTTGTGGATGTAGCTGGGACTACACCCACCACATTCGCACCCCATCCTGAGAGTCAGCCCTGTGCCATGGTTCCTCTGAGTCATTCTGTGTTGAGAAAAAGCAGATATATATATATATATATATACATATTAAAACGGCAGCACAAATGCAAACTTTTATGCTTCTAACTCACTTAATATGAGCACATTTCATCTGGGCAGGCACTCCATACTTTAGGGTTTAAATTTTTCTAGCTCTTTGCCTGAACCTTTATGCTCTTTCCTCTGGCTGCTAGTCTGGCTTGTTTTTTCTATCATTTCTACTTTTATTCTGTGAGCACTCTCTTTCCTATTTCCTCTTCTGATACTGAGATGTGCCATTTCGGTGAAATTCTTCCGTGGCAAATAGTAACTCTGTGACTTTCAGAGCATAACAGGTATTTTGGATGGAGATGTCAAATGCATTCAGATAACAAAAGCCAGTCTTCTTTTCTCTCCCAGTCAGGCCTCTGAATGATGTTCTCACATAAAATGACCAACTCAGGAAAGACAGTCACGCCTGAACTCTTTTCGTTGAAACCTAACTGTTTGACAGTACCAGGCCAGCATCATAAAACTTTCTCTTGGGGATAAGAGGTCAGGCTTCAAATCAGGTGGACCAGGGGTCTAATCCGGGGTCCACCATGTCCTGGTTAGATGACTTACTGAAGCCCTCTGGGACAAATTTCCTCAAAATAGTGCCAACCTCACTATGATTGTTGTAGGTTAAAAACAGGAATATACATATATATATTTCTAAGCAGAAAGCTTGACACTATATAAGGTGTTCAAACACATGTTCACTCTTGATTCTTTTCTCAATCTCTTTCCCTCCCTATCTCTCTCTCATGCATTCTCTCACAACTCTCCCAGTTGTTTGATGCAGAAAATTCCTGTGAGATACACACACACACACACACACACACACACACATATAAATATGCATTCCTCCAGTGGTAGCAAGGCATGTTTTCATCCTTCTCAGAGCCCCTGCCCTTTTCCCTCATGATTACAAATAATTTCACAGAAGCTGTATAGTTTACACGAAGTTTTTTGCCACCTTCTTTTCTATCTGCCCCACCCTAGGTCCAACAGGCAACAAACACTTACTGGGCATCTGTTATACACTAGTAACCACGCCTTAGAGTACCTGATGAGCAGGAAGACATCATCCTGGTCCTTGTGTGACTTAGGAGTCTATCTGTAGAAACAGCCTACACACAAATTCCATAGTACACCGTCCTAGGAAGGGAATGTTGGAGTAGGGAAAGCCTGGAATCAGGGACACCTGTAAGAAGTCTCTTGGGAAAATTGGGATAAAATACAAGATAGTCTGAGTACAAATAATGCACATGAGAGAAGCACAGCTGGTTCTCACTGTGATATCTGCAGTGGGCACCAGAGGATACAGATGATGTACATATGATTCTCAGTTAGACTGCAAATGGAAATGTGTCCAACCAATATGGAAACAGGAGAGGAGAAGAGGGAACATGGGAGGTTGTGATGAAGCCAGATTTGGATGCGTGGCCACAAAGGTTCTTGAAATTCAAGTAGAGCTGTCTAGTGGGCAGTTGCAGATTGTAGTTTTGAACTCTAGGAAGCTCAGTGCCTGAGGCAAATGAGGATTCCTAAAGGTTGTGATGCATGAATGACTGAATTAATGTTAAAAAAATGATGTACCCATTTTGGAAAATAAGACCTTCATCTTCTGTAACAAACATGGTATGCTCACAAATAGATGCAGTATCTAAATTCACTATTTTCTGGGTATATCTATGATCAACTTTTTCATCTGGAGTATCCAGAGCATAGGTATTTAACAGAAATAAATGAGGCATTTCTTCTCTCCTGGATCAGATGAAGTGTCTTAAAGTATAATTGAGTAGAATAAAATAGAACGACAGAAAGAGTCCTTATGTCACTTTATACAGGTCTGGACTTTCTGGAAAACCCTTCAAAACTTGGCTCAGTTTTCACCACCATTGTGCGACCTTCATTTACCCAACTTTACTTTTCTCTGTTCATTTCCAACCCATGCTTACCCTTACGAAAAACAAACACCCCATTTTATATGTGATTCTGTGCTTGGCATGGACTTACAGCCAGAAAGATCCTGGACCTGACACATTTTAATTTATATCCTTGGTAAGGCAGTTAAGATCGCTAGGCAATAGTATTTAAAAATAATACCATGTACATAATACCTACTAATCATTAAATTAATGTTTTCAGAATGGGCACATTTAATTTAATGGGGATATTATAAGGAATAGAGATGACAACTCAGAAAGGTCTGACACAAAGCTGGGGCTCCATGATGGCTACAGATGAGTCTGTTGTTGCATTTACCCCAATATTTTATGCTTATTCTGCTCTACCCTTCTGCCGCATTCTGAAATATGAACTCCTCATAGACGATTCTGTTTATTCATCTCTGTGTTCACAGAGCTTGGCACTTAGTAGATGCTTAGTAAATATTAGCTCAATTAGGCCAGTGAGGAAGGGCCAGAGGTCCTTGGTCTGGTTGCCTTTACCCTTAAGATTCACAGTTGGGTGAGAGAGGATGAACCAAAATCAGACATGCAGAAGAGGTGGAAGAGAGAAAGAGAGGGAAAGAGAGGGAGACAGGAGAGAAAGAGAGAGTGTGCCTCTTTACACAAATAATGGAGCTCAGAAAAAGAGACTGCTCCAAGGGCATCCTCATGTAGGGGCTCTGCAGCTCGTGGGTCCCCACCCCTTCCCTCTGCCTAGCCAAAGGGCAAAGCTTGTTTATTCCACAGCACTGTGTGTGTCCCAGTTCCACAAATTAATGACTTATCTCAGTGGCCCAGCCTTTCTTCCTCTGATGCTCCCCTGCTCTTGTCTCCTGCTTTGAGCTCCTGGTCACACTTTATATAACGTAATTACAGCTCAGGTTGACACCTCAGTTCCCAGAATGCTGAGGTTACTCTTTTAATTGCGGTGAGTTCTTTTAAGTCCCTGCTTATTTTTAATTATGAATGCCTGAGGCTGGCCTGCCACAGTATAACTTTCAGCTCCAGAGAAGCCAAGAAGTAATACGAATCCCATTTTCATGCAAATTGCATCAGTGACAAAGAAATGTGGGAGGAGAGACTCATTCCTGCATTCCTGAGAGGTGACACTGGCCTTTGAAAATGTCCAGCTCTACATTTAGAAGAGATTTAGATAAAACTGCTCATTATATCATGGTTTCAGGCCCTATAAACATATCAGTAACACAACTCCCTTGCCTGTGTTTATGGCTCATTTCTGATATTTTGATTGGCAGAATGGGCCTTAAGCAACACTTTCATTAAAAAAAAAAAAATCTGCCTTCAGGAAACCAAATTCCTCAGCCTAGCACCTAAGACTACATGTTTTCAATACCAAGTACCAGGAGCTACCCTCCCTGTGTGAGAATCTTCTCTTCCCCTTGTCCCGGTGGTTGCTGTAGGCAGATACCACTTCTTCTACTTCCTGTGTCTGATGCAGCATCAAACACCCCAAATATGATGATGCTGATGATTAAAGTAATATTAATTAAAATATTATTAAGTTGAACTATTTCATTATTTATTATTTAAAAACAACTTTTAATCCCCATAAGCTTGGCTTGTATCTTTAGTCTACCCCTGCAGAATTCCCCATTACTGAAATCCAGACCGGCTCATGGCTTTTCCGAGAAAGGTGAGGTTATCTTTGAGGTACCTGCTGGTTAGGTGACCCTTCCGGCCTCTCCTCCTGCCTGCCTCTGCTACAGGGCATGCAGAGGTGGTGAGGAAGATGGGGAAGGCCGTCTCATACTGACCTAGTACCCAGCTGTGCCAGCAAAGATGCTCAATGCTTTATTCATAGGCTTTCCTTGAAATCTGAAATGACCTCATGAAAACATGTATCACTAGCCCTGACTTTCAGAGAAAACTGAGGCTCAGAGGACTTTGGTTGACTTAAAAAGCCACTGTCTTAGTTTGTATTCCGCAGAAACAGGAAGACCTTCTCTACTTGTAGAAATGGAGAGTTAACGCCACGGTCCACTAGGACCCGCTGGAGCTCATTCCAAGCATGAAACTCAGATTTTACTGGGTTGTTCCAACTGAGAGAGGAGGAAGCTGGGGTGGCGTTCATATTTCTGCCAGTTACTGCTTAAAGGCTGCTCCCAGGCATGGTAGTTTCCTGTCCATGGTAGTAGTCTGCCCCAAGAGGCTGGGCAGAGCGGTCCTTACTCTGCTTCAGAGAAAAGCCTTATTCAAAGAAGGCCACATACAGGCATCTGGAGTCAGTGGCTACCCACTTCAGTGTTAGGACCTAACATAAAGGAAGGAGGGACCAAGAACACCCGCTGCATAAAGATGCTCATAAAGACTAGAACAGGAATTCGAATCCAGGATTGCCTGGCTCCCAAGTGTACAGCAATTCTACTGTTGTGTAAAATATCATATGTCTATGGAAAGGGGAGGATTACGTAAAACTGGAAGGATGTTTGTCAGTCTGGATCTTGATCTATATTATGTATGGAATTAAATTTGCTAAATATTCCATACACAATCTGAAGTTACAGCCTGGTAAAGATGGATGTGATTCTTTCCCTCAAACCACCACTCCCCACAGGAGAGAACAGATTGTCCCCATGCCTTGCCCACACACAGCCTCCACTCCACCCCAAGATCCTGCCCTAGCACCCACAGAGTTAACACACCCTTGTGTTGGCTAGAAGAGAGGAGCCCCCAATGGCTAATGCTTCCAACTTCCTAAGAATGTAGGCTATTCTCTCATCCTCTGGGCCATCACACCTCCAAGAGCTGCTGGAAGGAAGACTTGCCCCATACCCTCCATATTAAACAATTATCTACCTTCTAGGACACTATCAGGACCACTGGCAACATCTATCTACCCTTCATCCTTCTTTAGAACTGATATTTCCAAAGCCCCCTCCACTACTCTATCGTCTGGTGGTCTATGATCACTTAATTCTTCCATTGTGCATTCTAGAACGTAGAGTTGGCCAGCAATGTGCTCTTCTAATTCTTCATAAAGTTCCCATTCTGTTCACCTCTTGTCTTACCCGTCCAGCAACTATAACTGCTTTCCTTGCAGCTTTCTTTAGTGTGGGCCTATTTGCTCTTACTCCCGTGTTAGGAAATGGATGTTGGCTGTCCTCTCTCTCTTCATTCTTCCAAACTTTTTCTTTTTCCTCCTCCTTCAAGACATCTAACTCCTTTGAAATTGATACTGTTAGACTCTATCCCCTATTCCTCTTCCCTACTGCTTCCAATTACTTGCCTCTTCATCAATCCCCTGCATTCACTGATGATTTTAACACCTGCTTCACTCTTTCTCTCCACCTCTATCCCTGCCATCATTCTTCATGATTTCAAGGTCCATTTGGATGACCCAGTTAACACTTAGTCTTCTCTGTCCTTTAACATGAGCTGTAGTCATCTTTCCATCACCCCACCTCAGACACCCACCTGTGCTCACATACCATTAACTTTGTTACCACCAGTGACTCGACCTTATCCTGCAACTCTTGTCACCACTTCCTCCATGTCCAACTCATTTACCTTGTTACCACCATTTAAGCCTCTTTCATCCTCACTAAGATCTTCTATCTTCCCCTTTTGTTTTCTGTCCATTTCATTCCTTCTTTTTATCACCTCCCTTCTTATGCTATAACCACTCACTGCAACCACATTTACTGCCTTTCCCTCTATCCTGCTTTCCTGATGTAACCTTAACTCTAGTTAAATCTAATTACCCTCAACTCTGTCTCTACAGCTGGACAACTAAACATTCTGAGATATACAAAGCTTTGTTGCTGGTCTCATTTTACGAGCATGACCACAGATCCTAAAGGGTATTTCAGAATTCCTGGTTATCCAAATATCCTTCCTTCATGCATCTGTCTTCCCACTCTCCAGATGAATATTTTACATTTTGCCCTCTTCAAACCCACTTCTCCCCCTTCACTTTCATTACCTAACATTTGACCTAGACAACAGAGACAATTAGACTTCCCCACAGTAAGCTATCATGGACACATTCATTCCACAAATATTTAGCTTTATTTGTGTCACCCATTGTTCGTCTTCTTCTATTGCAGTCTGCAGGCAAGAGCGCACCTGGGTGAGACCTGAGCATGTTTGGTGGCATCTGATTCTTCAGGGAGACTCATATACTCCAAAAGCCTTACCTCTTTCCTTGACGTTGTCTCCCCAGGGGAGAAAGAGAGTTTACATTTACTGAGTCCCAACATCTGTCAGCTACACTCTTAGCTGATGCATAAGCTTCACAACAAACCTTACAGAAGGTAGTATTTTTGACATTTTACATTTGTTGAGTTTCTATTACATGCCAAGCCTTCCAACGGGGATGTCTTACACTTCACCTCAATCTTCACAGCATACCTGGGAGAAGACATATGTGCACTTTGCGTAGTTGAGAAAATTAAGGTTTGGAGACATTGAAGAACTGCAGGAAGACCCTCAACCAGGGAGTGGCAAAGTTGATTGAAAATTAGGTCTGACTTGGAGATTCAAAACACAAACCAGATTAATTAAACCTGAAGAAACTGCAGACCATAGAAGAGAGCCTTGGCATGTGTGCTATATACTTGCACTCTCTGATTTATTTTTCAAGTTATCTTAATGAAATAGGTTAGGATTTCCTGATATGCTACAATCTTTTTCTCTTTTGGGCCTTAATCCTCATTGTTCATGACACTGAACTGCCCTTTTCTTTTTCCCCAAATGCACACATTATGCTTCATCCTGCCCAAGCCCAGAGGGATACTGGAAGCAGTAAATCTTGAACAGGTAAGAGACCAGGCTCTTGGGTCAGATAATCAGAGAGAAGCTGGAGGATTAAATGAGATAATGTAGTAAAGTGTCTGGGACACTGCAGCCTTCGAAAAGGTCACCAGTAGTGGTTATTGCTATTATTACTTAAATAGTAGTAGTTGTTGTTGTTATTATTATTAATATGATTTTTTACTTCAGTTCTGCCTCCCCTTGGAGACTTTTTCATCTTTCTCAGTAGAAGTGAATGCTCCCACCTCTGACATTCTAAAGAAATGTAGCTGGACTTCCCTTCCGATTCTCAGCATTTTCTGTCTGGCTTATATTTCTTCTTCTCTGTTATTTTCTATAAAAACTGTATTTTCCTTGAGGATGGGGTTTGGCTCAGCTATTTCTCCCTCATTATATTTAGAACACAGGTGTGTATATAGTATAACATCAGGGAATATTTATGGAAGAAAGGAAGAAAGGAAGCGAAGAAGAGAGAGGGAGACGAAAAGAGGGAGGAGACAGACGAAAAAAGGAATACAAACAAACCAAAAAGACAAAACAACAAGAGGAGAAAGGCCAGAAGGATGGAGAACACAAAGGCTGAAGACATTAGAGAGTAATGCCTAAATCCAGTGGTCTTTAGCAAATAATAATAATAAATAATTATAATTTAAATCACTACACTCACAATAATATCACCATATATCTTGCACCAGACACCATCCTGAGTGTTTTCCCCATATTGTCTCAGGTAGCTATTGTTATCTAAATGTTGTAGATGAGGAAACTGAGACATAAGAGCTTAAGTACCATATCTGGGATCCCACCATTAGTCAGTGGAGCAGTCTGACGTTAGAGCCCAGCTCTGTACCATTGTTTTCGAAGTCCTTTTCCTTTTTCTAATTGTTTCTAACTATTTGACTTTTTCTAAATAGTCACAATAATCCTCTGAGGTTGCTGTTACTACCCCAACTTACTGAACCTTGGAATGAGTGACTTTCCCACAGTCCCGTAGCTGGTCAGCTGTGGAAGCAGACTCATATTCCGGTCCCTGCCCACAGCTCCTGTACATTCTCTCCACCTGACTGTATGGGGAAGAACATGCTTAGTGTCTGGAGGAGGGGTGGCAAAGGTGCTACAAAGCCAATAACTTTCGTCTGAGTGATGAGGGCATCCAGTTTCTACCTATAGCCTAACTAACCATGGAGTCTTGGGTATTTATTTATCTTGATTCGTTTGTTTTTTTAGACTTTATTTTTAGAACAGTTCAGGTTCACAGAAAAGCTGAGTGGAAGGTACCGATTCCCCATGCACCCCTATTATCAATCCCCCCCAACAAATGCATACCCTCACCTAATAGCAACATCCCCCTCCAAAGTGGTTCACCTGTTACAACTGATGAACCTACACTGACACATCAAAATCCTCCCAAATCCATAGTTTATGTGAAGGCTCACTCTTGGTGTTATACCGTCTAAGGGTATAGTGTAAGATGTATAATGTCATGTATCTATCATCATAGTATCATACAGAGTAGTTTCACTGTCCTAAAAATCCTGAGTTCTGCCTATTCATCCCTACCCCGAACTACACCCTTGGCTACTTTTTTTCATTTGTCCATCTCTCCTACTAAATGAGAGGAGTTCCCTGGGAGTAAAGAAATGTGCCTTTTTTATTTCGGTGACCCTGCATTACAGCACAAGGCTTGGCTCAAGACTCCACAAATATTTTAGTAACTGAGTAAGTGGAGTTTCTGTCATGTGCACCTTCATATTGGATTAGGACACTCATGTACATTGTTATGGAGAAGGCAGTATCTCCACTGGACTTTAAAGAAAGAAGTGGAAGGCCTGAAATGGAGGATTGTAATGGCTCAATACTGGGACTTTTCTAATGCATCACAAATAAGTTCATGTGGACCTCTATTTCACTGACATTATTTATCTATCTGTTTTATACATACAAAACGTACATACTGCATGTTTTATAATATATATGTAACTTTGTATACAAATTCAGTAAATATTTGTTGGAAAGTCCCCATCACATTTTCTTCCAGCATACACTGGGAGATGAAAGGTCATATTTTATTGCACCATTTGCACAGGATTGAATGAGAAATGCATGCCAGATGTCAGTGACAGAGAAGCAGTAACTGGGGAGTGGACAGCATCAGGGATTCAAGAGGAGGATGTGTTCAGGGCTGTCCCTGAGAGCTGCTGTAAGCCAAGTGGAGAAAGGACAGTATAAAGACCAAGCTAGAGAATAGGGTTTTACATGAGTGACCAGGGAGAAGAAACAAAGTAAGGAGAATGGACATTTTATAAAGTTATCCTCAAAATGACCCCACTGTCCAGAGTTGCCTTAGACTGGGTAGGGTCTCTTGGGTCCAGTGCCATTCTGAGAACACCAAGTTGCTTTCCTGGGCACCCACCCCAAGCCTCTGCTGCCCCACTGTCAACATTAACCATTCAGCCATCATCATGTTCTTGTTTTACAAAATGAAAAATGGAGCCTATTTTGGGCCACTCTTAGGGTTCCAGAAATTGTATTTGCAGAGCTGAAGAGCATGCAGTTAACATGTGAAAATCAATCACTCCTCATATCTTGTCAGAGTTGGGCCATGAATTATGAAGAGAATACTAGGGCACATTTTCTCTCTAGTTCCTCTGTAAATCAGTTCCACACTTAGACTTACATAAACTTTGCCTCCTTTGAGCGTGTTTATATAACATACTTGTCATGACACAGTGGAAGAAGGATGGTTTCAGGAGTCAAAATGCCTTTTTCCAATTCTAGAATTATTACTCACTAGGTATGTGTCTTTAATAAAATTACTTAATTTCCCTTAGCCTTAGTTTCCTCATCTGAAAAATGGAGATGGTAACATAATGCATGGGTTGTCAAGACGATTATTACGAGGGTTAAATGAAATAATTTGAGAAAAGTGTCTAATAATATTCCTGGCTATTAGTCAGGACCTGATAACTATGCATTGGTATTATTTTTTATTATTACTTTCAAATAGCGGCAAAATAGGTTGAAATAAGAAGCCTCAATCTTTTGCTTTAAATTGGAGTTGAGCATTCCTTTCTTTTTTGTTTTCTTTTCCCTCCTCCCTCTCTTTTTCCTTCTCTCTGTCTCTCTGTGTCTGTCTGTTTCTCAGCCTGTCTCACCAGGAAGAAATTTTAAAGAAAACAGTGGATGTTGATTGTATGACAATTGTAGCATCATCAAAAATAATCTGCTAAACTAGACATTATAAAGAATGAGCTGAAGTAGAAAAAGACTGGAGGCAATGAGGCTCATTAAGAGGTTCTGATTATCACCATTACCTTTGGAATCTCCTAACATGGATGTTGGTACCTTTACCTCACTAGTCTTCAGGGCTAGATGCCTTAGGTCATGAGTCAGCCTTAACTTAATCCCTTCTACCCCGCCCATCTAAGCATTTCCTCAGTCCTGGCCATTTACTTTCTAAATGTCTCTGGAATCTATTCCCTCATCTCCATTCCACTGACCCTGCGCACCTCTCACATGGACTTCTGTGGGTCTCCTAATTGTCTCTGGCTGCCTGTCTCACCTGCCATCCAGTTTTTACACTGTGGCTATTGTGATCTTTGGGACAGGAAAACACTCAGGGCCCTCCTTCATTTTAAGCCTTTTCAAGGCTGAACTCTGTAACCTGGGGCATAGCTCTACTGCCCCATCTCAGACTTTGCCACCTACCCTCATACTTGCTGTTCTGAAGTTCCTACTTTTCACCTTAAATCCCATGTTCATGACATCTCTTGCACATGCCAGTCTCTTCTACCTAGAACTCTCCTACTCTACTGTCTGTGCTTCCTCACTCTTTTTGGTGAACACCTGCCTCCTGGGTGGGTCCTCTCCCATGTAGAATAGGGAGTGCTTCCTCTGTCCTCCCATAGCATCATGTACATCACTACTTTAATTGAACTGCACCTCAGTATGTCCAAAGATAAGTCCAAAGGGCAGAAATTGTCTTCTTTGACACTTAAATAGCTATATGATCTTCATTTCTCCATAATCTTAAATTGAAATAATAATGATATCTATTTTGTAGAGCTCTTATGAAGATTACAGTAAATGTACATTAAGTATTTAGAATACTAATTGGCACTATTAAAAAGTATGTGTTTATTATGGCCTCTGTTTCCCTATATCCCAGGTAGGACCTGAAGTTTGTGTCCATTTCTCGTCTCAACTGAAATGTACTTCCTCACCTGGCCTCACCAAGTCCAAATGTTCCCCAAACTCACACCTTGAGTAGTTCTAACAACTCACACTTCCCATGAGGACTTCCCCAATCTCGGCAGAAAGATCTCTCTCCCTCCTCAGGGTCCCTGTCTTTCTTATATTTTGAGCTCCAAACTGAAGTTATATCATATAGATCCCACTTCCTCATGAAAGCTTTTGTCACCTAATCTGGTCATCTTGAGGCAGGTGATAGTGGGACAGAGCCCTTGTAAATCTCAAAAAATCCCAATCCAACTCAGCAATTTAGACCTCAGCTGCTCTGACTGGTTGTGCCCTAGGCAATTGCAGCACTGTACTTTCAGCCAATCAGGAGTGAGTTGTGATGTCATTAGGGTGTGGGACTTTCTCCTTTCCGGAGGTAATATAAACCCCGGACACCACAGCCCTGACAGCCCCTCTTGGAGCCCTGCCTGCCTAGAAGGGATTCTTGCTTTCTCTTTCTCTCATGAAAAGTTTTGCTGGTTGCTCTGTACTCTTGTCTGCTGGTTTCATTCTTTGTCACCTCCAAGAAACAATCCTGGGGAAAAACAGCATTCTGGCCAGTAACAGTCTGCACCTACCTCCTTTCCCCGGAGTACCCAAAGCACAGCCAGGCATACGAGCAAGGCTCTGGGAACATGTGCAGATAAAGGACTGCACTCACAAGTGTCTTAGTCCTTTCAGGTTGCTATAACACAAACTATTATAGACTGGGTGGCTTATAAACAACAGAAATGCATTTCTCACAGTTCTGAGGCTAGGAAGTCCAAGATCAAGGCACTGGCAGATTTGGTGTCCAGTGAAAACCTGCTTTCTGGTTCATAGACAACTGTTTTTGCTGTGTCCTCACATGGCAGAAGAGGCTAGGGAACATTTTTCAGTCTCTTTCATAAGGGCATTAATTCTATTTATGAAGGCAACACCCTCATAACCTAATCACCATCCAAAGTCCCCACCTACAAATACCTTCATACTGGGGGTTGGGTTTCAACATACAAATTTGGGGAGGACACAACTCTTCAGCCTGTAGGAACAGACTTCCCTAGGTTATGTTTTCTTTTGAATGTTGGCAATATTGAGAGCCTGCTACAGTGAACACAGAGGAGATAACATGGTTCAGTAAGTAGATCCGCCTTATTGCTAATTCCCAGGGTGTCATTTCTCTGCTTTGCATCTAGAGATAATAGGAGTCATTGAGTCCAAAAAACCCTTCACCACTATGGTGTGGAAGCTCAGAAGGAAGTATTTCTGAAAACTGGAAAGGGGAAAAAAAAATATCCCATTGGCCAACAGCAAAAAAGAAACCCATCCATTGATCCACTGTATGTGTGATTCAAGGGCCAGAGGTGGAGGGGGAGTGAAAGGCTGACAACACTTTCTTTTGGAAAGTGATGGAGCTATGGGGGGTGCTAGGGCAAGAGAAGTGGAGACAATTTCCAGAGCAGTAATGCCTGCAGGTTCTGGGGACGATACAACCACCTCTGTCCAGTCTTCTTCCACATCATCATCACCACCACCACCATATTGCCCCTGCACAGAACCTTGCACTGTTATACAAAGAGATTTTCTGTCTCCCTCATTTGTATTGAGGGGTAGCAGAATTTGCCACCCAAAAATGTGTCTTTTTGGTGCAAGGACTGTGTGGGGATGATTATTTTGAGAAACTGCAGATACAGGAGAAAGCTACGAAAACAGAACTCATGCTTTTGTAAAGGAAATGGACTTAGGAAAGGGGACCTGTACCAGGGAAAGTGCTTCTATTTATGAGGGCAACACCCTCATAACCTAATCACCATCCAAAGTCCCCGCCTACATGACCAGAGAGCACTTTTTCACCCAAGAGCCTGATCTGCATGGCTGTTGTGTACCAAACATTCCCTCTTCTCTCTTCCCCTGAATGGTCACCTCCTCCCTCCCCCACCTTTGAAGCCCCAGGTCCCTAGCCCTTTGCCTCAGTCATCTGGCTGCCTTTGGGTCTCCTATCTTTGTGGTGCTCCTGTATATATGTGCACGCATATTTTTTTTCTCCTATTAAAGTGTCTTTTTGTTATGGGGGGAGGTCTCAGCCAAGAACCTAGAAGGCTAGAGGGAAAATTATTTCCCCCTTATAGTATCTAGCTAAAGATGCTGTGAAATAAATACAATACACAATGATCCCCATTTTACAGATTAGAAATGGGGCCCAGAAATGTAAGAAGTCTAGTGATTGGTAGAACTAGGCCTTTTCACCGGAGTGTGGCCTTGAAGGAGGGTTGATTCTGCAGCTCCATTTTGCTGTAGTGCTTTTTTATTCTTCCTGGTTCTGTTCCTGGCCATCTCTCCTCTTGGGAAGTCACTTATTTAATTCTCATTTAGCACAATGGACTGGTCAGTGAATGAGCCCTTGAAGGCCTGGTTGATGACTCTTTACACTTAGCAGCCTATTATTCAAACTTAGTCATTGTGGCAACTTTATGTTTCTTGATTTGCCCTCAAATGCTCAGCAAATGAGTAACCAGGGTGTTAATGCCTTCATGATTTTTAAATATCCCTTTTAATTGGCTAAGTGGAAACTTTTAAAACCAACCAACTAACATTATTACAATCTGAAATTTTTTTCCCCTCAGAAAAGAGAGCAGAGAAGGATGGAAAGGTGAATGGGGAAACAGCTAAATCAACCAGGTTTTATTAATCAGTCAGTATACTAATCCTGAGGATTACTTATATAGCTAGCAACATGCTCTCCGTGTGAGGCTGTGTGTAAAGATTTGGATAAATGGAGGGAGAAGCAAATACATGTGCATCAACAAGGTAGGCCCTCACTTCTTAGAAACTCTGAAACACTAAATAATCCTTTATAAAGGCAGTAATACAAGAATGAAAAATCACCTTAATTTAAACCTCCAAAATCAAGCACATTCTAGAATGTATCTCCCCTCTAAAATGTGTCTTCTCCCCCCCTCTGTAATTTTAACATTTGGCTATGGACACATTCAGAAATATTGGCATATACGGTAGTCGGAAGTAAACTGTGGCATTTACCACCTTGATAAAGTAAGGGCGCACCAGATCTGCTTCCTCCCCCTTTTGTCCTTCCTTCCTTCCTCCTGTGAAAATTAATTAAGGGAAACCTCACTGACATGGCCTCGGGAGGCCTGCAGGAGAAGCTCTCATGCCCATCACTTCCCGTAAATCTCAGATCCCACTGGAAGACACAGACACCATACTGTTTTAGCTACTTTACCACCCAGCAGGAGGAAGAAGGCGTCTACCTTCTGCCTCCCGACTACAGCCCAGCCAATGAGAGACTGCCACACCTCGGCCAAGGAGAAGTCAGGACACATGGGACTCCCAATTTACTCCAATGACTGTTTTGCTTAGACCAGGCCTCCCAACCGGCCCCTTCCTCAATAAAAGAGTGTTCCTCTCCTTTGTTCTCTGGGTGTGCCTATGGTCCTGCTGTAGCTTGCCTGTCCCAGATTGAAAATTTTCTGCTATTGCCAATTAAACCTGTGTTTGCTGGTAAGATAACTGACTGTTTTAATTTTAAGGTTAACACTCCCTCCTTCCCTCCTTCCTTCCTTCCTTCCATACGGGCCAAGGGCAGGCTGCCCCAAGATATGCCACTTTGGCAGGCAGCTTATGTCAGAGCTGAAAAAACAACCAAGACCCCAAATTTAGAAAGGAACCTTGCCTTTCCTCCCCTTAATTGCATAAAAAAGATATAGATGGAGAACTACTGCAGGATTTGAACTATCACCACAGAAAACTACCCTGTGATGTGAACTCAGGGTGGTAGATGAAGGGATGTGGCTCTATTAAAATTTCTGTCTATGCCCCATTATTTCTGTGGGGTTCATCAAACATTTGTAGGCCAAATATTTACTCTTTCACATTCTTGTGAATGGCTTCCCTTTCCCTTAAAGTCCTGGACCCCTACTCCCTTCTCCTCAGTTTAGGATGACATATAAACCTCATTGTCCCTGACTCTTTTTGGAATCTGTACTATGGATTCTTGGAATGTACTTAATTATTATTATTTTTAGTTTTTTCCCTGCTGATCTGTCTCATGTCAGTTTGATTCTTAGTCCAGCTAGAACCACCTTGAGGGGCAGAGGAAAATTCTTCTTCCCCGACGCTCCCTTCCTTTTTCCTTCCTTTCATCCCTCCCTGACTCCTTCCCTCTTCATATAAATTTTTATTGAGCGCTGTAGTAGTTTAGTAGGACTACTATAACAAAAATACCACAGACTGGGTATTTTGAAATTTATTTTCTCACAGTTTTGGAGACTGAAGTTCAGGACAAAGATGTCAGCTGGTTTGGTTTCTGAAGCCTCTCTCCTTGGCCTCCTCATGCTAGGTCCTTATAGTCTTTTTTTCTGTGAGCATGCGTCCCTGGCATCTTGCATGTCCTCACCTCCTCTTTTTATAAGGACACCAGTCAGACTGGATAAGGCCCCTCCTGACATCTCTACAGCTTAATCACATCTCTATGCATTCAACCTACTAGGGAGGGGGGATTTGACAGATGCAGTTGGGGGGTGGGAAACAATTTAGACCATAACAAGCACTTAGAGGGTTCACAGTTTGCAAGCTTGTCACAAAATGCTTTTTCCTATTGCTTCTCTTACTGTTTTGCTTCTCTGTCTAGTTTCCTAAGAGTTCTTCCCAAAACTTTTGAGAAGATTTCCCAGAAAACTTTTCAGTCTTTCCTCTTTGTCTTATACACACATTATAGCTCTTTACACTTTTGTTTGTTTACCTAGACCCAGGTATTAAGTCAAAACAGATTTGAATGAATGATTGCTAATACCCATGACCACAATTTGCCCTATTGCCACCACCACTGCTATTCTATACAACCACCATTACTATTACTACTGTTACTATGGCCGCTACTACTCCCCTCCTGTTCCTCCTGTCTCGAAAACATCTCTTAAGGATGCTGTCAGAGCATAACGTCCAGAGCACAACAGAGTAGTATGTGCAAACATCTAATAATGCCTGGATAGCCAAAACCCTGAGTACCTTCGCTGTCAAATGAAAGAAACAAAAATCAGGGGACAATGGATCCCCTCCCTTCTTTTTTATTCTCCTGTAGTTTGGACTTTGGTTTAAGAAAGGATTATATACTTTGGCTTCTAGGCCCCACGGGAGGGTTTGGCCAGCTCAGAGCTGCTAAGCTTTTCTCAAGAGCCCTGCCTCCTTCCCATATCCACACCTCCCCAGGACAATTACAGCTGCATTCAGGAGCACAGCAGCACATTCCCCGGGCTGGTGAGCACAGGCACTTGTGACCCTAGTGGCCCTGATTGACTTGGCAAGGACTTGGCCACCCCACCGCAAACCTCAGAGCTGCGGTCTTTTCATCCCCTCTCATTATCTGCCTCCCTCCCGGTGGAGCCTGGGTTGAGTCAGAGCTTTTTTGTTTGAATAAATACCTGCCTGAGCAGGAAGGACATGTTCTTTTCCAAGGAATTAAAACTAATCATGCTTCTTAGGGAGTTTCTAAACCGGGGAGGGTGAAAAGAAAGGCTGAATGTCATTTTCTCCCTCTTTCCTTCTTTCCTTACTTTCTTTTCTACTGTCACTTTCTCTTCATTGTCCTCTCTCCCTCTTTCCTTCCATTCCTCTTCTTGCTATGGATTTTCATCCCATTTTCCCCCTTTTTTCTTTTTATCTCTTTTTCTTTTTCCTTTCATTATAATAAGTGTCTAATGTTTAAGTTAGTGGAAATAATCTAAGATACTGCAGCAGCTTATGTGGATCCAAACTGAAACAAAGGGGGACTTCTATACTTGTTTCTGTTTTTGCATATATATGGGTAGCTGAGTTAGTAAAAAGTAGCAACTTAAGTCCTTCTGAAGAACAGAGTTCAGTATTTCTTCCCTAATCACGTAATTATCTCTCTTTTTAATTACACTGTGTTTTGTTTGATGGCTTCATCTGTCTAACTCTGTGACATTAGGCCAGAGCTCAGATTTTCTCAATTCACTTATTTATTATTACATATTGAATTAATGGACTGCCTCCTATAGAACCACCCTTGCCTTCCAGGAATGAGTCCCAACTGGCGGTAGTGTATTAGTCTACAATAAACTATGGAATTTTCTTGGCTTTCATTCTTTGTTTGCATTCATATACAAGAGAAAGATTAACCACAGCTTTCTGCATTTCTTTTGGTTTGCTTATAGGGCTTGTTAAACAAAGATTTGGAAGTTATTTGTTTATTTGTTTGTTTGTTTTCCTCTGGGACACTTTCCAAATTGCTGAAATGGCTCTTCCTTAATAGCCTGAATCAATTCATCTGGCCCTGACACTTTTCAGAACTATAATTAGTGGGGTGCTGGTAGTATATTTTTGTTAGGTGGTTCTTCAGAATGAAAAAACATCCGTGACTTGTAGCATTTGCTAATTTCCATAGTATAAATACCTCCACTATGGTTGATTTCAAGTTTATTAATATGATGTCATTAAACTTGGAGATGGGAAGAGTTGCACGTAATTGCTTTCCACAGACTGGTGCTAACCAGCTCTAGCACACTGCTGGTTGCAGATCTTTGAAAACTTTTTCAATTTTGTCAACTGTCTGGGTTGTCTGTCTCTTGTGGAGTCAGTTTTGGTTACATAAAATCATTCATTTTCTCCAGATGTTCAAATGTATTATTTAGTCTTACAAAGCACATTTTTAGGATTCTTTATTTCTTTGATATCTCTGATATCCTCTACCCACTCCCCACATTCTTTCGATGTCAAATGTTGTATATTTGTACTTTCTCTGTATTTACCAGGTTCAATGGAGTTTCCATAATTTGGGGATTCTTGTTTGCTTTTCAAAGAAACCATTCTTACATGCATTTGCCAGTTTTATTGTTTTTCTGTTTCTTAATATATCATTTTTGGCCTATCTTTATTCATTCATTATTTTATAATTTATCTGAATGTTTTAAATAAAACACCAGGCATTTTAGAACATATGGACAATGAAGGATTTGCCCTAAGCATTTGGTGCTTGCTTAACTTGCTCTCTGAGCAACAATGGGGAGGATGATGCACTGCTCAGAGTGTGTGAGTTTGGAGTTCATAGAAAAAGGGCTAAGGGGAGAAGACAAGGGAAGAATGAAAGGATTTCACTGGGTTCTCACTCTGTGCCTGACCCTACTTATATTAACTCACTGAGTGCTTTGAACAACCCTACAAAGCACTATTACTTCAAAATGGAGGCTCAAAATGTATAATATTTCTCCCAATAGCTGAAAAGTGAGGGAAGCAAGATTCAAAGTCTGACTTACTCCAGGATTTGTACACATTCAACAGGCTCTGTTGCCATTTTTTTGCTCAGTATAGTTCTGGGTAATTTGTACATTAACTCTCATTGCCTGAGATTGTCCACACTGTGAGTTCTCAGAACATGCTGGCTTGTGTAATACTCAGAATGTTTGGGAATGTCTTTGAACCTGAAAAGGTAGCATTCTACGACTCCAGCTCAGTGACACTGATAATAATTGCTTTGTCTACTTTGCCTCTACTATTACTATGAGCACTGTCAAAGATACCTTTCAGAAACTGCCCCAGCCAACCTTAGCTTTTTAAATGTAACTTGATTGCTTTGGCTGCAGATGTTGAAAATCTTATTTGAACACTGCACCTCCATCTCAGAGTTATCTGTTGTTACTCTACCAATGCTCAGGACTATGGTTCCCCAGTCTCTCTCAAGGCCTTGAATTGTGCCCTGATTCTAACTTTCGGGGTAATTGCAGATGCTCTGCCCCAGCTGATAGGCATCCTCAGCTATATGTTCAGCTGACCCCCCACAGCTCCCAGTCAGAGCATCTGAAGCCTTCATGGAAGTTTCTGAGAAGAAACCTAGTGCCTCTCATTCAGTTTGTAATTTTTTTTTTCCCCACAGGCCTATAAGCAAACAAGGAATAACCAAAGAAAGAAAGAAAAAGAAATAGGAAGGAAGGAAGGCAGGACAATACAAGGAAGGCAGGAAGGAGGGAAGGAAAGGAGACACTTACTAGCTGCTTTAAAAGTCACTAGCTAAAATCTCCTATAGCCTTTCCCTTCCTATTTTGAGACCTGTTATATTTTCATAATTTTACCATCATTTCTTATAAAGTTAGATCACGTAAATGCTGTCACATTTCTCCTGGACTTCAAAACAAAGTGGAATCTTCAGTCCTGCCTTCAGGGAGCTTTCATAGATGAAAGCTATGGAAATCACTTTTGAATGCTCAGCTTTCCATCTTCAACACTTAAAAATGGAGGCATAGGTGATTAGATCCAGTGGTCACTTACAAGAGAGGGGGAAAGAGCACATTTGTGTTTTGTGGGATAGACAGAATTCAGACTTATAAAACTGAGCTGTGACACTTTCCTGCCATGTGAACTGCAGAAAGTAGAGAAAGATGAGCTCAAAAAGAAATAAGAATGAAGACAAACCCAGAAGTGTATGTCCTAAGGTCTCCTCTACATGTGCTCTGGCCCCTCCTGAGGTTCTGCTGCATACTTGGCCTTGGGTTCCATGAGGCACCTTACCCTACCTTTATTAGGCTGCACTGAGTAGGTTCTGCTTTATGGCACTTTTCACTGTCTGAGCATCTGCACCCCATTACCTGAGGGGAGCATGGCACACTGGTGATATGACTAGCTATCCACAGCACCAGAACTCCTGGAATTGAATCCTAGCTCCAGCACTCAGAAGCTGTGATGGGCTGAAGAGTGGCTCCCAAATACACCCAGACCCGAAGCCCTGCAGGGTTACCTTACATGGCAAAAGGGACTTTACAGATGAGATTCACTTGAGGATCTTGAGATGGGCAGATTATTTTTCATAATAATATGGGCCCTAATGTAATCATAAATATCCTTCTGGGAAGGAAACAGGAGATGTGACAGGGCAGAGGAAGCAGGAGAGGTGCTGCTGGAGCAGGAGGTTTGGAGTGATGCAGGGAAGGGGTCATGAGCCATGGCAAGCAGGCAGCCTCCAGAAGCTACAAAAGGCAAGGGAACGGATTCTCTTCTTGAGCCTCCAGAAGGGACTAGCCCTGCCAACAACCTGACGTAAGCCCACAGCAGCGAACTGCAGTCTTCTAGCTCCAGAACTGTGAAATAATAAATGTGTTTTTTAAGCCACCAAGTGTGTGCTAATTTCTTACAACAGCACTAGGATACTAACACAGTAGCTTTGTGACCTTGGGTAAGTTTCCCAACCACTCCGTGCTTCAGTTTTACCATCTGTAATGTGGGGAAAGTGCTTGTTTCATTCAGTGGCTGTGACAATCAGTGAACCACTATGTTGTCTGCCATGTAGCAGGCACTTAATGAGCATTTGATCATTTAATGCTTGCATTCAATACAATTTTAGTCATGTAGTTAGCTAACAGTAGAGTCAGGACTTCGACACAAGTTATTCTGACTCCAAATCCACTACAAGCAAGTTGGAGAAAAACTATTAATTAATGGATTAGCTATGACATGATCCAACATTTCTTAGGCTTTCCTTTAAAAATGATCACTGAATAAGGAAAAGGCTATTTTCTGTTAACCTTGTCTGCAGTTTTAGAAAAGCTAATTGTACTCTATGTGAGTCAAGGTTCAATTCTTTCTCTTCTGAAAGAGATGTAAACAGCTATTCCAAAATTCTCTCATTTCCTACTTAATTTGTACATTATTTCTAGCTCTCACATTGTACCTTTTAAATCCCCTAATAGGTAATTTTTCTAAAGACTTTTATATTTCTCTGTTTAACTTTGTTTTACATTTGGGATATCAATTTAACAAACTTTGACTAAGTACCTACTATGTGTAGGCATCATTCCACATGCTTATAGAAAGCAACACAGTTATTCATGGATCCATCCAACGACCAATTTAGTGGGCAAGCATCTGGAGGCAAGCACCTTCAAAGAAATGTGGCAAGCAGCATGATCAAGGTTTTCCCAGAGAAGGACAAGAAGGGGAGAGAAAGGGTGGCTATGTGGGGCAGAAAGCAGGGATTGTAAGGAAGACTTCACAGAAATGTGGGGCTGAGGGTGTGAGGTTTAAGGAGGAGGAGGTCAGAAAGAAAAGAGCCTTAAATAAAAGCTTTGGAAGCATTAAAAGGAAAAATGATATGGATAGATTAGACATGGTATTTGATAACAAATAGTCAAAGAAAACTTCTTTGCTCCTCCCAGACAAAAGTGTAGCTTGACATTTGGTTGTCTGATGGAAAAAATTTAGACCAATTTATTTATTCTAGAATAATAGAATAAATATTCTATTCACACTAGAATCCCATATATCAAGGCAGGCAGCTTTCTGAGATCTGCTGCATGCATTCACTTTTTTTTTCTCTTTTTTTTTCCATGAAACATTACTGACAGTCACTGCTATAGTCCAGAACTCTTGAAGTTGACATACGCTGAGTGACAGATCCGAGATAAGAGTAAAATACATTTGAATGTGCTGATAAAGGAAAAATGGAAAAGGGATGAAATTACAGAGATATAAAGGTGTATCTTTAAAGCTCTTAGGAGAACAAATTGCTAATCAAGAACAGAACTGCATAGAGGCTTGATAAGTTCGAATGAAGAAACCCTTCTGGGATGGAAACTCTTTCTAGTGTGTAGTGGTTTTATAAGAAGTCTAATGAGATCCATTTGAAAGCGCTGGCTCCGTTTGGTAGAATTGTCAAGAGATTTTTCAGATGTCTGAATAAGCAGTAATAAGCCCAACAGGGCCGAGATGGGGTGTCCGATTGGCCAAGTGGCATAAAAGCTATCTTTGGAAGCTCATCATCCTCAATAGTCCATTTTGTTCCCACTAATTTCTGACAGATGGAAACCACCTGTAAGGAAACAACACTGATTGATCAAATCAATCACAGCTTCGATTTATTTACAACCTATAATTCTAGTATATTCTATAATTTTATACTCGATACACACTTATAACACACGTGAGTGCAAGCACAGACACACACACATACACGGGTATTTATAAAGCATAAGTCATTCCTATTTTTATCCTATCATCAATTTCTGACATTCAGGTTAAACTAATTTTTTCTTTTGGCCTGAATACTGCATAGGGGATATGAGTCCTCAGTGTGTCACATTGGTAAGGTAATGATGCCAACTTGTTTAATCTCTTTTATCTGTAAGGGAGAGCTTGGAATTCTCAAGGGGCAAATCCAGCCCTGATTCTCTGTGCTGTCTCTACTTGTAACGCAAATTTTGAAGTCCTGCAGCAGCAATCAGAAGGTAACTGTCATGACCGTGCCACTCTGCATTCATTCAACTGAAATTTATTATGTACCTTCAATCATTCGTTCATGAATGGATGGCTTCTCTCTGAAATGGTGTAAAATCATTTTCATAAATTAAGGGCTTTTTCATGCAAGATTGGAGATTATATCTACATGGGAGTTTGGACTTATTACTCAATTATAGTATCTCCAAAGTAGGTTGAGGGCACATCTTTGAAAACTAAAACAGTAAGTTTGGGATGAATAAGAGGAAACCTCACTCTCTACAGCAGCTACAATCTTGTAAAATGTATTACTTTAATTGAGTGATTATGGAGCAACTTCTTGACTTTTTCAGACTGATCTGACTTATTTGAAAATGAAAGGGATAAATAGATGATTTCTAAATTCTCTTCCCTTTTGGCATTCAGTTTCTGGCTAAATGAGTTAACATTTTAAGATGCGGTTTAGGTAAATACACAGAGGACAAATTTATAACGAGTTACTAAGGGAAAGTAGAATGTTTTGAAATTTCACTGTCTTAATTAGATATCACAGAAGAATCACCACAGCTTCAATATTACCGGTTACCCTGACCCGCTTCTGTTCACTTCACAATCTATTGTGGATCATTCTAGCTTTCTAACACATGACTTATTTTTCATATATGGTTATATTTTATCCTTCTTTTCATGGCTTTGCCAACTCATGCTTTGGCTTTTGATCCCTCCCATGTTTCAGAGTTGCTCTTTGACTTTGCTGCTCTTGTTGGATGTTGTTAAACATTTCACCTGATCCGCCTGGCCCAGGGTCACACAGAACTTCAGAGACAGGGCTGCTGATAGCTTTGCTTGGCTAGAGAGTGGGCCTCAGACAACAAGACCGGTCTGATCTAATATGCCTGTCTGTAGATTGTTAGGTATGAAACCCAGAGATGCAGACACATTCACATTTGACATTCTAGCCTCACGCTCCACATGATTCATTCTTACTTCCTGGTGTATCTGTGGGGAACCTGAAAGTAGAAGCAACTTAAAATGTTGCTCAAAGAAAAAAAAGAGGAGACAGACTGATACATTTAAATTATACCAGATTTGAGAACAAGACATATAGATCCCTTTTTAATGTGTTTAAGTGATGAAGTTATTCATTCATTTAATTATTCATGATAACATTATAATAAAGAGAGTAGATTCTTGAGTTTGACTGCTTAGGTTTGGATCCATCTCTGCCACGTACCAGCAGGGAAAGTCATTTAACCTCTTTGTGCCTCAGTTTCTTTATCTATAAAAGTGGGAATAATTATGATGGATACCTCAAAGGATTGATAAGGGTTAATCAGCTAATGTATATGAAACCCTTTAGAACACTGACACATACCAAGTGCTTACATGTATATTAGGTATTTATTATGAATAAATAGTTATTGATGTTCTATTATAAGTTATAAGTCTAATATAAGGAATTACCATACACGTTCTTGGAATCAAAGAATAATTCAAAGTAATATTTTACATCCAATAGTTATCAGAAATTATGATGGATTTGATACTTATGGGATTTCTTCCTATCATTATCATCATCATGATTACATTTATTGAGTGTTTGCTCTGTATCTAGCACTATTGGGTATCTTCCATGTTTTATCTTTAATTTTTTTTTTTTTTTAGTTTTCATTTTACAAAAAGGTTAAGTATTTGCCAGAAGTCACATAACTTGAAAATGGTAAAGCCAGGATCAAATCCAGGCAGCCTAACTCCAATATTCTATGCTCTTCATAACACTGGATGTTTACCAACTATACTGAGATGAAGCACGTAATGTCTCCATGCAATATACACACATTTACTGAGAACATGGCACATCCTCAGTGGGCAGGAGGAATCAGGGTCCTGACATCAGATAGCTTCTGCCATCAAGGAGATCAGAGCTTCATGGTGAAGATACAGAAATGAAAATGACAAAGTGTAGAGTGAACAGTGATGGTGATATTCACAGGGCAAGCTCAAGTACCAGTATTTCAATCTAATGGAGGGTCAGGAAGTGTGTGAAAGGAAGGGACGCTTGCAGCGTCAAAGATGAAGAGGTAGAGGTAAGCCGGGGTGGGGCAGGCATTTGAAGCAGAAAGACAACATGTGAGAAAAGATTTGGTGCATGTAGGAAATATGGGATTTTGTGTCTGGAGAATATTAAATGAGGGTCCAGGCAATGAGGACTAGAGGAAAACGGGGGTGTGACCGGAAGACCTCTGTCTGCTAATGTGAGGAGTTTGACATTTAACAAGAAAGCTGGAGATTCTTTGAAAACATTTAACCAAGAAGAAAATAGCATCAAATTGGCTTTGCAAAGATCATTTTTTGTACAAAAATTTACAAGGAGTATTTCTATTGTATCTTTAAATTAATGGCATGCTTTATTGAAATAGGTCTGTTACTAAGCTCCTTGTTTTTGTACCTTTACACTAGTGAATGTCAGTGGGTAGTATCATTAAGACTAATTACTATGAGTACTTATAACTTCCCTAATTCTTTAAGTTCATAGAAAGCTTTTAACTCCATTATATCCCAAAATTTCCAACTGCCTTATTTTTATTATTATTTCCAATTTGCAGATAAGGAAACCAAGGCTGAGCAATGTTGGCCACACTGCTAATATTCACAGACTTGCCTCAGAATCACAACCCTGGGATGAAGCCTGAACACGGAAGCCTTAATGGATACCACAGACACATCCTCTTCTGCCCCGTCACGTGCTGCACAGGACCTCTCCCACGGATCCCCAGTGCAACCTGGGCATCCCAATACGGTGCCAGGTCAGTCTGAAACAGCCTACATCTCTTAGTCCATTTGTGTTCCTATAACAAACTCTCATAGACTGGGTGGCTTAACAACAAACATTTATTCCTCACAGCTGTGGAGGCTTTCTAAGAGCGATAATTCCTCCACCCTTATAACCTAATCACCTCCAAAAGGATTCACCCTCAAATACCATCATACTGGGGATTAAGATTCAAAATGTAAATTTGGGGGGACATAAACATTCAGCCCATAACACTGTTCAAAGACCAATCTCCTGTCTTTCTGGATAACAAACATTGGTTGTGTCCTGACATGTAGGCAAAATCTTCCTGGTGACCCTTTGGGACATATTTTTCTCTGATAAGAGAGAGAACAGGTGAGATTGGTCCCTTTTTTTGTATGATTTCTCCCTGTTGTGTGTGCTTTGTGTGGAAAGGTCATATTTGGAGCTGTGTATCTATCTTGTGAGCATAAGAGCTCTTCTGAGGACACAAGGGAATATGCTGAGGATGGTGAAAGGGAAGGATGCAGAGTCCAGATCTCTGTGGCGGATGCTGGGATGGGCTGCTCAGCTCTCACTGTGGAAACCAAAGACAAATACTCCTACTGCTGGGAGGGCATCTGACAAGTGGCACTTATCCTCTAGTCCCTTTGTGGAATCTCAGCTATACAGAGTTACCATACCTAGGGCCGCATTCCTTTGCTAGGATGGCTAACATCACATAACTACTGGGCTCAGAAGTTACAACATCCCAGCCTTTTCATCCCTGTGGGCCACAGCCATGCAGGGTCATCCGCCCTGTAGAACTCCTCTGGGGGTCAGCTGAGGTTGTCCTTGTGCCTTCACAGCAGCTTGATACCTCCTTCTGCTCAGTGCTTCCTCTTGTCCTTCTTTCCCATAATGCTGATCCCAAAAGCACTCTCTAATAATCCCTTGCAAGCTAACATCAATTTCAGAGTCTGCTTCTTGGGGAACCCAACCTGCAACAGTCTCTGATGGCTATTTTTGGGCTGCTGAACTAATCGTAGACCACCTGTATTTTGTTTGGCTGGCAATAAACACATGGCTTAAACTGTTATTAGTTGGCATTGATCACAATACTTTGCACCGATCTGTTTATCCGTCAGTCTCTCTGGCCAGTCTGTGATGTCGCCAAAAGTGTTCACTGTGTTTTATTCATCGTTCTCTTCTTCCAGGTTCAAAACAGTTAATGGAACATAATAGGCACTCAATAAATGCATGTTAAATGAGGGAATAAAATTTACACCCGTTTTAATGTGATATTCATGGTCAACTTCTAGTATAGTGATCTACTGCTACAAGCCTAAATTTTGCACACAGTCACTTATTTAAATCTTATTTTTTCAGAAAATGCAATGAGCAAACTGGAAAGGATTGCAGGCCATACCTAATCTTTTAAAAAGTGGGATCAGTCCCAAATTGAAACTTACCATTTAGGAGTTTAAAAAGACATTTTACTGCTTGTACAAGATGACGTATTTCATTACACTGAGGATCTTAACAAAGGCAAACTACATGGAGCTTCATTCTCTGAAAGCTAGTTCCCTGGGAACAATGTTCATCAACGTTTTTGTTTTTTTTCTGTGCATAGCCTCAAAGGCAAAACAAAACAGAATATACAGTGAACAAAAATCCTGGGTCAAAGTTGCATCTCTGCCACTTACTAGTGTAATCTTGAGCATATTGTTTAAACTTTTGAGCTTAGTTCTTTTATCCATATCTAGTCAAATGCTCTAAGAACACTTTAATTTCTTACAAAGCTGTAATTCAGGCATTTTTTTCCTAAGACTTTTTTGTGCTCTCTGTTTAAGAATCCACATACTAAATGTGGCCCCAGACTATTTTACCAGGACATGTTTTTTTTTCTCTGTTACTGCATGTTTCCTCTGTTGGTTCAAAACTGCACTTATTGCTTTGGCTACCTGGAAGCTGAGCGCTGGTTTGATACTTGGTCATTCATGTTAGAATATTTTCTCTTTCCTTCATAGATATTCTGTGCCATTTCCTTCTATGCCGTACTGTGTAACTTGTATAACTGTCCTTTACCACAAGGGAGGTCTTCTGGGATGCAGGTAGATGTTTACATTTTTATGTAAAATTTAATGTGTGCAATATTAAATAACCATACCATTGCTGGTTATATTCTATGAGCTAAGTGCTTTAGATACATTCTTATCTTTAATTTTCACAGCAACCCTACAGAATAAAGAATTATGTGTCTATTTTGCAGAGGGAGAAAGTAGGGCTTGGAACAATCAAGTAATGTGGTCAAGGCAATTGAGTTAAGTGAGTGGTGAATCAGGATTCAAAGGCAGAACTAAAGTTGTATTGTTTCCTCTACACTGCAAGTCAAATAGAAAGATAGGCAAACAACAAATTCTGAGCACTTAGACAACTGTTCACAGTTTCTTACCAAGAAATAAGCTATAGATAGCTATTTTTATGAGAATCAAGGCTTGCACAGAACTTTAACACAGATATGCATTTTAAAAATCATTTAACATAAACTTAGTAGAAGAATGATAGGTAATGTTTATTTTGCAACTACATTTTTCATTAAAAAATTATCCATCCCAGTGACCTTCTAAAATAATAACTAATAAAAAGGTGTTACATACTTGATCATTTAAATTTAGAGAAAATTTCGGATGGTTAGACATTGAAAGATTTGTCTTGTTTTATTCTTTCTGAAGAACCAGAGCTTGGGATGAGACATAGAAACATATAATTTAATTTTACCCTATGCATTAATCAGATAACATATCAATCACATGGAGGTCATTTTAAATCTAAATAAAGTGATTTACATGGTCATTGCTATAACACAACAGTTTTGTTTGTTTGTTTTTGCATTTCCTTTAAGCTTCTCTCAATATGAGGCTGTAGGACTTTAATATTTGAAATATTTTAAGAATAGCATACTGCCAGGAACACAGGATCTTAATAAATATTATTTGTAAAATAAAACACCAAAGTTCAGCTTGTCTTCCCAAGAGTACAATCACAATGTAACTCAGCTTTATCTGATAAAGAGTCATCCACACAAGAACAAAAAGGCATCCTACAGTATGGGAGAATATATTTGTAAATGACATATCTGACAAGGGGTTAACATCCAAAATATATAAAGAACTCATATGCCTCAACACCCAAAAAGCAAATAACCCTATTAAAAAATGGGCAGAGGACATGAACAGACAATTCTCCAAAGAAGAAATTCAGATGGCCAACAGGCACATGAAAAGATGCTCCACATTGCAATTACCAGGGAAAATTAAAACCACAATGAGATATCACTTCATGCCAGTTAGAATGGCCAACATAGAAAAGACTAGGAACAACAAATGCCGGTGAGGATGCGAAGAAAGGGGAACCCTCCTACACTGTAGGTGGGAATGTGAACTAGTTCAACCATTGTGGAAAGCAGTATGGAGGTTCCTCAAAAAACTCAAAATAGAAATACCATTTGACCCGGGAATTCCACTCCTAGGAATTTACCCTAAGAATGCAGTTTCCCAGTCTCAAAAAGACATACACACCCCTATGTTTATTGCACCACTATTTACAATAGCCAAGAAATGGAAGCAACCTAAGTGTCCATCAGTAGATGAATGGATAAAGAAGATGTGGTATATATACACAATGGAATATTATTCAGCCATAAGAAGAAAACAAATCCTACCATTTGCAACAACATGGATGGAGCTAGAGGGTATTATGCTCAGCGAAATAAGCTGGGCAGAGAAAGACAAGTACCAAATGATTTCACTCATCTGTGGAGCATAATAACAAAGCAAAAACTGAAGGAACAAAACAGCAGCAGACTTGCAAAACCCAAGAATAGACTAACACTTGCCAAAGGGAAAGGGACTTGGTGGGTGGGTGGGAAGGGAGGGAGAAGGGGAATAAGGGGCACCACGATTAGCATGCGTAATGTAGTGGGGGGGGGAGCACAGGGAAGGCAGTATAGCACAGAGAAGACAAGTAGTGATTCTATAGCATCTTACTACGCTGATGGACAGTGACTGTAATGGGATATGTGGTGGGGACTTGATAATGGGGGGAATCTAGTAACCATAATGTTGCTCATGTAATTGTAAATTAATGACACAAAAATAAAAATAAAAAAAAGAGTCATCCACACAGACTGAAGCCTCTAGTTACAGCTCATAGTGGCCCAGAGAAATGTTGAATATGAGGAGAAAGAAGTTATTTTCCAGTGAGATATTAAAAGATGAAATAAGCTAAAAGATCAGGGAATGAGGAGGTTTTAGAGGGAAAAGATGATGGAGTAAAGTCTGCGGAGGTAGAGATATAAGAATATCACTGTGGGCTTTTGTCTGCTTTTCCTTTTTTTATAACACCTATTCAAATAAAAAGGGACATTATGTCCAGTCCTTAATATCTACAAATGTGTTAATGTGTCTATGTTTTTTATTTATTAATTGCTGGACTCTATTCTGTGATGTAGATACTCTTATTTCCTTTTTTGCTGATGAGGAAACTGAGGCACGGGAGCTTATGTGAATTGCCCAGAGCTGGTAAGTGGTGGGTATAGGATTTGAGCCCAGGTGGCCTGGCCTTTGTGTCTGTGCCCCTAACCATATACTTGTATACCATTCATGGACCCATGTCTGGAAATCTTAAATGTGGTGGGAAGTTAAACTGGTTTATGGGCTTCTGATTATCTTTACTTCCTGTAACAGCTCTGAGAAGTAGTTAGTATCATCTATGTTTGATACATGAAGAAGGAGAGATTCAGAGAAGTTGACCATTTTGTGCAAAGTCACACAAAAATGTTAACTAGGGATCTGTGATTTAAACTCAGAACTGATTCCAAAGTTTATACTATAAATGTGCTTCCTTTCCTTTACTGTCTGATTATCCATCATCTTTATGATTGAATGGTAAAGACAAGAAGCAGGAGCAGATTTAAACAGATATACCTCTGTAACCAAAAGAGAGACATAAAGATGAGAACATAAGAGGAGGATCAATTTAGTCAAACATATAATTTCTAAGGACATACTATTGGCAAGATACTGTACTTGAAGCTTGGCAAATGAGTCCTCTCTCAGGGAAATTTTGAGTCTGGCAGGTATCACAGATGAGTACATGATGACTATAGAACTGTTGATGTGAAAAGAAGTACTGTCAGAAACCCAGTAAGGTTCAGTGTCTGGTGTAGAGTCACACAGCAAGTAACTTGTGTGATTAAACCCATCTTGACTCCAGAGTCAGAGATGGAAGCTACTTTTCTCAATCAGGTATATTCCAGGATCTCATTCCAGGCTCAGAAGACCTAGAAGATAGGCTCCTTCCAGTACCCTGGGTTGAGAGAAATCTAATTAATTTGCACAGATCATAGTTGGGATAAGGAAGCTGATTTAAACATTCATCATTTGTTCATTCATTCAATTATTCATTCAGTCAATATTCATTGAACTCCTCCTATGTGCCAAATACTATTCCAGGAATTAGGGACACAGTGGTAAACTTTAAACCTTGTTAGGCTTAAACTATAGTGAAGAATAAGAAATTAGTAAGTGTCGAGAAAATGAAAGTTCCTATGGCCAGGATTCTCACCTGACCCTGCTCTGCTTGCTCATTGCACACGTGTGGGTGATACATTATTATTGACTCTATATAAAGAGCTCTGCCCAGTTCTCTGGGCTGCATGGCTGCAGGAGAGCAGAGGCTGGAGTGGTGACAGCGCCAAGGACAGAGAGTGAGACGGCTGCAGGGGTGGAGAGGCCTGGAGACAGAGACCTGCTTGCTGCATGCAGACTCTCTCTGAGGCGGATGGGATTGACCTGCCACTGGGAGAAGAAGGCTGGGTATAAACCCTTTCACCCCACGAACATTCCATTGTCATTTTTTGGTCTTACTGAATCAAGAGTGAACTTGCCTGGGGCTGAAACCCACTGGCAAGACACTGAGTATGTAATATATGAGACAGCAATAAATGCTTTGAAGAAAAATAAGGTAGGATATTATGTTCAAAAGTAACACAAGCTTTGTTAGGCAACAAAGAGGAGGTGACACCTGAGGAGACAGCTGAGTGAAGGAGGGGCACCTGAGGTTGGGTTGCCAGAGGAAGAGCGCTGGGAAGTCAAAGTCTTTGAGGCCTTGAGGAGCAAGGTATGTGGGTGGGGCAGGAAGGACGATGTGGTGGAGGGCATGACTGATGGAGAGGGGCAGGAGGAAGGTTGCAGAGGTGGGCACGGGCCAGTCCTGAGCGCAACCTGGAAGAGATCCCAATTTATTTCGAGTATAAGCCATTGGAGTGTTTTGAGCAGGTGAGGAACATGACTTAAGTTTTAGACTTCACGTGAGCTAAGCAGGGGTGCTGGTCAGGAGGCTGTGCAGCTTCCTAGGCAAGGGTTGATGGGTGGCTTGGACTAGGGTGACAGCAGTGGAGATGGAGAGAAGTTGAGACACAGAACTTTCCTGTGAGTAGGAAATTCATGCTGGGATAACCAGACCATTTCTAAGTGTTCTACGAATGAGTACTCTGATAGGAGCCAAACATCCCGGGACCAGAACACTATTTTCTGGAGACAAACATGATGATACAAGACATAATCAAGAAGGTGGCTTTGTGGGCACTTGAATGAGGAAGTCAGATGAATGAAATGCTGCCTAGCACCAGGGAACATAGCCCGGTTCCGTATTCTCAGGGTAAGGACGGTCTTGCTAAGGGGGTCAGAAATATTTCAAGTTCTGGGGTCAGAATCCTCTGCGTCCATCTCCATCCTGGGAATCATTTTGCCTCTAGGATCACCATTCAGACTGGCCCAGAATGTGTGCACTTAAAATCTGTTTTTTGGTGCATTCCCAAGGCTAGCAATTTTCCATTTGGGGAAGATTTGATTATTATATGATTGTGCAGTGGGGCCTGAACTGTGCCCATTATTATGTAGGTGTGCAAAAGAATCTACCGATTATTTGTCCTATAAGTCATCAAACTATTCTCACAAGCTATCACTACTTTCTACTTTAAGATATTGTGGGTTGTTTCCAAGAAACTTAGTTTCTTTGGAGGAACCGTAGGATCAAATTCAACATTCAAACACTCTGCTGGGGCTGTTTCTCTCCCCCAGAGGGTCTCCTCCCCTCCTCCTTCTCCCTGATGTGGCATCTGGGTGCTGCGAGAGGCTCTTGTAACCTCATGGCAACAGCAAGAGGAGTTCTAGCTGGGGTTGTGTGCTTGCTAGTTTCTCACAAGTGTGGTTGGTTTGAATGGGTCTCTGCACCGGTTTTTTTCTTTAAAGTAAAATTTAAACAATAATGTGTATACACACGTGTATAAGCATGGCACTGGCATCTGTGCTGAAATCTGTAGTGGATGACTGTCTGTTGCCCGGAGGTGCCCTATCGTGAGCAGCTTCCTCGTTCTGGCCACAGACCTCTGAGCATCCGCCATCTTCTCAACACCTCTGGTGTCCCAGCCCTCGGTCACTTGGGAAGCCCTTAGTCTTCTGCATTCTATGCAGAGACATTCCTCTGAATGTCTCTCCCTCTCTTTGCTGCTCTCCACTCCTGAGCTGTCCAGATGGGGCCAGGAAGAGGAGCAGCCAGCATTTTCTGTTTCTCCACAGCCTCTTGGGGCTTTTTTGCTGTCTTTTCAACCTAGCTTGTCCTTTGGCCAAGCAAAAGGAGTCTGTCTCTGTCAATCTGTCTGGCCAAAGCTCTTTGAAGGAGTCTGGAAGCTTTCTTAATTTGGCTAAAGAACCTTCAGATCATTATTTTGGCACCACACCTAGAGCTGAAAGGTCTCTACTCCTTCTTCCATTAGCCTTCATCTCTTCTCCTTTGTGGCCTCGGCCCTCACCTTTTTTCTGGCATTAATGGCAGAAGGGATTCATGTAACAAAGCCTACGTACAGATCAGGGAAAAAACATGAAGAGGAACTCCTTAGATAGGATCGCCGTTAGTCAGGCCAGCCAAGGAGCCAAGATAGTGCCTACTGCTTTTCTCTGCTCTGACCTTTCTACATAAGGTTGACCTTTGGGTTTCACTCCCAGAAGGCAGTCTAGTTCCCTTTCATCCAAGTACTTAGGGGATACATGCAGCCCCTAAGAAACCTTAAAGGGTACCAACAGAGCACTATAGGCATATAAAAGTACAAGAAAGAGATAATTAATATTTAAGGAGAGTTTATATGCTAGAGACTGCTAAAAGATTTAAACACATTTTCCAAATTAATACAATAACTAAATGCATTTCTCCATTACAAATCTGGAAACAGATTGCCAGAGACTCAGATCAATGTAGTTAACTGCTTACTGATGTCCCACAGGTATTTCAAAGCCCAATGTCTACCCTTCACCGTATAGAAGCTCCTCATTCCTCATCCTCATTTTAGTGAATGTCACCAATATCCAAATAAATGGGTCAGAAAATTGGCACCACTTCCTTTTACTCATTCTTCCACCTAAGCAGATGTCAAGTTTTTAAGCTTCTGCTACCTCAATGTATTTTTCCTTTTTGTCCTCTTTCCTCCGTCTACTATGTCACTGGCTTGGTTCAGACACTCATCAACTCTTATTTCAACAGTACAATAGGAACCTAATTGGCCTGTTCCATTTCATACTCCACATACTATGGAGTGATATTTCTACCAGATAGATCTGATCATATCATGCCCTCACTTAACATTCTTTAGCGGCTCTCCTTTTTCTCCTTTCTAAAGCCCATCTCTTTAGCATGGCTTGAAAAGTCCCTTGGCTTGCCTACGTGCAGCCTTACTTGTGTGCATCCTGATGTTTCATCCTTCTGTGTCCTTGTTCTTGCTGTTCCCTTGGCTTGGAATACCTTTTGCTTCTTTGTCTGCATCTGCCAATCAGTTTATCTGCCCAAACAAATCCAGGAGCAAATCTTTTCTGATGCCCTAACTAAGAGCAATCCATCTTCCTCTGTGCTTCTACAAACCCACGTATCATAGGACATTTTCTCCCTTGGGTGTCTGTAGGTTCCTGAAATATTTGTGTTTCTATCTCATGTGCCCAGAGACGTCTCTGGCTTTTAGCCCAATGTCCATGATGAGAGAGAGAAAAAGAAGGAGAAAACAAGAAAAAGAAATAAAGAAAAATACAGACAGTAATGGGAAAGGAGTGGGAGAGAAAGGGAGGCAGAAAGAGGAAGAAATGGAGGAAGAAAGAAAGGGTAGTGGAGGAGCAGGTGAGACAGGCTGCCTGCCTGTAGGATTATTAGTCAAGATTGCTATGTCCACAACATGAGATTCTTAGCATTTGTTCTGAGCATAAGCTAAAGGCAAACAAGAGCTCTACGAAGCGCGTTTGAGAAGTCATCAGACCTGGAACACTCCCAGCTCACCTCTGGTTTCCCCACTTAAGCCAAGGCTTGCTGGGCATCCTCTGCACAAAACATAGTGAGAGTGCAGCTGAAGTAAATGTGTTTTGTTTTATTACTGTTATTTTCAAGAGAGATGAGTCAAAATACCTGCTATCCACATCCAAGCCCAGTTATCAGCCCTGGCAGCTTCCAGAGGGTTGCCTGACCTCCTGGATTGCGATCTGGGTGCTCGGCACACACTCTGATGGAGAAGCCTCCTTGCATGACCCGTGGATTCACAGGCCAGGAGACACAAGCACCAAGTGATTCAGAAGCCTGGCACCACCTGACATGGATTTAAACAGGGGCTTCTAAAGTCAGAGGCTATGGTATGTCTGTGACTAGAAAGAAAATGAAATAATAGGACAAAGAAAGACAAGGCTTATTTATTTGATTTATGGAAAAAAAAAACCCTGCTTTGTGGTACCAGAGATGCTTTTGTGCCCCACCTGCCTTATCATTTCTGCTACCCCTCCTTCTTCCCAACAGCTACTACTGGAGTTAGATCAGGAAGTATTAAGGATAATGAGGACAGTGTCGACCACAGCAGCCACACAGCTATAATACGCACCATACCTGTTAGGGGTCCAGTACTAAATGCATTATATAAAATAGGGAATGAGATTCTCAACTTAATTTTTAAAGATGGATATTTTGATGTCCATTTTATAGAGGAAGAAGCATATGTGGAGGAGTAACTTGTTTGAGGTCACATAGTAAGTAAAAATGTTGGGTTCAATCCCCCAGGTGGCTCCCATACCCCTAGATTAAGTTCCTGACTCCCAACCATCTTCCTGATGGGCTCTGTGGACCTCTCTGATCTTACCTCCAACTGCTTCCCTCTCCCCTCACTGGGCTCTGATTACACCAGTCAGTGACGTTTGAGTTTTCATTCATGCCTTGGGGCCTGGGGGGTTGGTCTCTGCACTTGCTCATCTTCTTTCCTAGAATATCTAGCCTCAGTCTTTACATGGCTGGATCCTTCTACTTAGAATTCTGCTCAGAAATCACCTCCTCAGAGAGCTTCTTGGACATTCAGTTTGAATTAGTTCATGCTCTCTGTCATGTCCCTCTCCCAACCCAAAGGGCAGATTTGCCATCAGTATTTTGCAAACATATCCAAAACATACAGTAGAACATGAGTTGTTTTCTGTTTTTTTTTAATCAAGTAGAAAGAACAGGCATTACCTCTATTTTATTAGTGAAGAAAATGAGGCAAAGAAGAAGATCTTTTTAATAAATGTAGAAAATTGATGGTTATAGATCCATTTTATGGGCCCAACACCATACTGGGAACTCCAGCCTCATCAGCATATACAACTTACCACAATATATCATAAATATGCAACATTTTACATTTTTCAAAATATTAAGCATCTTGGTTGGCCTATGCATAGTATATGACTAAAGCTTAGCAAAAATATAAAAAGTATATATAACACACACACACACACACACACACACACACACACACATATATATATATATTGTATATAAATCTATGATACCTATAATATATAGTGTAGATGAATCAAAGGTTGGATTGAGAATGACAGAGCAGCAAAAAGGGAGAGAATGATAAAATGCCTAATTTATTTCTGTGTTGTCTTGTTAGTTTCTCAGAGAGTTCTCCATTGACTCGGTTTTAATTAAGCTTTCCTTAAGCCACAGAGTTCTGGGAATCTAAGTGAGTGTGGGTGCTAGTTGGGAACATGCCAAGAGCTCCCAGATCTAATTTTAAAAATTCTTCTTCATAGCAAACATCCACTACACAGATTCCGCTGACAAATGCCCTGGATCCAGCTGAGGAGTATTGGTTGTTCATTTGTGTTTGGTGTTGACAGAAGGGTCTCTGCTTTCAGGAATGCTAAATCGTCACCTGGCGCCCGAGTCTGAGAGACGGCATGACAAGAGGGGCGGCGGGCTGGAGCGGGCGTTTGCAAACACCAGTTTCACTCCTAACAGCCTGTGTGACCTGGAGGGTGCCACTGCGCTTCGCTGAGCCTCAGTGCTGTCAGTTGTCACGTGAACTACGTAGACGGTGTTACAGACAGAAAGCTCCTTCTGGAAATAAAGTCTGTACTTCCTGGGCTTTTATTTAAAGGAGGCAAAGAGCTTTATACTTCTCTTTAGGCAGAGCAAAATAAAAGCAATACTGTTTTCCTTTGCTGTTCTTTCTGTCTGGAATGTCATTCTACCCTGATTTGTCTGCTAATTTCTACTGATTTCTCAGGGCTCACCTCGAGCTCTCCTTTCTCAGGAAGCATTTATTGATGTGTTAGATTGCCTTAGTTGGTCCCATCTTTGTTTTCACGATCTTCATTTTTATGTCTCATCCTAGACTGTCCACTAATTGAGGTCAGGGAGTATGTCCTTTGTTATTTCTATAACCCCGGCACATGGTACAGAGTTTGCCTAATAGTAAGTTGACAATAAAGGTGTGTGAGTAAAGGTAGGAATAAATGAATTCTAGACAGAAATGATAAGGAATAGAAACAAATACTGTTTTACATTTTTGTAATACTTAAAATTTTATGCATTGTAAAATAGATTTTTTTGGGGGGGTGCGTTGTTTGTATGTTTGGTTTATTTTTCGTCCCTTTTTTAGATGAGGACATGGGGGATCAGAGACATTGTAAATTCACCCAAGATCAAAGATCATATCCCAGGTCTGTGACAGAGCCTGTTGCCAAGTCCAGTCATCTGGGGCAGGATCAGCAATCTTCCCTAACATCAGACCACAAGTTATCCACAATAGTTATCAGCTTACTGGGCTTTTAACAAGAATGTACAGGACACATTACTGCAAAGTGGAATGCCATCTGTCTCAGAACAGGGGACAAGGGAGGTGCTGGGAGAGCTTCCAGTCCGGCTGTGGAGGGCCAGGATGATCAGAGCCTATTTGTGAGGATGACACAAACTGCCTGAGAAGTTAAGCAACTGCTCAAGCCAGGAATGTGCCACCAGGCAGCACATGGCTAAGAGTTTAATGTATGGTGTGGGCTCCTCAAGGTCCCCCTGTTACAAATGCTTCCAAAGACAGCCAAGGCCCCGGGACATGCGTGTGGAGGGCATTGCTAATGCCCTTTGAACTAAGAGACTGGCAATAAGGAAGATCTTATGGAAAAAAAGTATATACCTTTTATCCGCCATTTGGAATGAAGTTCTAGGCAAGGAAACCAAAGTAAGAAATTGCTTAAATCAAAACTGGAAAATCAAATATTGGCCTGAAGTTACATGGGAAATAACTATTTATTAATTAAAATAGTGTGTCATTATACTTATTGACTGATCTGTGATTTAGGAGGCACTGGAGCTAATCATTCACTCAATCATTCATTCATCCTGCTGTTACTTCAGCCCGCATTGTCGAACATCTGTGTGCAATCACAGCAAGGGCTGGGGATTTCTCCATGTGTAAGACATACTGTCCCCTGCAGGGGAGGCCAGCAAAACCATGATTTAAGAAGCATATATTAAGATGCTCTGTGCTGTGCTAAGCATTTCATGCACAATATTTCATTTAAAAAATCACAATAACCCTGTGAGGAAAATTTTTTGTTATACCATTTTTAGAGATGGGAAAACTGGGACTTAGCTTAAGTGAATTGCCTAACTAACAGCTGGTTAACAGTAGAGTCAGCCTGAGAATCCAGGTCATTTAAAATGCAAGTCTTCATGCCCAACCACAGGTTATATGCCAAACAAGTGCAGTCCTGTGAAAATATAGTTTATTTGTTATGGAGACTAAGATTCTGCTTTTCTAACAAGCTACCAGGTGACCCCTGGGCTTCTCATCCATGAACCACATTTTGAGCAGCAAGGGAATGGAGGATCTGCCTGTCCTATCAGAACCTATCTCCTCTGTTCCTTCCTAAGCAGAGCCTAAATTTCACTCACATTTCCGGTCTGCCCACTACAGCCCATGTGACTCAGGAGAATCTAACTCTATCTCCAGCTCCAGGATGTATCTTGATCACGCTCCTCTGCCATCCAATACTGTAGCCAGTAGCTATTTAAATTAATTGAAATTAATTAAAATCAAACCTTCATTTATTCAATGGCACCTGCAGGCTTCAAATGCATTAAAGCCCCATGTGGCCAGTAGATGCTGTATCAGCCAGTGATGAATGGTATGTTTACTCACTGGAGAAAGTTCTATTGGACAATGCTGAGAGTCCAGATCACCATGGCAGTTCTACACCTATTGTTCTAGAACCCTGTTTTTAAAAGCATGGCATTCCCCTGGCAACTGCTGTTAGCCCACACATGTATAGTTTGGCTAAGTTGGCCCAACCTGGTTGAAAGATAGGACGATAATCCTTGGCTAGGTGAGTGATTTCCTTTCTCTTTCTGTGTCTGCTAAATTAAACAAGGACATCCGTGTCCCTAGTTTCTGCTGGCAATCTCTGCAGCCTTTAACGAAAGGAGGACGAAGCAGGAGCCCTGATGGACCTTCACTAGGGGACTCCTTTCCTTTCTGCTTCCTGTTACATGAGATGATAAATCTCCTTATGATGCAAAGCATTTTGAGTCTTGTTTCTGTTGCTTAAAGTTACAAGATAGTTGGTAGGCACCTGTAATGTAGGAATTTGCAAGTCAATGGTATAGGTGCAGGGCAAAAGACAGAGCAAGACCAAAAAGGTATGGTTATTCCTCTCAAGTATTGCTTAGTTTCATGTGAATGACATCTCATGAAGAAAAATACCTATAAGTATAAGACTCTGTGAGACGGGGAAATTGTGTGGGTGTGTGGAGTAGGAAAAGTCTCTTCTTTGGGAGTGAAAGTCCAGGAAGGCTTCCTAGAGGAGGTGATATTTCAGCAGGGTATTAGAATAGGTAGATTTTAAGGCAAAGGTATGAGTGAGGCCAATTTTAGAAGAGGAAATGGCATGAGAAAGGTGAAGAGGTGGGAAAGGGCAGAGGATTTCCATGAAAACGGCAAAGGTCTGGCCATTGTGTTTGACATTATAGAATATATGAAACTAAACTAGAGCAAGGCTGCCTTGCTGATAAGTGCATGACTCTGTGGACTAGCCTCCTTATTTGTTTAGCATATTATAGCATTGAAAATATGTTAACAAGTATGTTTTTGTTGTCTTGCTTTGTTTGCTGTATTGCTACAATGCACAGAAACTAGGCCTGGAGGTGTAACATGGCCAGGGTCGCAGACTCATAAGCAGCAGAGATAAATCTGAACCCACACAGTCTGGGCTCCTGATCCTACTGCTTTGTGGCCACAAGAAGTGCTGAGAGAGACCTTCTCCATTCACCAGCGACAGTCTCACTCAGTGTTCAGTTTTTAAAGTGTCCTGGTATGGGTGAAAGATTATTCGGTCACCCGACCATCCCTGTAGGCATGACTTCTGTGAGTTCCTTCTAGCTTTTGGGAGAAGTAGAGGGGAGGTTAGACTGGCCATAGATCCAGGCCTCATGCTGCCAAGAAGCAGTTGCCGGGCATTTCCCGCTGAGTCTGTGGGCCAGGAAAAAGTATTCACATCAGGCTGTGAACAGGATTTCATGGTTTTAGCCAATGGTTTCTTCCAATTGTCAGTAAAGGGGACTAACCTGACCTGAATGAACACTATGATTTCTTTCAAAGTGTTAAAAAAAATGTGTTTGTGTAGTTTGTGTATATACGTGTGTGTGTGGTATGTGGACAGAGAGATACAGAGAAAGGAAGATGTTTACAACAAATATGTCACAATGTTAATGTAAAACCAGGTAAAAAAAAAGTACTGTTTTTCAACTTTTTTTGAGGATTTGAATACTTTCAAAATGTAGAACAAAAGATAACCGAAAAGGTAGTGTGGACAGAATTACTCGGAGCAGGGCAATCAAGTCAGCAGGGCTCTCATGCGGGCAATTAGGAGCTAATTAGATTGCCCTTCACACTCCCAGCCTGGTGGACCTGTGTGCCGATCGCATCTGTCAAGTGTCTGACCCACAAGAGCTGCGCGAGTAATGCTAGGTCCTTCTCAGGGTTTCTTGTCCCCTTTGACACCAGCTGGCCAGTAAAGACTTAAGCGCAGCCACCTCTACTTTGCAGGCTTGAATCTAATTCTCCACTTTCTCAACCTGCTGCCCCTAACACATATAACATGGGAACTCATTTGGCTTGGCTCCAAAGCCCATTGCATACCCCTAGATTAGGCTTTCTGATAAGGGCACACTGACTATAATTATATCTAAGCCTGAGTAACCATTTGGAAAAAAAAATGTCAAGTGGTAAACCTAGAATACAGACCCTGGTGTTGGAGGAGTCTGGGAGGACTTGCTGTGCTTTGAGGGCCAAGTGACTGATCAAAGCCTGGCTCGGGGGCCCCTGATTCCAGACCTGATTACAACAGATGGAGCGTGAGGGTGTAGCAGCTTGGGAGCCACACAGGACAACCATGTAGGTTTGGACCCCAGTGAGTCAACTTTTGCTCACAAGGAAGAGGAGGACTGAACCTTCTCTTGGCTGGGAGCATGAGGACCCAAAGCGTTCACAGCCACCACAGTCCCCACCAGAGGAGTGCAGAGGCTGGGGGAGGGTGGCAACTGGGTGATGCTAGCTGCACGGAATAGAAGCCATCCTAAGTGAAGCAGTCAGCTTTATTAGCAAAGAACATTTGGGTTGAGATTCTTCAGTCCTCCCTGTCTCCATTGTGAGAGAATGGAACACAGGATAATGCAGAGCAGGGAACAGCCAACTTACCTAAATGTTAGTGACAATAATTACTGGCCTGGAGAAAATCTTTTAGTTCAACTGAAATATTGTGCAAACATCATTGGGAAGATTTGTGGGGGGTTAGCAGTTCTAGCAATGAGGGGCCTTTACGAGGGCTAGTATGACTACACAGAAGAGAATTAACCTTTTGTGCGCTGACTGGGGAGTCAGTGGCATGGGACTGTCTAAACATGGCAGCAAAGGAGAGAAGGGATGTACTGTGAAGGTCATGTGGCAAAGGCTAAAATAGGTGAGGCTGGGTAACTATGGCAGTGTAGTTAACCCAGACTATGTACTTGACATTTATCAACCCATCTTCCCTTTACTGTGCAAGGCTCACTCAGCTGGCAAACTGTCAACTTATTTGAGATGCTTTTACTTATGGGAAAGGTTAGAGTGCAGAGAAGAAGTCAGCATGGGAGCTGTGGGGAAAGGGATAGGTGTACAGCTAGCCAGCATGGAACTAAGAAAGTGGCCTGGGTTGTAGTGAAAGAGAAGGGCCTTGTAGGAGAGCCTAACAACAAAGATTTTCACAATGTGGTGCCCAGACCAGCTGCGTCAGCTTCACCTGGGAACTTATAAATGCATATTCCCAGGCCCTGTGCCAACACCCATGGAATCGGAAGCTCTGAGAGTAGGGCCCAGCCACCTGATTTTGACAAGCCCTCCGGGTGATTTTGATGCATCCTAAAGAAAGAGAATCACAGGTTATTCAACTTCTCCTAAGTTCCTACACGGGGCCAGTGGCGGTATCAAACCCTGAGGTTCAGAGAGGTCAATAGAAGACACAGGGACTAATGAAAATATGGATCTTGCTCACAAGTTGCTGGCAGAAATGAGGCAGATGAACAAGAAAGGGCAAGGCAAGCATGACAGGAGTAAGCGCCGAGCAGAAGGCACCGCGCATGCTCCGGAAGAACAGCGCCGCGGCAGCGGAGGGCAGTTTGGAGTTCTTCCCAAGGCTGTGGTGCTGAAGCCGAGCCATCTGTGAGCGGGGCTGGAGCTCAGTGCGGCAGAGACTGCTCTTCTGTATGCATTTTCTTCTTCCTTTTTAACAGAAAATCTGCCTCCTCCCACGCTTTTCCTAGGCAGCAATGCATCACAGAAGACTAGATTACATTTCTCGGCCACTTCACATGTAGAGATTGTCAATGGGATTTAAAGATGAGTTATTAGATAGAACATTTTGCAAGGTGTCTTCAGTGGATACATTTAGATGATGGTTCAAGTTTTTCTTTTTCTATCTTTTTTTTTTGCCTCTCTTGCTTTTACTTTCTGTATGAGATGTGGGATATACTACGTCCTTGAAAATAGAGATGTGGGATATGCTACGTCCTTGAAAATAGAAGCTGCTTGCTAAGAACTGTGGACAAAAAGATAGAAAAATTGGTGTTCCTGGTCCATTTGTGAGGTCAAAACCAATCAGTCACTGGACAGCCCATCACCTGGAGGATTTTCTTTTTTCTTTATGTGAGAGAATAAACTCTTACATTTTAAGCCACTGTAATTGGGCCTCTATCACTGTCAGTTAAAAACAATCCTAACTCACAGTCAGGAAGGTCATTCTGGCCTAAGAGAACAGTGGGAGCAAATGCACAGAGTTGCGAATGTACATGGCTTGCTTGGAGAATGGCCATGAGCTCAGGGCAGTGGACAGTGAGGTTTAGAGAGCCATGCAGAGGGAGGCGAGGCGGCATGAGCCTTTGGGGATGGCAGGAGGAGACAATGGGGACTTATTAAAGAAAATTGAAAGGTTCTCAGTATCCTAGTTGTCTTTTCCGATGTGCACCTTAAAGTTAAAGAGTCTCCAAGTGAATTTTTCATCCACCACTGTTTACCTTTCCAAGACTGCTCCTCATTGTGTGAATGGTGCCACCATCCACCCAGTTCCACAAACCAGAACATGAATGGCACACAAGATCCCTCTCCTTGTCCCCAAAGCCCATAAGTCACCAGATTTCAACAAGTCGTCTCCTAAAACTTGCTCACACTCCCCCCTTTACTCACTTCTGTCACCAGCCCCTGATTCCTTCGCTACCCTCTCCAGTTAAAGTTCTGTGACAGCTTCTGATTTCATCAACTTGTTCTCAAATTGAAATCCTCTCCAGGCCTCTCACTATAACCACAGCGACGATAAAAAGGCAAAATTTATCTCAGCAGTTCCTTGCTTAAATGCTTCTATTCCAAAAAATTCTCCACAGTGGTGTTCCAATGGGATTCAAATAGATATTGAGAAAGGAAGAAAGAAATATTTGTGTGTTTTAGAGATTTTTATAAAGTGTTGGAATTCAACTAAGTTAAACTAAGTTAAGAAAAACTAAGTTATCCTTACTTTTCTGCAGCTTTAGTAAGCCGATGTGCATCATGGATGGACCTTCAAACAATAAAGCACCAATCAAACTTATTTGTCTTTGGAACCTGTTCTAGAGATGAATCTTATGAGAATAGGGAATTGCCAGCCAGCATCACAAAGGCCAAGCTCCTTAGTCTGGCCTCCTAGTCAGGCCTCTGCAGTCTCACTGCCAGGATCCTCAAACCGCTGCCCCCACCCCACTCCCACGCATGGTCCTCATCGTGCAGCCACCGCTAGCTATGTTGCTGCCTACTCAGCATCCAGAAGACACCATTCACCACTGTCTTTTGATTTTTCTGTTCATCTGCTTGAAATGTTCTTTCCCCATCTCCAATATGTTGCTACTCTTTCCTTGGAAGACTGAGTCCACAAGTCATTTCTTCTTGAAATTCTCCTAGATCCATTCCTCAGAGTTGAAAGGAGAAATTTTAGCTCCCTCCTTTACCCTCAAATTCTTTACTCTCAAATTGTGTATATTTACCAGAGAACTAACTACATGACAGGATTAGGTGTAGACTAGGAGGTTTCTTCTACCAGTAGGCTGGGGACATCTTGAAGCTGAGGAATGCACATTTTCTATCTATCTGTCTATCTATATCTATCTATCTATCTATCTATCTATCTATCTATCTATCTATCTATCTATCATCTAGCCATCCATCCATCCACTATGAGTCATATACATAGTACTCAAACGAAACATTTTGAATAAAAAGTCATGTGTATGTTAACCTAGGAAAAATCTATTCATATTGTAAATGCAGTTTAGGGTAGAATTGCACCCAGGTACAGTAGCTCTATATTAGTATTTGTTTTTTCAAAATTATCATACCAACATTTCAGGTAAATAGTGAAGAAAAACTGTTTTTATGGGGTAAAATACTTTCTCTTCTCCTTACTCCAACTTTCCCACCTCAATACTCAACTGTTCATTTAGCAACATGCTTGCTCTGGATGTCACATTCCTCAAGGACGGGAATCATAATGCATCTATGTGTGCACCTTAATTCCCATCACTGTGTCCAGGGCTAGTGGCAACCATGTAATGTTCCCTGGTCCTCTAATCTTACTCTGACTTTCCTTTCTAAACCAGCTTTATAAGCCACTGTGTCTAGAATCCTTTTCTGCTCTCACAGTCAAATTCTTTCTGAGGACCCTTTATACCTGTTACCATTTTTAACCTACACATAGATTCCACCTTTACAATATTATAAGGAATATAGGAAGATACTGATAAAGACTTTGCTATGAAGTAAAATATATGTGTTCCCCCCCAAATTGTATATTGAAATCCTTATCCTCAATGTATGGTATTTGGTGGTGGGAGCTTTGGGAGGTAATTAGGGTTATGAGGACATTAGGGAGGAGCCCCCATGATGGGATTAATGCCCTTACAGAAAGAGGAAGAAACCAAAGATCTCTCTCTCTGCATGCACACATCAAGGACACCAAAAGGACAAGTGCCCTCACCAAGAACCTCACCATGCTGGTACTCTGATTTCAGACTTTCAGCCTACAGAACCATAAGAAATAAATGTGTGTTGTTTAAGCCACCCAATCTATGGCAGTTGGCTAACATAGCCCAAAGTCTGACTAGAACAGACATTGCTGTGCACATGTGGGTAAAACTGAAATATTTCCAGAATCTCTTGCCTGGCTTTAGTGCATCTGCATATCAATAGGTGCTTCCAAGGGGTAGAGAGAAGTAGTTCATCTCCACATTAATAGGTAATTACAAGGACATGTGAGGGTTTATCTGGACCAGAGAGGCCGGGTGGAGGTCTCTTCTGCTGCAGCCTGGTCAAGAGAGAGATGAGTTGACTGCTTGTAAGAAGTAAATGGGTTTCTTAACTTTATTTCTCCCTTTAACTGATTTCAGTTTCAAAGGTATTTTGCCCTGGGAATTTCCCCCCAGAGTTACAGCAGATCTATTGTAACTAAGTAATCAGAACACACGAACCACTTGCTTTAGTGTTATATCATACCAACTTTCCAGAAAGGTCATCCTGAATAAATAGCACCTAATGTTGAAAAACTAGGAAGGAGGGAGAAAGAGAATAATCAGGAGCATACAGTTTTTTAATGGTATTGTGTTTATAAAAATACATGCAAAAATTTGATTCCCTCTTCTGGACTGCAAATGCAATGAAATAGGAACTTTTTTTTCCTTTTCTTGTAACTCTTTTTTTATTTTTATTATATCTATAGTTTGTGCTGTATTGTGGTTTATAATCACTCATCAAATATTTTTAAACACCTACTATGCTCCAGGCCCTAAGTAAGATCAACTGTGGCTGTTTGCTTTTTTAGAACAAGTTGAATGGAAATGACTGAAGTGAATGTGTTTCTAACTTCCTCCTGCACCTCTTCTTATTCATGAAATTAGCCTGAAAACTAATTCAAAAGATAGTCTAACTTCTCCTTACCTTTCCTGTTCCTGCTAAAATTGTGCCACCACCCCAAAGTTTTCCCTTCTCTTAAAACTTAAAAGCTATTATCAATCTTTTCTTGCCTTATTCTACCACTGTGTTTTCTTTTTACTTATCTTAATCGTGTATTGCAGCACCTCTTTTGTTGTTGTCTGTTTTACTTGTTGTTTTGGGTGCGTCACATGCCCCACCTTATATGCTCCAGCCGCTTACTGTGACCTGAGGCACTCACAAGCCAGGAGTGCCCTGGTCATCTGCTTTTTCCTGGGGTCTTCTCAAATGCCCACGGCACTTGGCACACATGTCCGGGAACCATGGGGGAGTTATCATGCCACAGGCAGCCCTCAACCAGCGGCGGAGCAAGGGCTGGTGACTAGGATCCCTTTCAGCCTCACAAGTCCGTAATTCGGAGACATGGTTCACACCACTTTTTAGAGGGGCACAGTGGACTTGAGTTCCAGCTGCCCACAGGGGGGGACCAGCTTGATAGCACACACTCACATTAGTTTTAGCACCATGTCTCTTTTACCGTTCTCAGTACTCAACCCCTATTTCTGGGTCACTCACAGTTAGGTCCCGAAGTGCAAGCCCTTTCTAAGGCTGCAAACGTTTGGTGTGGTGGTCGGGAGAGGAGCACCCCATCCAAAACTCTTACCCATCTCACCACCAGGTTTTCAGCTCCTAAAGGGAAGAAGTTGATTTGATGTATACAGACCCAGCTCCAAGAACCAGACCTGGCACTGATTAGGTGCTCCAAAATACCAGTTGAACTTACTGAACAAAACCTCGGAGGTCTGTGAGGGCACAGACAGTGCTCTTAATGCATCTGTTTATTTCGCAGGTATATTGTGTACCTTCCATATGCTAGGCACTGCTCTGGTGGCTATTGGCAGGGGTGCAACAGAAGTCCACACAAAGTGGAAATTGCATTCTGATAGTAGGAGAAAACTTGCCAATGAATGTGCAGTACATGAAATGGTAAAGAAAAAAAAGAATACTATGGAGAAAATACATCAGGAAGGGGCAGTCAGTTAACATGGAAGATTTAGTTTTATATAGGGGGATTACAGAGGGTCATACTAGGGGATTTCAGAGAGATCTGAATCCAAGGTGGGATGTCATAGGGAAAGCAGAGAATTCAGAGCCCTGAGACAGAGGTAGTCCAAGGACACCAGTGTCTGAATCAAAAAAGGCAGGGAAAGATGAGGTGATGGGGTGTGACAAGTGCCAGAGCAGAGGACCCCACACAGGTCCTTGTAGGGCATTTGGCTTTTACTCTAAGTGAAATAGACAGACACTGGGGAAATTTGGGCAGAAGACCGCAATGATTAAATGTACACTCTAATGAATTATTATGTCGGATTGAGAATAGACAGAAGGAGGTCATGTGGGAAGGAGTCTCTTCTACAGATTAAGAGACTCTTCTAGTGATCAAGGCAAAAGATGAGACTGACTTGGTCCAGAGTAGCAGCGGTCTTTGGGTGAGGAGTGGGTATATTTTATAGATAGGAACACACAGATTGGCTGATGGATTGGATGTTTGGTGTAAAAGAGAAGAATCAAGGATGACTCCAGAGATCTTGCTTGAGATACTGGAAGGATAGAGTTGAAATTTTCTAAGAGGGATAGACTGGAGTGTGAGCCAGATTGTGATGTGGTGGGAGTAAGAAGCTCAGTGCTGCAACTCTTCATTTTGTGATGCCTGCCAGACAGCCACGTGGTGATGCGTGGACCCACAAGTCTGGAGTAAGAGCTCAGACCTGACCTAGAGATGTAAATCCATGACGTGGTGGAGATGACACCTAAAGCCATTTAACTGGATCATATCACCTAGGGATAACTATGGGTAGAAAGTAGAAGACATCTGAGAAATAAGCTCCACAATATACCAATATTCAGAGAGGTAGGGGGTGATGATGAGTTAGGGAGGAAGTAAGTGAGTGAAGAAGAGAGATTAATGTCCTAAGAAGGTAAGTGAAGAAAATGTTCCCAGGAACAGCGTGTCAAACACTGCTGGAGATCAAGTAAGGTAGGGACCAAAAAGTGGCCTCTGGGTTATCAACGCTGCCATTACTAGCGATACTGGTAGGTCCTATTCTGATGGGGGGTGAAGATGGATATCTGATTGAAATGAGTCAAAAGAGAATGAGAAAAAAAAAAAGAGAATGAGAAGAGAGGGATCATTGACCAAATCTTAATCATCTCTATTTCCTTGGAATTATAGTATATTGTATGTAAAAATATATGTCATGAATTATATGCACTATAAGTTATGTGTGACCCATAAATTCATCTTAGCAACAAGGGTCTCTCTCTTAAGATAGCATGTTTCCCTCCATCATTTTGTGAATTTTAACATAATCAGGAATTTACAAATAATATTTTTCCCACCATCTCAGTAATCTCTCATTTGGTGTCCATTATATCTTCAGTGCAACCCTATAAAGAAAGTACTCTTTGTATTCTCATTTTACAGATGAGAAAATGAAGACACTAAGAGCTTAAGTAATTTCCCCAAGGTCACATAACCAATAAGTACCACCACCATCTAAGGGAAGGACGAGCATTTGGGCAACTTCAAGGTTTCCATTTCTTGATCCCTTTCTGTTGCTTCACCTTCACCAGCTTTCCTGATTAAGGAGTGGGGTAGCTTTCATTAGAGATCAGGGGGTTTTATGAGCAGATCCCTGCAGAGATGAAAACTTTGGCTATTGCTACAAAATAAAAGATAGAGGGCATGCCCCTGCATCTGCCTGTTCCTGGGTTTCCTGTGGGTGGGCAAATGATTTTTTTTTCTCAGTCTTTCATCTGCACTTTTCTTTTAAAAGCTGGAAAAGAAAGCTTTCTTTAAGTAGAAAAAAAGTGGCATCTCTTTTATGAAGAATATGTGTGTATACATGATGTTTCATGGTAAAGCAAATAAAGCTATTAAGAAGAAAATATTGAGAGAATGTAAAACATCTTGTCTTTTGAATTTGAATTCAAGATTTTCTGCTCCAGGAGATAACTTTTATTTCCTTCTCAATTCACTAATATTAAACATCTTGCTATATGTCACTTGCCTTTTCACTAGCTCCATATCATCACATGTTAATAAATAATCAAATGGACATTATCTCACACACCTCCTGGTCACCTAGAATGCGATAAAACTTGGAGCCTGCAACCTGGATTAAAGTTCCATTTCAGCCACTGCTCCTGTATCTCAGTGGCTTTCCTTGACCTATTATAATGAGATAATTCCACAAAATAAAATAAAGAAGAAAGTCTGTGTTCTTCTGCATCCTTATTACTCATTCCCATTATCTAGCTCCCATCCTTTTTTTCTGAGCCACTAAAATAGTCTTTGAGTATTTTTCCCACATCTACTCTTGCCCTCCTTCAATTCTTTTTCTACACTGTAGTCTAAGTGATTTTTTTTTAATATAATTTATTTTATTATCATTAATTTACAATTACATGTGCAATATTACGATTATTAAACTACCCCTTCATCAGGTCCCCCCCACCAACCCCATTACAGTCACTGTCCATCAGCGTAGTGAGATGCTATAGAATCACTACTTGTCTTCTCTGAGTTGTACTGCCCTCCCCGTGCCCCCCCAACATTACATCTGCTAATCGTAATGCCCTTTTCCCTCTTATCCCTCCCTTCCCGCCCATTTTCCCCAGTCCCTTTCCCTTTGGTAACTATTAGTCCGTTCTTGGGTTCTGTGAGTCTGCTGCTGTTTTGTTCCTTCAGTTTTTTTCTTTGTTCTTATACTCCACATATGAGTGAAATCATTTGATACTTGTCTTTTTCGGCTTGGCTTATTTCACTGAGCATAATACCCTCTAGCTCCATCCATGTTGTTGCAAATGGTAGGATTTGTTTTCTTCTTATGGCTGAATAATATTCCATTGTGTATATGTACCACATCTTCTTTATCCATTCATCTACTGATGGACACTTAGGTTGCTTCCATTTCTTGGCTATTGTAAATAGTGCTGCAATAAACATAGGGGTGCATCTGTCCTTTTCAAATTGGGCTGCTGCATTCTTAGGGTAAATTCCTAGGAGTGGAATTCCTGGGTCAAATGGTATTTCTATTTTGAGTTTTTTGAGGAACCTCCATACTGCTTTCCACAATGGTTGAACTAATTTGCATTCCCACCAGCAGTGTAGGAGGGTTCCCCTTTTCTCCACATCCTCGCCAACATTTGTTGTTGTTTGTGTTTTGATGTTGGCCATCCTCACTGGTGTGAGGTGATATCTCATTGTGGTTTTAATCTGCATTTCTCTGATGATTAGCGATGTGGAGCATCTTTTCATGTGCCTGTTGGCCATCTGAATTTCTTCTTTTGAGAAGTGTCTATTCATGTCCTCTGCCCATTTCTTAATTGGATTATTTGCTTTTCTGTTTGTTAAGGTGCATGAGTTCTTTATATATTTTGGATGTCAACCCTTTATCAGATATGTTTTTTATGAATATATTCTCCCATACTGTAGGATGTCTTTTTGTTCTACTGATGGTGTCCTTTGCTGTACAGAAGCTTTTCAGCTTGATATAGTCCCACTTGTTCATTTTTGCTTTTGTTTCCCTTGCCCGGGGAGATATGTTCATGAAGAAGTTGCTCATGTTTATGTCCATGAGATTTTTTCCTATGTTTTTTTCTAAGAGTTTTATGGTTTCATGTCTTACATTCAAATCTTTGATCCACCTTGAGTTTACCTTTGTGTATGGGGCTAGACAGTAGTCCAGTTTCATTCTCTTACATGTAGCTGTCCAGTTTTTCCAGCACCAGCTGCTGAACAGGCTGTCATCTCCCCATTGTATATCCAAGGCACTTTTATCAAATATTAATTGACTGTATATGTTTGGGTTAATGTTTGGATTTTCTATTCTGTTCCACTGGTCTGTGGGTCTGTTTTTGTGCCAATACCAAATTGTCTTGATTACTGTGGCTTTGTAGTAGAGCTTGAAGTCAGGGAGTGTAATTCCCCCTGTTTTATTCCTCCTTCTCAGGATTGCTTTGGCTATTCGGGGTCTTTTGTGGTTCCATATGAATTTTAGAATTATTTGTTCCAGTTCATTGAAGAAAGCTGTTGGTAGTTTGATAGGGATTGCATTGAATCTGTAGATTGCTTTAGGTAGTATAGCCATTTTGACAATATTGATTCTTCCTAGCCAAGAGCATGGGATGCTTTTCCATTTGTTAGTGTCCTCTTTAATTTCTCTTAGGAGTGTCTTGTAGTTTTCAGAGTACAGGTCTTTCACTTCCTTCGTTAGGTTTATTCCTAGGTATTTTATTCTTTTTGATGCAATTGTGAATGGAATTGTTTTTCTGATTTCTCTTCTGTTAGTTCATCATTAGTGTATAGGAAAGCAACAGATTTCTGTGTGTTAATTTTGTATCCTGCAACTTTGCTGAATTCAGATATTAGTTCTAGTAGTTTTGGAATGGAATCTTAGGGTTTTTTATGTACAGTATCATGTCATCTGCAAATAGTGACAATTTGACTCTTCTTTACCAATCTGGATGCCTTGTATGTCTTTGTTTTGTCTGATTGCTGTGGCTA